>OU342742.1:510518453-510892852 GCA_910589775.1 Avena eriantha
TTGTGAGAAGAACACACATGCAATGACACCGGTGGATCCATGTGTGGTCTTTGGGAAGAACACACATTCAATGACACTGGTGATATGTGGTCTGTCAGACGAACACACATCCAATGACTCTAGCTGTGGTTCATGAAAAGAGCAGACATGCAATGACACTGGTGGATCCATGTGTGGTTCATGGAAGAACACACATGCAATGACTCTAGTGATATGTGGTTTGTGAAAGAACAGACGTGCAATGACTCTGGCTGTGGTTAATGAGGAGACGAGACATGCAATGACACCGGTGGATCCATGTGCGGTTTGTGAGAAGAACACACATGCAATGACACTGGGTGTGGTTCATGATATGGTTTGTAAGAAGAACACACATGCAATGACTCTAGCTGTGGTTCATGAAAAGAGCACGCATGCGATGACTCTAGCTGTGGTTCGTGGGAAGAGCAGACATACAATGACACTGGTGGATCCATGTGTGTTTAATGGGAAGAACACACATGCAATGACACTGGTGGATCCATGTGTGGTCTGTGGGAAGAACACACATGCAATGACATTGGTGGATCCATGTGTGGTTCATGGGGAGAACACACATGCAATGACACCGGTGATATGTCGTTTGTGAGAAGAACACACATGCGATGACTCTAGTTGTGGTTCATGAAAAGTGCAGACATGCGATGACACTGGTGGATCCATGTGTGGTCCATGGGAAGAACACACATGCAATCACTCTGGTGGATCCATGTGTGGTCTGTGGGAAGAACACACATGCAATGACACTAGGTGGATCCATGTGTGGTCTGTGGGAAGAACACACATGCAATGACTCTGGCGATATGTGGTCGGTGAGAAGAACACACATGCAATGACTCTAGCTATGCTTCATGAAAATAACAGACATGCGATGACACTGGTGGATCCATGTATGGTTCATGGGAAGAACACACATGCAATGACACTGGTGGATCCATGTGTGGTCTGTGGGAAGAACACACATGCAATGACTCTAACTGGGTTCATGAGAAGAACACACATGCGATGCCACCGGTGGATCCATGTGGTGTCTATGAGAGGAACACACATGCAATTACACCGGTGGATCCTTACGTGGTTTGTGAGAATAACACACATGCTATGACACTGGTTGATCCATGTGTGGTCTGTGGGAAGAACCCACATGCAATGACATTGGGTGTGGTTCATGATATGGTTTATGGGAACAACACCCATGCAATGACACTGGTGGATCCATGTGTGGTCTTTGGAAGAACACACATACAATGACACTGGTGATATGTGGTCTGTGAGAAGAACACACATCCAATGATTGTAGCTGTGGTTCATGAAAAGAGCAGACATGCAATGACACTGGTGAATCCATGTGTGGTTCATGGGAAGAACACACATGCAATGACACTGGTGGATATGTGGTTTTTGAGAAGAACACACATGTATTGACTCTAGCTGTGGTTCATGAAAAGAGCAGACATGCAATGACACTGGTGGATCCATGTGTGGTCTATGGGAAGAACGCACATTCAATGACTTTGGTGATATGTGGTTTGTGAAAAGAACACACATGCAATGACTCTAGCTATGGTTAATGAAAAGAGCAGACATGCAATGACACCGGTGGATCCATGTGTGGTTAATGAGAAGAACACACATGCAATGACACTAGGTGTGGTTCATGATATGGTTTGTGAGAATAACACACATGCAATGACACTGGTGGATCCATGTGAGGTCTGTGGGAAGAACACACATGCAATGACATTGGGTGTGGTTCATGATATGGTTTGTGAGACGAACACACATCAATGACACTGGTGGATCCATGTGTGGTCTTTGGGAAGAACACACATGCAATGCCACTGGTGATATGTGGTATGTGAGAAGAACACACATCCAATGACTCTAGCTGTGGTTCATGAAAAGAGAAGACATGCAATTACACTGGTGGATCCATGTGTGGTTCATGGGAAGAACACACATGCAATGACTCTGGTGATATGTGGTTTGTGAAAAGAACAGACATGCAATGACTCTAGTTGTGGTTAATGAGAAGAGCAGACATGCAATGACACCGGTGGATCCATGTGTGGTTGTGAGCAGAACACACATGCAATGACACTGGCTGTGGTTCATGATATGGTTTGTAAGAAGAACACACATGCAATGACTCTAGCTGTGGTTCATGAAAAGAGCACGCATGCGATGACTCTAGCTGTGGTTCGTGGGAAGAGCAGACATACAATGACACTGGTGGATCCATGTGTGTTTAATGGGAAGAACACACATGCAATGACACTGGTGGATCCATGTGTGGTCTGTGGGAAGAACACACATGCAATGACATTGGTGGATCCATGTGTGGTTCATGGGGAGAACACACATGCAATGACACCGGTGATATGTGGTTTGTGAGAAGAACACACATGCGATGACTCTAGTTGTGGTTCATGACAAGTGCAGACATGCGATGACACTGGTGGATCCATGTGTGGTCCATGGGAAGAACACACATGCAATCACTCTGGTGGATCCATGTGTGGTCTGTGGGAAGAACACACATGCAATGACACTAGGTGGATCCATGTGTGGTCTGTGGGAAGAACACACATGCAATGACTCTGGTGATATGTGGTCGGTGAGAAGAACACACATGCAATGACTCTAGATGTGGTTCATGAAAAGAACAGACGTGCGATGACACTGGTGGATCCATGTGTGGTTCATGGGAAGAACACACATGCAATGACTCTGGTGATATGTGGTTTGTGTAAAGAACATACATGCAATGACACTAGCTGAGGTTAATGAGAAGAGCAGACATGCAATGACATGGGTGGATCCATGTGTGGTTTGTGAGAAGAACACACATGCAATGACACTGTGTGTGGTTCATGATATGGTTTGTAAGAAGAACACATATGCAATGACTGTAGCTGTGGTTCATGAAAAGAGCACGCATGCGATGACTCTAACTGTGGTTCATGGGAAGAGCAGACATACAATGACACTGGTGGATCCATGTGTGGTTCATGGGAAGAACACACATGCAATGAAACTGGTGGATCCATGTGTGGTCTGTGGGAAGAACACAAATGCAATGACACTGGTGGATCCATGTGTTGTTCATGGGGAGAACACACATGCAATGACACCAGTGATATGTGGTTTGTGAGAAGAACACACATGCGATGACTATAGCTGTGGTTCATGAAAAGAGCAGACATGCGATGACACTGGTGGATCCATGTGTGGTCTGTGGGAAGAACACACATGCAATCACACTGGGTGGATCAATGTGTGGTCTGTGGGAAGAACACACATGCAATGACTCTGGTGATATGTGGTCGGTGAGAAGCAAACACATGCAATGACTCTAGCTGTGCTTCATGAAAAGAATAGACATGCGATGACACTGGTGGATCCATGTATGGTTCATGGGAAGAACACACATGCAATGACACTGGTGGATCCATGTGTGGTCTGTGGGAAGAACACACATGCAATGACTCTAGCTGTGGTTCCTGAAAAGATCAGACATGCGATGACTCTAACTGGGTTCATGGGAAGAACACACATGCGATGCCACCGGTGGATCCATGTGGTGTCTATGAGAGGAACACACATGCAATTACACCGGTGGATCCTTACGTGGTTTGTGAGAATAACACACATGCTATGACACTGGTGGATCCATGTGTGGTTCATGGGAAGAACACACATGCAATGACACTGGTGGATATGTGGTTTGTGAGTAGAACACACATGCAATGAATCTATCTGTGGTTCATGAAAAGAGCAGACATGCAATGACACTAGTGGATCCATGTGTGGTCTGTGGGAAGAACACACATGCAATGACTCTGGTTATATGTGGTGTGTGAAAAGAACAGACATGCAATGACTCTAGCTGTGGTTAATGAAAAGAGCAGACATGCAATGACACCGGTGGATCCATGTGGGGTTAATGAGAAGAACACACATGCAATGACACTGGGTGTGGTTCATGATATGGTTTGTGAGAAGAACACACATGCAATAACACTGGTGGATCCATGTGTGGTCTGTGGGAAGAACACACATGCAATGACATTGGGTGTGGTTCATGATATGGTTTGTGAGAAGAACACACATGCAATGACACCGGTGGATCCATGTGTGGTCTTTGGGAAGAACACACATTCAATGACACTGGTGATATGTGGTCTGTGAGACGAACACACATCCAATGACTCTAGCTGTGGTTCATGAAAAGACCAGACATGCAATGACACTGGTGGATCCATGTGTGGTTCATGGGAAGAACACACATGCAATGACTCTAGTGATATTTGGTTTGTGAAAAGAACAGACGTGCAATGACTCTGGCTGTGGTTAATGAGGAGAGGAGACATGCAATGACACCGGTGGATCCATGTGCGGTTTGTGAGAAGAACACACATGCAATGACACTGGGTGTGGTTCATCATATGGTTTGTAAGAAGAACACACATGCAATGACTCTAGCTGTGGTTCATGAAAAGAGCACGCATGCGATGACTCTAGCTGTGGTTCGTGGGAAGAGCAGACATACAATGACACTGGTGGATCCATGTGTGTTTAATGGGAAGAACACACATGCAATGACACTGGTGGATCCATGTGTGGTCTGTGGGAAGAACACACATGCAATGACATTGGTGGATCCATGAGTGGTTCATGGGGAGAACACACATGCAATGACACCGGTGATATGTGGTTTGTGAGAAGAACACACATGCGATGACTCTAGTTGTGGTTCATGAAAAGTGCAGACATGCGATGACACTGGTGGATCCATGTGTGGTCCATGGGAAGAACACACATGCAATCACTCTGGTGGATCCATGTGTGGTCTGTGGGAAGAACACACATGCAATGACACTAGGTGGATCCATGTGTGGTCTGTGGGAAGAACACACATGCAATGACTCTGGTGATATGTGGTCGGTGAGAAGAACACACATGCAATGACTCTAGATGTGGTTCATGAAAAGAACAGACATGCGATGACACTGGTGGATCCATGTGTGGTTCATGGGAAGAACACACATGCAATGACTCTGGTGATATGTGGTTTGTGTAAAGAACATACATGCAATGACACTAGCTGAGGTTAATGAGAAGAGTAGACATGCAATGACATGGGTGGATCCATGTGTGGTTTGTGAGAAGAACACACATGCAATGACACTGGGTGTGGTTCATGATATGGTTTGTAAGAAGAACACATATGCAATGACTGTAGCTGTGGTTCATGAAAAGAGCACGCATGCGATGACTCTAACTGTGGTTCATGGGAAGAGAAGACATACAATGACACTGGTGGATCCATGTGTGGTTCATGGGAAGAACACACATGCAATGAAACTGGTGGATCCATGTGTGGTCTGTGGGAAGAACACAAATGCAATGACACTGGTGGATCCATGTGTTGTTCATGGGGAGAACACACATGCAATGACACCAGTGATATGTGGTTTGTGAGAAGAACACACATGCGATGACTATAGCTGTGGTTCATGAAAAGAGCAGACATGCGATGACACTGGTGGATCCATGTGTGGTCTGTGGGAAGAACACACATGCAATCACACTGGGTGGATCCATGTGTGGTCTGTGGGAAGAACACACATGCAATGACTCTGGTGATATGTGGTCGGTGAGAAGCAAACACATGCAATGACTCTAGCTGTACTTCATGAAAAGAATAGACATGCGATGACACTGGTGGATCCATGTATGGTTCATGGGAAGAACACACATGCAATGACACTGGTGGATCCATGTGTGGTCTGTGGGAAGAACACACATGCAATGACTCTAGCTGTGGTTCCTGAAAAGATCAGACATGCGATGAATCTAACTGGGTTCATGGGAAGAACACACATGCGATACCACCGGTGGATCCATGTGGTGTCTATGAGAGGAACACACATGCAATTACACCGGTGGATCCTTACGTGGTTTGTGAGAATAACACACATGCTATGACACTGGTGGATCCATGTGTGGTTCATGGGAAGAACACACATGCAATGACACTGGTGGATATGTGGTTTGTGAGTAGAACACACATGCAATGAATCTAACTGTGGTTCATGAAAAGAGCAGACATGCAATGACACTAGTGGATCCATGTGTGGTCTGTGGGAAGAACACACATGCAATGACTCTGGTTATATGTGGTGTGTGAAAAGAACAGACATGCAATGACTCTAGCTGTGGTTAATGAAAAGAGCAGACATGCAATGACACCGGTGGATCCATGTGGGGTTAATGAGAAGAACACACATGCAATGACACTGGGTGTGGTTCATGATATGGTTTGTGAGAAGAACACACATGCAATAACACTGGTGGATCCATGTGTGGTCTGTGGGAAGAACACACATGCAATGACATTGGGTGTGGTTCATGATATGGTTTGTGAGAAGAACACACATGCAATGACACCGGTGGATCCATGTGTGGTCTTTGGGAAGAACACACATTCAATGACACTGGTGATATGTGGTCTGTGAGACGAACACACATCCAATGACTCTAGCTGTGGTTCATGAAAAGAGCAGACATGCAATGACACTGGTGGATCCATGTGTGGTTCATGGGAAGAACACACATGCAATGACTCTAGTGATATGTGGTTTGTGAAAAGAACAGACGTGCAATGACTCTGGCTGTGGTTAATGAGGAGAAGAGACATGCAATGACACCGGTGGATCCATGTGCGGTTTGTGAGAAGAACACACATGCAATGACACTGGGTGTGGTTCATGATATGGTTTGTAAGAAGAACACACATGCAATGACTCTAGCTGTGGTTCATGAAAAGAGCACGCATGCGATGACTCTAGCTGTGGTTCGTGGGAAGAGCAGACATACAATGACACTGGTGGACACATGTGTGTTTAATGGGAAGAACACACATGCAATGACACTGGTGGATCCATGTGTGGTCTGTGGGAAGAACACACATGCAATGACATTGGTGGATCCATGTGTGGTTCATGGGGAGAACACACATGCAATGACACCGGTGATATGTCGTTTGTGAGAAGAACACACATGCGATGACTCTAGTTGTGGTTCATGAAAAGTGCAGACATGCGATGACACTGGTGGATCCATGTGTGGTCCATGGGAAGAACACACATGCAATCACTCTGGTGGATCCATGTGTGGTCTGTGGGAAGAACACACATGCAATGACACTAGGTGGATCCATGTGTGGTCTGTGGGAAGAACACACATGCAATGACTCTGGCGATATGTGGTCGGTGAGAAGAACACACATGCAATGACTCTAGCTATGCTTCATGAAAATAACAGACATGCGATGACACTGGTGGATCCATGTATGGTTCATGGGAAGAACACACATGCAATGACACTGGTGGATCCATGTGTGGTCTGTGGGAAGAACACACATGCAATGACTCTAACTGGGTTCATGAGAAGAACACACATGCGATGCCACCGGTGGATCCATGTGGTGTCTATGAGAGGAACACACATGCAATTACACCGGTGGATCCTTACGTGGTTTGTGAGAATAACACACATGCTATGACACTGGTTGATCCATGTGTGGTCTGTGGGAAGAACCCACATGCAATGACATTGGGTGTGGTTCATGATATGGTTTATGGGAACAACACCCATGCAATGACACTGGTGGATCCATGTGTGGTCTTTGGAAGAACACACATACAATGACACTGGTGATATGTGGTCTGTGAGAAGAACACACATCCAATGATTGTAGCTGTGGTTCATGAAAAGAGCAGACATGCAATGACACTGGTGAATCCATGTGTGGTTCATGGGAAGAACACACATGCAATGACACTGGTGGATATGTGGTTTTTGAGAAGAACACACATGTATTGACTCTAGCTGTGGTTCATGAAAAGAGCAGACATGCAATGACACTGGTGGATCCATGTGTGGTCTATGGGAAGAACGCACATTCAATGACTTTGGTGATATGTGGTTTGTGAAAAGAACACACATGCAATGACTCTAGCTATGGTTAATGAAAAGAGCAGACATGCAATGACACCGGTGGATCCATGTGTGGTTAATGAGAAGAACACACATGCAATGACACTAGGTGTGGTTCATGATATGGTTTGTGAGAATAACACACATGCAATGACACTGGTGGATCCATGTGAGGTCTGTGGGAAGAACACACATGCAATGAAATTGGGTGTGGTTCATGATATGGTTTGTGAGACGAACACACATGCAATGACACTGGTGGATCCATGTGTGGTCTTTGGGAAGAACACACATGCAATGCCACTGGTGATATGTGGTATGTGAGAAGAACACACATCCAATGACTCTAGCTGTGGTTCATGAAAAGAGAAGACATGCAATTACACTGGTGGATCCATGTGTGGTTCATGGGAAGAACACACATGCAATGACTCTGGTGATATGTCGTTTGTGAAAAGAACAGACATGCAATGACTCTAGTTGTGGTTAATGAGAAGAGCAGACATGCAATGACACCGGTGGATCCATGTGTGGTTTGTGAGCAGAACACACATGCAATGACACTGGGTGTGGTTCATGATATGGTTTGTAAGAAGAACACACATGCAATGACTCTAGCTGTGGTTCATGAAAAGAGCACGCATGCGATGACTCTAGCTGTGGTTCGTGGGAAGAGCAGACATACAATGACACTGGTGGATCCATGTGTGTTTAATGGGAAGAACACACATGCAATGACACTGGTGGATCCATGTGTGGTCTGTGGGAAGAACACACATGCAATGACATTGGTGGATCCATGTGTGGTTCATGGGGAGAACACACATGCAATGACACCGGTGATATGTGGTTTGTGAGAAGAACACACATGCGATGACTCTAGTTGTGGTTCATGACAAGTGCAGACATGCGATGACACTGGTGGATCCATGTGTGGTCCATGGGAAGAACACACATGCAATCACTCTGGTGGATCCATGTGTGGTCTGTGGGAAGAACACACATGCAATGACACTAGGTGGATCCATGTGTGGTCTGTGGGAAGAACACACATGCAATGACTCTAGCTTTGGTTCATGAAAAGAGGAGACATGCGATGACACTGGTGGATCCATGTGTGGTTCATGGGAAGAACACACATGCAATGACACAGGTGGATCCATGTGTGGTCTGTGGGAAGAACACACATGCAATGACTCTAGCTGTGGTTCATGAAAAGAGCAGACATGCGATGACTCTAACTGTGGTTCATGGGAAGAACACACATGCGATGCCACCGGTGGATCCATATGTGGTCTATGAGAGGAACACACATGCAATTACACCGGTGGATCCTTACGTGGTTTGTGAGAATAACACACATGCAATGACACTGGTGGATCCATGTGTGGTTCATGGGAAGAACACACATGCAATGACACTGGTGGATATGTGGTTTGTGAGAAGAACACACATGCAATGACTCTAGCTGTGGTTCATGAAAAGTGTAGACATGCAATGACACTGGTTGATCCATGTGTGGTCTGTGGGAAGAACACACATGCAATGACTGGTGATATGTGGTTTGTGAAAAGAACAGACATGCAATGACTCTAGCTGTGGTTAATGAAAAGAGCAGACATGCAATGACACCGGTGGATCCATGTGTGGTTAATGAGAAGAACAGACATGCAATGACACTGGGTGTGGTTCATGATATGGTTTGTGAGAAGAACACACATGCAATGACATTGGTGGATCCATGTGTGGTCTGTGGGAAGAACACACATGAAATGACATTGGGTGTGGTTCATGATATGGTTTGTGAGAAGAACACACATGCAATGACACTGGTGGATCCATGTGTGGTCTTTGGGAAGAACACACATGCAATGACACTTGTGATATGTGGTCTGTGAGAAGAACACAGATCCAATGACTCTAGCTGTGGTTCATGAAAAGAGGAGACATGCAATAACACTGGTGGATCCATGTGTGGTTCATGGGAAGAACACACATGCAATGACACTGGGTGGATCCATGTGTGGTTTGTGAGAAGAACACATATGCAATGACACTGGTGGATCAATGTGTGGTTCATGGGAAGAACATACATGCAATGACTCTAGTGATATTTGGTTTGTGAAAAGAACAGACATGCAATGATTCTAGCTGTGGTTAATGAGAAGTGCAGACATGCAATGACACCGGTGGATCCATGTGTGGTTTGTGAGAAGAACACACATGCAATGAAACTGGGTGTGGTTCATGATATTGTTTATAAGAAGAATACACATGCAATGACTCTAGCAGTGTTCATGAAAAGAGCACGCATGCGATGACTCTAGCTGTGGTTCATGGGAAGAGCAGCCATACAATGACACTGGTGGATCCATGTGTGGTTCATGGGAAGAACACACATGCAATGACACTGGTGGATCCATGTGTGGTCAGTGGGAAGAACACACATGCAATAACACTGGTGGATCCATATGTGGTTCATGGGGAGAACACACATGCTATGACACCGTCGATATGTGGTTTGTGAGAAGAACACACATGCGATGACTCTAGCTGTGGTTCATGAAAAGAGCAGACATGCGATGACACTGGTGGATCCAATTGTGGTCCATGGGAAGAACACACATGCAATGACTCTAGTGGATCCATGTGTGGTCTGTGGAAAGAACACACATGCAATGACACTGGGTGGATCCATGTGTGGTGTGTGGGAAGAACACACATGCAATGACTCTGGTGATATGTGGTATGTGAGAAGAACACACATGCAATGACACTAGTGATATGTGGTTTGTGAGAAGAACACACATCCAATGAATCTAGTGGATCCTTACATGGTTTATGAGTGGTTTATGAGAAAACACACATCCAATGAACTCTAGTGGATCTATCTTGGCATAATTTGATGTATGCCAAGATGTATTTCATTGTACAAGACACTCACTTTCCATTTTTATACTACTCAGTATCGCCCTTGGTTTTATGTGGTACTACTCAGTTTTGCCCCCCCTCTCTCTATCTTTTGTAGAATCACAAATCTGTGCTCACTCTATCTACTACTCCCTGATTGGTTATCACAGTTGTCACGCGGATCGTGCGCACCAACCGCTGATGCTGTGCGATCCAACAATGATCGTTGCACACGTCGTGCCTTTCATAGTATAGCATGAGACAGCACGGACGTCTCCCTCAGCGAGACTTCTACAAGAAGGAACACGATGCCGTCCATGTAAAAAGTCATCGAGCGGTCATGTCATGTTTAATCAAGTCCGAAAAGCCTACTGATGCTACTACTACGCCACAACGCATGCGTCATCGAGTGCACGGTCGTCGCTGGACAGCTGCAATTTATTGCCACTTGATTTTAATAAGACATATCCCATTTTTTACCCAGCGGCTCTCAATCGCCAATTTCAGGGCTGTGTCAAACTTCGTACATAAATATTGTGTGTGCGCCCTTTGCATGCGGCTCAATACAGAACTGCCATTCATGGCCTGGGAAAAAAGTGACGTACCGTCCGCGTGTCGCGGTGCACGCTGCAGTCGACTGCGCGGCGCGTTGCACGGTGGTGCAACGAAACGTGCCTTGCTTCTATCCACCTTAAATATAGAGCCCCTCTCCGCACACCCACTCCCACTCTCGCTCACTGTCTCCATGCAACCCTCTCCACTGTCCCACCAGCATCCGCAAACTTCCGAGAATACCCCGTCCGTGCCGACGATGTTCGAGGAGGATAAGGTGGCCATCGTCGCCTCCGTGGCCGCCGGTGAGGAGGCCCCCGTCTCCTCGCTGGTCCCCCTTGACGCATTGAAAGCAACCGCTGTCTCTGTCCAGGCCCCAGTGGAGGCATTGATGGCAGCCGCCATTCTCGTCCAGGCCCCCGTCCCAGCTACCGACGGAGCCGCCGAAGAGGAGCCCCCCGCCGGTGAGGAGGCCCCCGCCGGTCACAAGCAGATCACGCACTTCTTGGGCACCTACGATCCAGATAAGTACATCGCTCCGTTGAACCCCTACGACACCGGCATCGACGACCTATGGTCGGAGGTAACTAGGGTTTGCTCCCCTCCCCTGGTTCTTCTACCGTTTGTTAGAAATAATGGGCTAATCTATTTAAAATTTAGTTGGTATTGTCATGTTTAATATTCTGGAATTAATCATGGAAATTGTGCCTAATTATCCAACACCATTCCCATCGTTGGATGCTAGATCTTGGTTTATTAGGATTCGCTTGTTCGCATTTCGATTGCTCGATCTTCTTACATCATCTACTCCCCCATTTTCCTTTTCTTCCAATAGGTTTCCAGCAGCGACGCCTGCAGTGATGACGAGTCCATTCACACCAAGGCTCGTCAGGTGCTGAGGAGGCTGTAGGCCGGCCAGTACGACGACTACCTCATGGGCCCCTACTACAGCTGCCCCTTCCGCAAGGGGATCGCCTACTGCTTGACGAGTCGCGCCGCTAGCGGCACCGACTTCAACACCTTACTGAAGCATGCAGAGGCCACGGGCTCCGGCATCCACAAAGGCAGCAAGCGCGAGATCGTGAACATCAATGCCTACATTGCTGAACACCGGGCTCTCGGTATTCACCTCCAAAACCTCCAGCGGGTGGCCATCAAAGAGGGTCACATGCCTCCAATCAGGCCCAAGGCCCCCAAGTCCAAGAAACTGGGCAGCAAGAACTGGCGGAGGCACCAGAGGGAGATTGAGGCACTGGTGAATGAACGGGTTGGATGTCTCCTTGAATGTATCTGCATCTGCCATGGCTGCTGCTGCTAAGCAGCTTCTTTTGATTTTCTATATTTTGCTTGCATCCTATTTCTAGCTGAATGCATCGAACCCCGTTAAGAAACCTACTACTTACTATAACTATATCCTATTTAGCTGCGCACAACTATATCTACATTTGTTTTGTTTTCTGAATAAATGTATTCTGCCTGGTGTGATTTGCTGCTTTAGATTTGCTACATGATCGGAGGCAAAAAGAGGTCCAAAAGGGAACGAATTATCGAAGAGAGAATCTTCTCTAGATTTGCTACCAATTTGGGCAAAATGAAACATATCTGTTTAGCGAGAGAGGAAAAGGGTACTCTTTCAAACTGCCAGTTAACGAGCTACCATCTTGATGAGGCCCCATCTTGACGTCTCCCTCTACAAGAAGGAACAGGATGCCGTCCATGGAAAAAGTCATCGAGCGGTCATGTCACGTTTAATCAGGTCTGAAAAGCCTACTACTACTACTACTACTACTACTACTACTACTACTACTACTACTACTACTACTACTACGCCACAACACATGCGTCATCGAGTGCACGGTCGTCGATGGACAGCTGCAGTTTATTGCCACTTGATTTTAATAAGACACATTCCATTTTTTACGCAGCGGCTCTCAATCTCACTTCCAACTGGGGCCCACCGTAAGAAGCTTGGACGCGCTAGCCGAAGGCCGAACAGCTGAGCTCGATGAGATCTAACGTCTCCGGTTCATCGAGTCACTCGCAGCCATCAACACATCCCTTTACCGAATCTATCACAACCCCACAAATCTCGCTGTACAACCACCTACCTTCCCCTCTACATTTCCACTTTTAACTATCGCCAATTTTAGGGCCCTGTCAAACTTCGTACATAGAAATTGTGTGTGCTCCCTTTGCATGCGGCTCAATACAGAACTGCCATGCATGGCCCGGGAAAAAAACGTGACGTACCGTGCGCGTGTCGCGGTGCACGGGGCAGTCGACTGCGTGGCGTGTTGCACGGTGGTGCAACGAAACGTGCCTTGCTTCTATCCACCTTAACTATAGAGCCCCTCTCCGCACACCCACTCCCACTCTCGCTCACTGTCCCCACGCAACCGTCTCCACTCTCCCACCAGCATCCGCAAACTCCCGAGAATACCCCGTCCGCGTCGGCGATGGCCGAGGAGGATAAGGTGGCCATCGTCGCCTCCGTGGCCACCGGCGAGGAGGCCCCCATCTCCTCGCCGGTCCCCCTCGACGCGTTGAAAGCAGCCGCTGTCCCTGTCCAGGCCCTAGTGGAGGCATCGATGGTAGCCGCTGTTCCCGTCCAGGCCCCCGTCCCAGCTACCAACGGAGCCTCCGAAGAGGAGCCCCCCGCCGGCGAGGAGGCCCCCGCCGGTCACAAGCAGATCACGTACTTCTTGGGAACCTACGATCCAGATAAGTACATTGCTCTGCTGAACCCCTACGACACCAGCATCGACGACCTATGGTCGGAGGTAACTTGGGTTTGCTCCCCTCCCCTGGTTCTTCTACCGTTTGTTAGAAATAATGGGCTAATCTATTTAAAATTTAGCTGGTATTGTCATGTTTAATATTCTGGAATTAATCATGGAAATTGTGCCTAATTATCCAACACCGTTCCCATTGTTGGATGCTAGATCTTGGTTTATTAGGATTCGCTTGTTCACATTTTGATTGCTCGATCTTCTTACACCATCTACTCCCCCATTTTCCCTTTCTTCCAATAGGTTTCCGGCAGCGACGTCTGCAGCGATGATGAGTCCATTCACACCAAGGCTCGTCAGGTGCTGAGGAGGCTGCGGGCCGGCAAGTACGACGGCTTCCTCAGGGGCCCCTACTACAGCTGCCCCTTCTGCAAAGGGGGCGTCTACTGCTTGACGAGTCGCGCCGCCGACGGCACCGTCTTGAACACCTTACTAAAGCATGCAGAGGCCAAGGGCTCCGGCATCCACAAAAGCGGGAAGCCCGAGCCGGCGAACATCAACGCCTACATCCCTGAACACCGGGCTCTCTGCATTCACCTCCGAAACCTCCAGCGGGTGGCCATCAAAGAGGGTTGCAAGCCTCCAATCAGGCCCAAGGCCCCCAAGTCCAAGAAACTAGGCAGCAAGAAGTGGCGGAAGCACCAGAGGGAGATGGCGGAGGCGCGGGCGCTTGTAGGATGTGCCTGCAGTTGCGATGGCTGCCCCTGCTGCTAAGCAGCTTCTTTCTAGCTATATCCTATTTCTGGCTGAATGCATCGAACCTCGTTAAGCAACCTACTTTCTATCACTATATCCTATTTAGCTGCGCATAGCTATATCTACATTTGTTTTCTTTTCTGAATGAATGTATTCTGCCTGGTGTGATTTGCTACTCTAGATTTGCTACCTGATCGGAGGCAAAAAAGTGGTCCAAAAGGGAACGAAATATCAAACTAAGAATCTTCTCTAGATTTGCTACCAATTTGGGCAAAATGAAACATATATGTTTAGCGAGAGAGGAAAAGGGCACTCTTTCAAACTGCCAGTTAAGAAGCTACCATCTTGACAAGCTACAAGACACATACATAAACATAACACAACGAGGGTTAAATTTATTTTACTAGTATCACTTGATGCGCTAGACATCTTGGCAAGCTAACTGAGTTCCACAAAACAGAAACATAACACTGACAAGTAAAATTTAATTCACTCCTCATCAGACCACTTGAGACGCTTGCCATCATTCCTAGGCGACGAACTGCAACCATTCTAGGTACTCCACATCTGACGAACTGCTTTGTCCCAATTGGCATCTGACTTGGCTTTCCTATCTTCAGCGTCCTGCGGCACAATTAGCAGTGCATCACAGGCCTGATTGTTGCCGCTAGAAGATACCGCCTCTCTGTTTGCCGCTTCAGCTGCAACCTCTCTGTCAGCTGCTTCTTTAGCTACCAGCTCTCTTTCAGCTGCTTCTGCAGCCTCTCTGTCAGCTGCTTCAGATGCAGCCAATTTCTTTGCATATTCAACTTCAAACTCAGCATTTCTGCATTTTCTACAAAGGGATCTCCTAAGCTCGTCTTCCCTCTTGCAAATAGGGAAAAACATGAGGTAACGTAGAAAAAATGGATGTACTTGTACATCTGGTAGGTCACGTAAGCATCTATGGCTGCATACTTCAGGTTTATATCAGACAACGGCCACTTGTCCCAGAAATCGTGCCTATCCGTAGGGAAATCATCCTTCATTTTATCGTACGACTCATCGAGGATTCTAGTTGCGAGTGATGCCATTCCATCCTTCTTCGATCCCCCTAGGATATTGACAAGACGCTGAATATCGATCCAGTTGTGCGTAGGAATTATAATTTCCACTTGATACAATTTGGAAAAATCAGTTGTTGTGTCGACAATGCAGAAAATAATTCCCTTTTTTACAAGGAAGTAGCGCAGCGCCCGGCATTTCTTGTTAGTCCGGAAAGTATGTAGTTTGTCATCACCAAAATTTGTAACTACAAATATTTTTTCAATGCAAGATCATCATCTCAATATAATTTTGAAAAGTTTAGTAAATGCAAGATCAAGACTCTCAACATTGTATTGTCATAATTTATTCGGTTTTGCTATTTCTCAGTTGACTGAACGAGTTGCACATTTCTTTTAGCTACGATTGCACTTTTCTTAGGTGATTGAGACTAAAGAAAATCTCAGTCGATTGAGACATAGGCAAACCCTAATTTATTTGGTCCTAAGTAAAATCCAGTAGTTGCAAGATGAGCAAGTGGATAAAGAACAAGAGGAGAAAAACCTAAAAGCGATTAGCTACAGAGAGCAGATCTACAAACCGGGAGAGGTGGTAGACGAGGACGTGTTTCCGCATGGCAAGTTGAACGACGGCGACTTCACTCCCTTCATATGGGTTCTCCAGGGTATACTTGAGGTCCAATCCCACAAACTTGTCCTCGTCTATCCCAAGCCAGCCCTCGTACATCCTTAGGACATGCACCACTGTCTCCTCCTCGTTGGTGTAGAAAACGTCTATCTTCTTGTTGTCATGGGTAGTGAAGCTTGTCTCTAGAGTGCGTAGATCTTCCATGGCGGCAAGGAGAAGACGGGAAGAAGATAGTAGATGGCAGGAAGAAGAAGAGTGGTTTCTGCGAGGCAGGGGAACGGTGGAACCGTCAATGCGCTTTTATGGTAGGGGTTAACGATTGGGACAGAAGTCCAAAGAGAGACGCTTGGCGGTGGCTATTCCAGCTTCTGAGTAAACAAAAAATAATTATAACGCCGATACATGTGCCTTGTTTTGTCACGTCAATACACTGGGTAGGGACTGTTGTCCGATCCACTGTGCCAACGCTGCAAGCCTACATGACAGCCACCCCGCCCTAGCGACGGGAGCGACATAACGGCGAACTGATAGGGGGGACCAAATTGACGCCCGTTAGCCTGATTTTTTGTATTGAAACGTAAAGTTGAATTCGTGCCGAAAAAGACTCTCTGAGTATTTGGCACACCAACTATAGTCACCCTGGCTTATTTCAGGGAACTTGGGTAGCGCGTTGCCTGTACACCCCAACTTTTGGGCCGCAAAATGATATTCTCCCTCCATCGAAGCTGGTGATCGTGAAGCTCAAGGCCTAATCCTGAAGAACAAGAGGTACACCTACGATTCTGATGACAAGGAGTTTAATATCTTCATGGAGCAATCGAAGAGAGGATGGAGGCAGCCGGACTACCTGGCTATGGTGAAGCCTGAAGATGACGAAGAAGCCAAGAAACCTCATGGAAAGGGGTGCACGGAGTCGCTCAAGTTCATCACCGTCAACTACTCTTCACCAAAGCGTAAGAAAGCTAATCGTTTCGATGCAGGAACTTATCAGGAGACTATGGCACATACTTCAACTATAAAGAAGATCACCGTGAACGCGTGCATGAGCGTGAAGCCACAAGAGGATTGGGGGTTCAACCTTCTGGACATGGCAGTCGGCACGCACGTCCCAGACAATGAACACCGTCTTAACAGGATAGAAAAGTACCAGAAAGAAGAGCTCATCCACAGGGAGATCATGCACAAGCGCCACTTGGATCTTGAAGGCAAGGAGAAACTCAATGACGTGATGACCAAGGTCGCTGATGGGATGTTCCTCTTGCGTTCGGATCTACATAAGTGTATTCGACGTATATCATCTCTGGAAGAGACAAACAAGAAGATTCGCACGGAGGTCTCCAACAAAACTACTTCACCATGATAGGCGCCATGGTACCGAACAATCACAAGGGATTATTTGATCCACCCGACTTGATCCCAAGCTTGGGGGGATCTGTGAGAACCTTGTAATCTATCTTACAGTTTTAGCATGTTTACTTTTGTGCACGCATGTTAGGCTACAATTCCTGAATTTGCATTAGTTGCATCAACTTAGAGCTCCCTTTTGTTCAAGAGAAGATTTGTATCCGTTGAGTTGTGAGACTTTATGATAATTGAAGTTGTGTTTGATTCATGATTATTATATTAGGTGATTGAACTAGGTTGAGTGTTATAATACCTGTACAACTGTCATGATTTTAGGGGCTTCCAGACCAACGCAAGTATTGATTAAGTTATGAGAAGAATAATTCTTTTAGGATATTATAATTAAGAGTTTTCAAAAGGCACTTAAGTAGTGATAATGATCCAATAGCTGTGCTGAAAGAAAAAGAGAAAAGGGAGCAAGTAAAAATATAGACCTACAGTTATAAAAAGAAAAAGAAGAGAGCACCTATCAAAAGAATCAAGCATAGAAGAAAAAGAATGATCATGAATCTTCATTACTAAACTTAGTGCACTATATCTCTAAACTCTGTGATTATATAATATATTAAATCACTAGCATCTTCTTATGATTTCATTAATACTAGAAAATATGTGGAAGCCTCTAAGTTATGTAATGTGTAAGGGTATGGTAATACCCCCGAAGTACCTCTACATCTGATGTTGTATTCATGTTTCAATTTTTGCCACATTTATTGTAACGACCTGTGTCTCATAAACATGATGACCTTGTCGATAAGCCACCATTTTTCTCGGGGATGAGCAAGAGCCTAGCTTGGGGGAGTTGATGAGTACAAGATTGAAGCATATTTACCTTTTGTTTTTTGCATTCATAGAGTAGGGATATTTGTATTTCACTATGTATACATGCACTATTTTGTTCTTGTTTCAATAGGATCCCAAATCATTGAGTCATATATGAACATATCAATTAGAGCTATCATATTGTGTATATATAAGATATTTCTAAGTGATAGAAGTCATTTTTATGGATTTACCTTTGCACCTGGGAGAATACCAAGTGAGGAGGAGGCATCAGCACCGATAACGACGGGTGGTACGGGCGAAACCCGCATGTACCGTCTGCCCATACCAAGTGCCATCGTGACCGCCTCGTCAAATACTTTATCCTGGCGAAGACGAGAGAGAGATCCAACATTCACAGCCACCCGAAACCATGAAAAACTATATCTAAAAGGGATCTGAAGGAGGAACTTGGCTGGGGCAAAAATCCCAGCTGCTTCACGGGTCATTGGAGGACAACACATCATCCCCTTTATCATCAACCGCTGCATCTCCATTACCACCATTACCCCCATATTTCATCTACTAGATCTCATTGTAATTCTAGATCCAATTGATATTTGTATTAGATCTACCTCCGTACTTTTATCCATTCATTTGATTATGATGATGTTGGTGATTGCTTCCATGAGTGAGTAGTTCCCTTGTTCTTGGGGAGATGGAGAAACCCTAGCACCATTATGAACTTGTAATAAATATGATCTATTCTTGTGTCCATATGACTTGCTTGTCTATGATACAATTATGATTTGTGTTTGATCTCTCTCTTTAGATGGTATGTGTAGTCAGCCGCATATCATTTGCCCTCAGGACTAAAGGGAGGGAGAAATCCTTTGGACGTGTCTTGGAAGCGTACCCAGAATGCCTGTGATAGATTGGCGTCGGCTCGTGATGTACACGTTCAAATGAGGAATAAAGAGGGACTCCCTAAGCTAATTACGATATCCACGGGGAAACCCTTCATTGCAAGTGGTTATTTAGAGGTGACCTCACTCTTGGCTCAACAAAGTGGCTTCCTATGAGCCTTCTAGTAAATATCTTATTATGGAGCTCTCTCCACACATGTCATGACACAAGGAGTATGTTATCTTGATTACATATAACAATAAAACTATGCTAGTGGTGTATCCTACATCCCCGAGAACATTTTAGCCCTATTGAGTTCAACCACTTTTGATACAAACTTGTTAATTGTTTTCTTTTACTTGTTTTATTTACTTTTGTACAAACAAACATAAACCTTGAAAACACCCTTTACTTGAGATCAAAGACAGCTTATAAGTATACTTTGGTAGAGAGTAATGCGGGGCATAAAGACCTTTACCAATAGCTCTCTGTGGGTTCGATATCTTTACTTCAAAACTAGATACAATTGATCTATGCACATTCAGTAATTAGCAAGTAACCCATATACTGACTAGGGCCCTCATGGCAAACTACCCCTTGTCCCAATGATCCATCTTCTTATTACCACAAAAATGGTCAGCACATTAATTAAGGTCTTCTGACCGGATCAAGGATTTAATCTTGATGGTTCTTTGTTGATCCTCAAGTAGTACTAGCTGCTACTCATTGATATCGGCCGTGTCACTCGGGGGTCGCCGATTCGCTAGTAAACAAGTTCATATCAATGAGATCTCGAGATCATGTTATCTGGACCCTTAAATTACACAACAAACATTAGGCGGACATAGATATTCAATCTCACATTATAATAATCATGACAACAATCACAAATAAATGGACATAAGAGAGGCACATCACATCTCACCAATCCCCTACATATCCCACACCTATGGGGGTTTACTTGGACATGAGAGGAAGATATATCAAAGGGATAATAATATTGCAAAGGGAAATCATCTCAACTTTATCGTAGAAAGCCACAATACCGTTTTGAGGTCAAATCAAATACAAATCAAGACAAGATCAAAGTGACAAACCCTAATCTTACAAGTGCTAATCTCTCTCTTTCTCTCTACAAGTGGGAACGATGGTGGAGTGGATGGATTAGAGGCTGAGATCTTTGGTGAATGAGGCGATGCTCTTCTCCTCCTTCAGATCTGATCTCTCTTCTTCTAGAATGCTTTGCGGCTGTTGTGTTTTTTTTTTCGTCCCTCTTCTCGTCTTGCCCCCAATACAAAAGTTGTTTGTATTGATATATCAAAGGCACTAGAGGATCGTATGACTGGACGGTACGGGCGTGTTTCGACCGTACCATTGGTCGTTACACCACCTAGACGCCTCTAATGAAGGGGGCTTTAATTGAGGATTTGCTTCTTTGGTTGTAAATATCTGATAAATCCTCCAAGATCTTCCAGAAATATTGATTACCTAAAACTTATCACAAGAAACCACGGTTTTGCTAATTTGCGATGTTAACATTAGTTTAAAGATAAAATTTAACAAAAACACGGTAGAAACCAGAGGAAAATAATAGGTTAAAAGTGTCAAGATTTGGAGATATCAACATCCCCAAGCTTAGTTGTTGCTCATCCTCGAGCGACAAAGCTATAAAGAATAATAGCGAGAAATTAAATCAAAGGGGAAAAACTAACAAGTTCAAGGTTGTATCATATTCCATCGTTACAAATCCTGCAACCTTAAACATGAGCATAATATATCTGAAAAATTGCATTTAAGTTCGCTTCCTAACCGGAAATAACTCGCTAGCTAATAGCTTTTGATATCTAATGAGACTACCAAAAAATTGGTTAGCCTTGCGAATCAATTCTTTTCAGTGCCAAAAATATTTTTAAGCAAGAATGCTTTGGGCAAATTAAGGGTGCACAAGTAGATGTCAAAAGAAGGATAAACTTAGAGTTTTCATTAACACCCATTTTGAAAACATGGCTATCAAACACCCCATCAGTTCCTTGCTTTTCAAGAATTACAGTTTCTCTCCTTTTATTGCAGGTGGTGAGGTGTTGCCAATACTTTCATAAGGATCAAATATCATGCACATAACTCAATGGTAATTCTCTTTATCTTTTTTTCTTCTCTTTTTCTATGTCTCATAGATCAACAAGGCAAGTTTAGAAACTCCCTCACCCACTGTAAAAATGGTCATGCCTTCAAACAATTATTTTCAGCAGGTGTTTATCAAGTCAAAGCATTTAAGATGTGGGGTTGAGCACTACCAAGATTAATCCTTTAAGACAAAAACAGGACACCAAAGTTGTCATGGAGACACTTTCTTTTGTTTTCAAATGTTGTTTTTCTAACTGATTTTAATTGTCATAAGTCGAAATCAATGTAGTGAAATTAACCATGAGATCAAGTCCCAAAAAAAAGCGAGCTAAGCGGGAAGTGGAACTCAAGTGCAACCGAACAAACAAAATATGTTCATGAATAAACTTACATGAAGAGGGGGAATAGGAATGTGGTACCTCCTCTCGCTTGCTTGTCTTCCCACTTGAGTCAACTCCTCGCATTCTCCTCCATGGTGAAGTCACTAGAAGTGAGCAACCTGCAAAAAGCTAGAGAGAAAACCGAGAGAAATTCACACAACACAAGATAAAAAGCCAATCTATTTTTTTTTGAGTTTTCCTTTTATCAATGCAAAACTGGAAGTAAACATGCACTAGGAACGAAACAAATAAATCAAAAGAAGAAAACAAAAATATGAATGCAAAAGTGGGGAGGAGTTATCCTCCCCAAGCTTAGACTCTTAGCCTACCCTGGATCAATTGTTACCGCAATCATTGGGTGGCGCTTGCTGCTATGGATAGTATGGGTAATAGCTCAGGAAGTCGGTCATGAAGGTAGTGAAATTTTGAGTGAGGACAACAATGTTGGTATTCACATCTTGCAACGTATTTTCTATGTTGTCGATGCGATGCACCACCTATTCAAAGTCACTCCTTGGGACATAGTCAAATCCCGGCTGAGGTTGAGGCATACCTTGCTACTACTAGTAGTGGGGAAATGGCTGATTGTGATGATGTTTCTGGCCATAGACGTCCCAACCCCCAACATTCTAGCCCTCTTCCCCTTGCTCCTGCTATTGATGGGTGTTAGCTGCATTCTCCCAGTTGCGGTACCTCCTGGGTTTATCCTCCCCGAGGAGCTCAATGCCTGATGGAATTCCTCCTCATTGAGGACCTAGCTCTGTTTACCTAGAAAACCAAAAGCTTGGACAAATGGAAGCAAGACTTGGTGGAGTTCACTTTTAGGCTCAAATTAAAATTGATAAGCACGAAGGGAGCGTTGAGGCTTATAAACCCCCATAAATTTGGTGCTATCCATGGCGGTGTCATCCAACTCCTTATCGTCAGCCACTGATCTCTCATTGGGCATGAAAAACTTGCTCGCATAGGTGATCTGAGTGATCAAGCCTCCACATCGGATGTCACCCGAAGGATTCGACATTTGGCGATGGAAGTGCTGGATGAGCAAAGCACCCGAGTTTACCGTATGCTCCATATCAGGATGGAGATCCATATATATTACACATACGTCGGGGCCTGCCATTGCCCCGGTATCTCCCTTCCCAAAAATTGAATTCGCTAAAAATGTGGCGAAGTAGCGGATAGTGGGGTTCTAGATGGTGGCACTCTTCTTGCGCAAGTAATCGATGTCCCTGTGGATAGAAATCTGCTCCCAAGCATGCGTTGCCTCTACGAGGACTTCATTTGAGGTATCAAGTTCTCCTTCATAGGAGAACCCGAAGCAATCACAGAACTTGTAAAAAGTGAGGCTGTGGGGTTACCCATTGAGCACTAAACTTATAGTGCAATGACGCTATAGGGTTTCGAAGTCATCGTGGAATGACGACAAGAACTCGTAAGTGGCGGTCTCGAAGGTGTCGGTGGAGAGGTATGAGAAAGGCACCATGCTGGGGTTCTCGGTCATCCTGTCGAAATCATCCTCAAGGACTTGGCGGGAGACGAAGACACGGTTCACCCACTTGGTGGGTATAACCTTGTGTGAGCTCACCCTCTCGTAGTCCTTGCTCAGTGCTGCCTGCAGGTTGCCAGCCTTCGAGCGTCTCTTCTTTGATCCCGACGGGTTTTCATGTGCCCGAGGTTCCTACCCTTCCCAAACGAAAAATCTTCCCAATATTCATTATGCTGTAGAAATTTCCAAGAAAAACTAGAGGCATCAAGTTTCTATCATACAAACAAACGGTTCCAGAAGGAAATTACAAATCCTAACGTGAGGAATCAAAGATAATCTCAAAATATGATGAACTCATCTAGATAGTCAATGTGAGGAATTCAGCCATGGATTTTACAAAATAACGCATGGATCGGATGAGAAACTTACAGATGTGAACATTCCCCCACTCAAACGCAAGAAATCAATGAAGAATCGAAGGTTCTAGGTGATTAGGGTTTGAGTTGGAGAGAGAGGAAGGAAGAAACTAGAGAGAGAGAGGAAGAAGAAGAAGGCTGGCTGCTACTAGCCACCGTCCACTAAATCGTGCAACGCAAGCGGTACGGGTGGGAGGACCGATGCTCGGCACTGTTGGATCAAAACTATGGTTATGAGATCAAACCTGAGAGTTCTGGTATGGGAAGATGGTATGGGTACGTCTGGCCGTACTAGTGGTCATTATCGTGCCAGTAAGGTTGGAGCTAATTGTCGATATTCGGTATGGGCGGACAACACGGGTATGTCTGGTCATACCACTCCTCGTTATGAGGTCTTCCTCCAGCCGCTTTATCGACAAACCTTCTCCGCTCTAGTATGGGCGGGTGGTACGGGTGAGTCTGGCCATACCACATCTTGTTACATCAAATGGAACCAGTTTTCTTCTTTCTCTTCAAAAATTT
The DNA here is from genome assembly GCA_910589775.1 of Avena eriantha. Taxonomy (NCBI): domain Eukaryota; kingdom Viridiplantae; phylum Streptophyta; class Magnoliopsida; order Poales; family Poaceae; genus Avena; species Avena eriantha. The sequence goes on from OU342742.1 coordinate 510,543,118, forward strand.
AATCTTCCAATTCTTTATTACCCTTCATATTTGTAAAATTTCTCCTACAAACTATAAACTAAACAACCTTTAATTAGAGAACAGATCAAAGTAAAACCTTAATACTAAAAATGGGTTGGCTCCCATCAAGCGTTTATTCAAAAAGGGCGGATTCGAACTAACCAACGTCCAAGCTCTTAGTGTTCACCTCTGGTTGCCCTTTATCAGTGGTAATTACTGCTTGAACACGCTTTGGAGGTGGTATATATTTTCCATCATGTTCTTCTTTCTTTGAAAAATAACGAACAATCTGGTCATCATAAATATTGAAAACAATCTTACTAGTGGAATAGTCTACATTAGCTCCAGCTGTGCTAAGAAAAGGTCTTCCAAGGATGATTGAAAGTTTGTCATCTTCTGGAACATCTAGTATGATAAAGTCGGTAGGTATAACATGTTGATCTTCTATAATACCAACATGTCGTTTAGTTGTCTTATCGGCCATTAGCAAAGTAATTGAAGTTGGAGAGTACTCTCCAAGATTTAATTTCTTAAATAGTGAGTAAGGCATGACACTAACACCTACTCCTAAATCACAAAGAGCATTAAAAATATTTGTTTTCCCAATCGAGCAAGAGATAGTCGATATACCTGGATCCTCAAGCTTAGCAGGCAACTTATCATCAAAGCTTGTCATCACTGCTACAATCTTAGTTACCTTCTTTTTTCTACTAAGACTATCTCACATGAATTTTTTGTAAGTAGGAACTTGAATTGCATCAGCTAGAGGACGTTCTAAAAGGAGGTTTCCAAAAGCTTTGGGAAAAGAATCATAAATAGCTTTATCCGATTCATATTGAACTCGGTTAGGATAAGGATTTTTTTGTTGTAGTTACCTTTTGTTTTACCTTTGCTATTGGTTCAGCATCCTTTTATTTTTCTTCTTCGCTGGATGTTTTTGCTTGTCGGTATGCTTCTTACTTGGAGCAATAACTTGTTCATCTTGTTCCTTTCTAAGCTCGATGCCTTCTCTTGAATCAGCCGTCTTAGTGTCTGAATCATACAGTTTATCCTTGTCTCTTGCTTCTTCATCTTTGTCTTCATTAGGAGTTTCATGTCCCCCTCTCAGAGCTTCATAATCAATATCATCTTGTGGATCAACAAGGTTCTCCTTTTCTTGACTCATTTCTTGAGTCTCCCTTGTCTTACCGGACTGCTCTTCTTGGTACCATGACGACCGTTGTGGTTCCTATGTCTCTGTTCCACGGGTAGTAACAATATTAGTAGAGACAATATTATAATTAAAGCTTGAGTTTCAGCTATTTGATCACACTGAGTTTTGATCATACTCAAGTACTTATCTAAATGTCTAGTGGCATGTTCTAGATCATCAAAGATTTCGGTCAACTCTTTTATATTATTTTCTTGAGTCATTAACCGTTTATAATATTTTTCTCGGAACTGATGTTGTTGATATCTAAAATTTTGCATCATAATATTAATTTCATATTATATAACATAAGTTTGAAGAACATCAACCTTACTTCCTTCAAGAAGTTCCGCAACTATTCATTTTTCTTCCATGGACCTTTTAACTTCTGGCATAACTTCTGGCATATATTTGAAACATCCTCAACTGGGTTGAATTGTTCATCGTTGAAGGATCTTACAACAAAATTTTTTACACACTCTGGCAATATCAAGTTACTAATAGCTCCCATGCAGACAAGTCAACCATATCTTTCGACTCTTCATTAAGTCCATTATAGAAGTATTGAATAATTAAATGTTCTTGAAAGCCATAGTTTGGGACTTTCATTATCATGCTATAAAATATATTCTAGGAAAATTTCCCCAATTCCTTGAAGAAAGTTTGTAATGCTACATTTAATTTGCATGATTTTAGTAAATGAACAATATTTATGCATGAATTCTCGGATGCAATCTTTCCAAGTTTTTATAGTGTGATTGGCTAGTGATTTTAACCAAGTAAAATCATTTTATTTTAAGGACCAACGGAAAAGTCTGAGTAGTACAAACTCTGTTGATAGATTAGCTGGTTTAAGAGTAGCACAAAGATCATGGACATTTGTCAAATGATCACTAGGATCTTCATCTTCTTTCCCTACGAAAGCAATTTCTTTCATCATCTATATTAGCTCAGGATATATTTCAAATTCATTAGCTTCTAAATCATGGTAAACAATAGGCATTTTTCTCAGGTGCCTAGCTCATATTCTCCCAATGGTTGTTCATGATTTTTGCCTAGACAGAACGTGAGTTATAAAATCTTTCAAGAAATTCTAGGCGTCTTTCAGTAGGAATACGATCAATATAAGAAGGTAAATAAGTTCTACTTGAACGAGGGGTACCCCTATCTTCAACGAAGATCATGGATGGTACCAACACTTACAAATGTCAAGAAACAAACACCTAGCGCGTAGATATCCAGCAACAACGCCAGAAAATAGCTTGATGATGGCCTACAAGTGCACATGTTTGTCAGAGCATGTTTTCGTGGAAATATTAATTCTAGGTTTTATATCGATCCCAATAAGGAGCTTCGGTAAATGTTTCTATGCAGCGTTTCTGTCGCACTCAAGGTGTCATGGGTCTTGAGTGAATTGACTGCAAGCGTGGAAGGTGGAAAGTGGTGAGTGAATGATTGGAGAAACTTGAGTAAAGGTAGATGCTGAAAGTAAATAACATAAAAGTAGAAAGACGATGAAAGTGTTCGGAGTTCTTGCAGATGAGAAGCTAGGCGCGAAGAGAAACGGTTCATGGTGATAGTGAATGTGCCCAATGGATAAAATGAGATAAGTGATTATAATACTTCATATTAATAACTGAGTGGGCAAGCAACCCATATATTGACTAGGGGTCCTCATGGCAAATTTCCTCTTTCCCCAATGATCCATCTGCATGTTACCACCATAATGGTCAGCACATTAATTAAGGTCTTTCAACCGGATCAAGGCTTTAATCTTGATGGTTCCTTCTTGATCCCTGAGTAGTACTAGCTCCTCATTGATATCGGCCGTCTCACTCGGGGGTCGCCGATTTACTAGTAAACAAGTTCATATCAATGAGATCTCGAGATCATGTTATCTGGACCCTTAAATTAGACAACAAACATTAGGCGGACATAGATATTCAATCTCAAATTATAATAATCACGACAACAATCACAAATAAATGGAAATAAGAGAGACACATCACATCTCACCAGTCCCCTGCATCTCCCATGCCTATGGGGGTTTACTCGGACATGAGAGGAAGATAGATCAAAGGCATAATAATATTACAAAGGGAAATCATATCAACTTTTACCGTAGCAAGCCACAATACCGTTTTGAGATGAAATCAAATACAAATCAAGAAAAAATCAAAGTGTCAAACCCTGATCTTACATGTGTCAATCTCTCTCTTTCTCTCTACAATTGGGAATGATGGTGGAGTTGATGGATTAGAGGCTGAGATCTTTGGTGAATGAGGTGGTGTTCTTCCCCTCCTTCAGATCTGATCTCTCTGGAATGCTTTGTGGCGAGTGTGTTCTCTTTTGCGTCCCTCTTCTCGTCTCGTCGCCAATAAATAAGTTGTTTGTATTGATATAACAAAGGCGCTGGAGGTTCTACGACCAGACTATACGGGCGTGTTACGACCGGACCAGTGGTCGTTACCCCACCTGGACGCCTCTAATGATGGGGGCTTTAATTGAGGATTTGCTTGTTTGGATGTAAATAGCTCATAAATGCTCCAATATCTTTCAGAAATATTGGTTACCTGAAACTTATCACAAGGAACCAAGGTTTCACTAATTCGTGATGTTAATATTAGTTCAAAGATAAAATTCAACGAAAACCCGGCAGAAACCAGAGGAAAATCATAGGCAAAAAGTGTTAAGATTTGGAGCTATCACCCATCAGTCGTGATCTGTCCGTCCACCAAACTTGGGTTACAGATGGGTCGAGCTAGGACAAACATGGACGATAGCCGCCTGTCCTCCCGTGTCCTCGGCCTGGCCCGGTTGCTAGTCAAACATTACCACGCAACCACCACCCCTCATCCCGCCGATATGTCGCCTCTACCTCACCGTCCTCGCCCCGCCGCTCTCCACCTCATCAGCCTCCTCCTCACCGGCAAGGGCTGGCCTCTTCCTTGCCAGCAAGGGTTGGTCATGCCCTGCTGCCCTCTTCCTCGCCAGCAAGGGTTGGCCGTGCCCCACCACCCTTTTCCTCGCTGGCATGCGAGCTCGCCCAGCCTAGGCCTCGCCCCATCGCCCTCCACCTCGTCGGCCTCCTCCTCGCCAGCAAGGGCTGGCCTCACCCACCGCCATCCACAACCGTCCGCAATAATCCCCTCGATCATCTCCCACTATCTGTACCCGACAAGGCCGGGCATAGGTGCACGATGTAACTCCACCACCACCACATCAACGGTCGTCCTCATCATTCTCCTCCGCACCACGTTCCTCTCGCGTGCCGTCCTTGCCGCCTTCTCTCCGGACTTCTCCTTCTTACTCGCGTGCGGCGCCAGCTCCAACCTCCCCTTCCGGTCTGACTCCCCCAACCACACCTTTGCCATGGACGCTGCATGCCTCTAGAGCTCCGAGGGTGGCCGCCAGCTCCAACACAGCGTCCCCTCTGTACGCCGCTACGCGCGGCGATAGCTCAGCCTTCTCCTACCGGTTCAACTACCCCGTGGCGCTGGAGGGCCGCCATTCCTCGTTCTGTGTCTCCACTTCTTCCTATTCTCCAACCTCTCCTCCGCGCGCTTTACAGTCTCCGTCCTTGTTGGCAAGGGCAACCGCTCCAGATCGAGCGCTGGTCTATAGAAGCGAAGGGGAGGAAAAAAACAAAATATGTCTTTCCGGTCAAATTAGGTCGCCCCGCTATGGCATCGTGCATGCAAGGGTGGACAAACCGACACAAACTGTCCGGGACACGATCTAGACGGACAAAATCGGACCGTTTAGATCACAGATTTGAGTAGCCGGTGGAGATGCCCTGCGGGCTCTCTGATCTCGATTCACTGGTATAGGCTGGGAGACTATGGCATCGGATCGGTGGTTTGCCTATCTACGAAGAGATTCGTTGCTTCATGAGTACATCCTGTTCGTTTCAGTAGGATCGGCCACCGGTGTTTTTGGGAGTCACACGGTGCGTTCGGCTCACTAGCCTGAAAAAAGCGCGTGCAAATTTGGAAATCCATTTGGCCTCATAAGTGTAGATAGATTTATTGTTTAAATACATATTTTGAAAATGTCAAAAAATTGTTAAACAAATTCTCTGGTAAGTTCGGACATTTTATGTTCGCAATTAAAGTTTTCACCCAAAAGAATTTTTTTTACGGCTTACGTAAAAAACAATTTTCAATGTTCCAACATGACTAACAAGATATAATTTTTTCCTTTTTACTTCCTCCATTTAGAAATATAAGATGTTTTACCTTTTTGAATCGAATGTATCTATACATCTTTTAGTATATAGGTTTGTAGATGTTCGGAGTGAACCTATATACTAAAACGAGTCTAGATACACTCATTTCACAAAGCTAAAACATCTTATATTTCTAAACGGAGGGAGTACACACGAAGCAAAAAAAAAACTCTATGTGCAAACATAAAATATCTATATATACATACAAAAATTTTGCTCGGATATTTTTTTATATTTTGAGATACATATTTATGTATTTTTGTAATGGGTGTATCTACACCTATGAACCAAGACATCACATCTGAATTCAGAAATTTGCTATATTATCATATGCACAGCCAAGACAAGGATTGAGACACCATGTACCGTATCTTATTTTTTTTAATGAACCACGTACTTTTTTTTGAAACCCAGTATAGGCGTAGACATTTACAAATATGAATGTACACCCGCTCCTATGAATACACGTACATTAACCATGCCCTATAGCATCTCCAAAGGACTCAGTCTTGAGACCCAACCAACGGAATTGAGATTGACGAAGTAACCATAAATATCTCGCTATCGGCGAAAACGTCGCCTCCTAGCGAAAATGCTGTGGTTGTGACGGGCGGCGAGGTCAGGTGTCTGCTTGCGGCGAGCAGCGGCGCATCTGGCGCCCGGTGGCGGATCTCACGCGTTCTCCCTAGGAAGCCCTGGTGGTTGTTTCCGTCAGCGGGTAGATGAAGGCTGGGCAGAGGGGCTCCCTAGGGGCCGGTGGTGGCGGCATTCAACTTGAGCTTCTGGGCTGATGCGGCAAGATACATGCGCTGCTTGTTGTGGCTCTGATGGCTGAGGTGTGCCGATGATTTCCCGGCTCTAGTGCGGTTTCTCCGGACAAAAGTCCCGCTCGACATCTGTCGATGCCGATGACGACAAAACCTTCAGGTGTTGTTTTCCTTGTTGAAGGGGTCACCGAGGAGATCCATCACCAATCTCATCCTTCAATCTTGTTTTCCGGTGAAAACCGACATCTGTTTATTGGATTGGCGATGGCGATGTCCATGATGAAAGCTTTGCTTCGAAAACAAGACCTTTTGGTGGGAGCACCTGGTTTGTGGTTGAGCGGTCGGCCGGACACCACGATCGTGGAGTCTGTAGTGCTGGGTCAGGCGGGGCCTAGCCGATGGTGGTGGTGGCATGAGCATCCTTGGCATGCGAGCAACATCAGACTAGCCATGTTTTCTGTCTTCTCGAGACCGGAGCGGCACATTCCGCCTCCCTTCGGGCATGTCTTCTCTCTTCGGTGTTGCTGAAGTTGACAAACAAGCTTTTGGTTCACGTGATCGACGCGACAGGCACTACTAGGAAACAATTTATAGGTAGATAAGATATTCTGTGGCACATATGTAAAACCATGCGCCACAGATATGTATCAGTGACGCACTAGGAAATATGCGCCACAGATACTAAAACCTTCTATGGCGCATTTCTCTGAACATGCGCCAGAGAAGTTAGGTGGGACCCGCCAGCCGGGGTGGGACGATCCACGTTTTGTGGCGCATAATGACATATGCGCCACAGAAGAGGCAGCATCTGTGGCACATATTTCATTATGCGCCACAAAACATGGAGGCGGGCCCCACCACGGAATCTATTTGACCCACGTTCTGTGGCGCATGTGTGGATATGCGCCACATATATGTTTGATTTCTATGGCGCATATTCACACATGCCCCACAGAAACCTAACCTGGGTCCCACCACTTTAACCTGCACCATATGTTCTATGGCGCATATTGCAATATGCGCCACAGAAGTTTGAGCATCTATGGCGCATTTCTGCCATATGCGCCACAAATGAGGGCGTCCAGATCCATATGAAAAAGGTGGCAAGCTCCCATCCTATCCATCCACCACCACCCATTTCACATCTCTTCTTCCTTTCTACCTCCTCCTGGCTCATCTTCCTCCTCCCTCCCACCCCATTTTGTCCATAGTTTTTCCATTTTTTTGTAACTAAACCTACTTTAGTCCATAAATTAGTAAGTGGAAACTTCCCTCCAACTTGTAGATCTAAAAGTTCCTTACTTTTCTCTCTCACATCTCTATTTGTTTACTAATTTACTCTCCACCAACTTGTAGATCTATTTGTCCATACTCTCTCATCGCGCGGTCTCGTCTCGCTATTATTGAATCTATTAGGTGAGTACTTGGCCATGAACATGTAGGTGAAGCTTGTCGCGCGGGCGGTGTGTGCGATGCATGGCGAGACGATGCTTGTGTGGTGCATGAATGTTTGCATTGGGAGGAAGTTTTTTGTTGCTTTCTTGTTGTTCTCCCGGCCGGTGTGGTGCATAGATGTTTACCGAAATGTTGATTCATTTCCATTTCGGCAAATTTTTGCACTACCCATATGTCCTAATTTTAGGAAAGGTCATTCCGAATTTTTCCGGCTAGCAGTAATGCATGTGTGTGTGCTAACCTATACTCTCTGTTTTGACCGCTCAGGCAACCATGGTCCTCACGATGAGAGAAGGTCGAATTGCTAGGTACAAGAAAGATGTGAAGGAGGACATGATTCTGAACAACAAGACCATGATAAGATGTGCATGTCGAACATGCAAACTCCAGCGCTGGATCGACCCTGATTCTGGATAATTGGAGGGTCACCTGCTGAGGCGCGGTTCAATGCGTGACCTCAATGAGGCGCCGGCAGGACATGGTGGTCACGAAGACGTGAGTGGGCGAGAAGACGAAGAGTCTACCGGACATGATCATCATGACGAAGGAGATGCCGACGGGCATGATCATCATGACAAAGGAGATGCTGGCGGGGATGATCAGCATGAAGAAGGAGATGGCAACGGGCATGATCATCATGAAGAAGGAGAAGACGCGAACACACAGATGCTGCTAACTTCGGCCTTGCAGGACCCTCATGTTCAAGAACTTCTCCTCAAGGAGACGAGCAACACAAAGCTACAGCCAGAGAGAAAGCCAAGCTGGCCCAAATGGAGGTAGACGGGATGACTCCATTTTATCCTAGGTGTTGCCTCGAGGATACACGTTTGAGTGTAACGCTTAAGGCTATGGAGATGAAGGCCGAACACAAATGGACCGATGTGAGCTTCAACGTGAACATGGAATACTGGCACGACCGACTTTCTAAGGGGAACACATTGCCAACAAGTATCAAGGAGTGATATGTTGTAAACGTATCTATAATTTTTGATGTTCCATGGTTGTTTAGTATCTACTTTCTTATGTTTTTTCTACATTTTGAGATACTTTTATGCATTTTCTGGAACTAACCTATTAACAAGATGCCACAGTGCTAGTTGCCTGTTTTCTGCTGTTTTTGGTTTCAGAAAAGCTGGAAAATAAATATTCTCGGAATTCGACCGGACAAAAGCCAAAGTCGATATTTTATCGGAAGACTCACGGAGCCAGAAGACGAGACGTAGAGGGGCCATGGGCTGGCCACACCATGTGGTGGCAGTGGTACCCCTAGCCGCGCCACCGAGTGGTGTGGGCCCCTGGTCCACCCTCTAATATCGCCCCTTCGCCTATAAGAAGCCTCCCGATGAGAAAACCCTAAATAATCCAGCCTCCAGCCATGAAAAGTTCCGCAGCATCGCCGCCACCGAAGGGGAGATTCGGGGGACAAAAATTCTCTGTTCCAGCACCCTGCCGGGATGGGGAAGTGGCCCCGGAGCCATCTCCATCGATCTCCACCACCATCTCCATCGCCGTTGCTGATTCCCATGATGATGAGGGAGTATTTCTTCCTCGAGGCTAAGGGTTCTACCGGTAGCTATGTGTTCATCTCTCTTTATGCATGATCATATTGTGATCATGAGCTTTGTAATCAAGTAGATCTACCTTGCTACTCAAGTGCTTTAATAGATCTCTAGCTCTCCCCATGTGTGTGAAAGTGATAGCGTGCACACCATGGTGGCACTTAGGCTAGAGATTACAAATACTTGTTATGAGTTCTATTTGGAGTTGGATGTCTCTATGAAATTGTGGTGTTTGTTGGAACCATCTAGCACTCAAGGTGATAGTGAGGGGTTATCTAGATGGGGAAAGCCGACTTTGAGGAGTGCAGTTATAGCCCTACCATGGATTATAGTGTCCAACCGGAGAGTAGTTCAGAGTAGTATCATGAACAGAAGATATTTATATGAGAGTGTTCACTGGCGAAAGTATGATCCCTAGGCCGTGTTTCTAAATATTGAAACACCATTTGCAACTAGATCTATTACATTTTGCTTACTTCCATCTTTTTGCCTTTAGTCTTTTCCTCCCGTCAAGCTCTTTTTTGGCACCGTTGTCTTATATCCATACCACTTATGTTTCACTATCTCTTCGCCGAACTAGTGCACCTATACACCTGAAAAATGTATTGGGTGTGTTGGGGACACAAGAGACTTCTTATATCTTGATTGCAGGGTTGCTTAAGACGAATACCTTTGACCACTTCCTCCCTGAGTTCGATAAACCTTGGGTGATCCATTTAAGGGAAATTTGCTATTGTTCTACAAACCTGTGTCCTTGGAGACCAAACAACTGTCTACAAGAATAAAAGTGCGTAGACATCAAGCTATTTTATGGCGTCGTGGCCAAGGATTAAAGAAGAAAAAGCTCCCACGTCAACAACGTGCCATCAAGCTATTTTCTAGTGCCGTTGCCAGGGAGGTAAGGTAAAAGATACTCACATCCTCTGGCTACTAAGCTATCTTCTAGTACTATAGCTGTTGTGTGAGTGCTTAAAGTTATTTCCTTTAGATTATGCAATCTTATCTTTTTGTTTCTTGTTTTTATTTTTCAGTAGTTAGGCTTAATGGAAAACAAGAACAAAAGTAGAGAGCTTTATAGTATTTATCTTAAGTTATACTACAAGAAATGTGTCAGTCTATGACCTTTTGATAGTGACCGTGGACAAAATCGTCATAGACTTATGACGATTTTGCAATAGATGGTCGTTATCAGTTCAAGAGAGCCTAAACCGTGAAAAATTACGACGATATTGCTTAAATATGTCATATTTCATTAGCTGAAATCGTCGTAACCTAGTAGGTACAGCCTACGATGCTACATGTAGCTCACTATGACGATTTAAAATTGCCATAGCGTCCAAATTAGCATAAATGGAAAGGAGTAGTCGACCACATCACCAATTATGACTATGTGGCATGTCTATGTGTCAGTTTTTGACTACGTGTTTTATCCATGTGTCCATATCTTTCTATGTGGCAATGTTATAAAATCACATCACCAATTATGCCTATGTGGCATGTCTATGTGTTAGTTTTTGACTACGTGTTTTATCCATGTGTCCATATCTGTCTATGTGTCAATGTTATAAAATACTGGAATTATTAGTCAAAAAAGGTCGAACATGGGGGTTTGAACCCACGACCTCAAAGAACATCCACCGCTAACCTAACCCCATCCACCGCCAATGTAACCACCGAACCAACCAATCGTGCTTGTCATTTTACTACTCCATAGGCCCTTTAAAGGCTTTATTCATCTGTTTGGCTTCGAAAAATAGACACAAAAATAATGCCGAGCGTGGAGACTCAAACCAGCGACATCCACCCAAATGAGACAAGTACCTGACCAACACACCAACATGACTTAGTTGATACATGACCGCGCGACCTCTATATAAGTATTCTCCACTTTCGGGCTTATTTGCAATGGGCTTTGCTATGCGGTAACTTGGGCCGGTCATTGACCTTGGGTGCAGTAGATTAGGTACGGTTAATTTTTTTCGTTTTTCTTTTTGTATTTTCCTAATGTTTTTTATAAATTTCAAAAGAATTGACTTTTGTCTCTAAATTTTTATAAATTTTAGTAGATCATATTGGGTTGTTAATTATAAATAGTATGATTACTTAAAAATAGTTGATCTACTAATTCCGCATTAGTCCATGGTAGGGACAATATCATAATTCAAAATATGATTTTGAAACTAGGGTTTTGAACTCAAAATATTGGGATTGAATCTAGAGGTTGAGTACTGCAAATATTTTGTTGGATCCCTGATAAAATAGTATATTGTGAGCCTAAATCTCATTTTTTCAAAAAATCATGAGCATTAGATCATGTACATGTAGTTCAAACCGGACCCACTTCCTACCGATTTGACATATATTTGTCTTTTTTATCAGGGATGGATGGAAGGGTTTTCGAATCCCCGGTTAGGACATTGTTAATGTAAGGTGGTTTAGTATTTTTGAAAAATAGGGTGGCAGCATTTTTAAAAATTCATTTGGTGATCGCTTCACAAAACTCCCCGTTTTTGGCACTTTGAAAAATAAAAATTGCTTTTCCGTGCAACGAAAAGGAAATCTTTCTTCGACAACATTATTCGCCATCCCATTGATCCCAAGATGTACATTCATGCACAATATGGGCACATTATCATAAACTATGGCACGATTCTTGCCATAACATTGGTCGTTTGGACCGAAAGCCATGAAACCTTGAACATGATAGCTCATTTTGAGAAGGAATATTCGAGATGTAATCAATATATCAAGTTTGGTATTTTTCCTTGGAACTATGTCACATAATACGACACCACGCGAAGCATTTACATTGTTTGGACCGTTTTTGAATTTCTTACGCCCGTTTCAAACTATGGTCAATATGTTGGGCATGAAGGTTCTTAGATAGGGGATGAGCCTCACTAAACTTGCACCGGATCTCCGAAGAAATAGGATATTGTGAGTCTAAAAATGATTTTTGCAAAAAATCATGGGCATCAGATCATATACATGTAGTTCAAACCGGACCCACTTCCTACCGATTCGGCAGAAATTTATCTTTTTCATGAAGGGTGGACGGAAAAGTTTGAGATCTCCAGGTTGTGAAATTTTCAATGGAAGGTCTAGTATTTTTGAAAAATGGGGTGGCAGCATTTTGAAAAAGTCATTTGGTGATCACTTCACAAAACTCCCCGTTTTTGGCACTTTGAAAAATAAAAATTGCTTTTCCGTGCAACGAAAAGGAAATCTTTCTTCGACAACATTATTCGCCATCCCATTGATCCCAAGATGTACATTCATGCACAATATGGGCACATTATCATAAACTATGGCACGATTCTTGCCATAACATTGGTCATGTGGATAGAAAGCCATGAAACCTCGAACATGATAACTCATTTTGAGAAGGACTTTTCGAGATGTAATCAATATACCAAGCTTAGTATTTTTTTCTTGCAACTATGTCACATAATACAACACCATGCGAATGATTTACATTGTTCGGACTGTGTTTGAATTTCTTAGGCCCGTGTCAAACTATGGTCAAAATGGCGGGCATGAAGATTCTTAGCTAGGGGATGAGTCTCGGTAAACTTGCACTGGATCTCTAAAGAAAAAGGATATTGCGAGTCTAAAAATGATTTTTTTCAAAAAATCATGGGCATCAGATCATATACATGTAGTTCAAATAATACCCGCTTCCTCCAGTTTCGGCAGAATTTTTTTTCTCCAAGGGTGGACGGAAAAGTTTGAGATCTCCAGGTTGTGACATTCTCAATGTAAGGTGGTCTAGTATTTTTGAAAAATGGGGTGGCAGCATTTTGAAAAATTCATTTCCTGATCGCTTCACAAAACTCCTTGTTTTTTGCACTTCAAAAATGAAAAATGGTTTTTCGTGTGACGAAAAGGAAAACTTTCTTCGACAACATTGTTCGCTATCCCAAGATGTACATGCATGCATAATATGGGCACATTATCACAAACTATGGCACGATTCTTGCCATAACATTTGTCATTTGGACTGAAAGCCATGAAACCTTGATATGATAGCTCATTTGGAGAAGGACTTTTCGAGATGTAATCAATATACCAAGTTTGGTATTTTTCCTTGCAACTATGTCACATAATACGACACCCCGCGAAGGATTCATATTGTTCTGTCTGTTTTTGAATTTTTTACGTCCATTTCAAACTATGGTCAAAACGGCAGGCATGAAGGTTCTTAGCTAGGGGATGAGCCTCGCTAAACTTGCACTATATCTGTGAAGAAATAGGATATTGTGAGTCTAAAAATGATTTTTGCAAAAAATCATGGGCTTCAGATCATATACATGTAGTTCAAATCAGATCCACTTCCTACCGTTTCGGCAGAAATTTGTTTTATTTCACCAAGGGTGGACGGAAAAGTTTGAGATCTTCAGGTTGTGACATTTTCAATGTAAGGTTCTCTAGTATTTTTTTAAAATGGGGTGGCAGCATTTTGAAAAAAGTCATTTGGTGATCGCTTCACAAAACTCCCCATTTTTGGCACTTCGAAAATGAAAAATGGTTTTTCCGTGCGACGAAAAGGAAAACTTTCTTTGAAAACATTGTTCGCTATCCCAAGATGTACATGCATGCACAATATGGGCACATTATCACAAACTATGCCACGATCCTTGCCATAACATTGGTCATTTGGACCGAAAGCCATGAAACCTCGAACATGATAGCTCATTTTGAGAAGGACTTTTCGAGATGTAATCTATATACCAAGTTTGGTATTTTTTCCTTGCAACTATGTCAAATAATACGACATCACGTGAATGAAGGGAATATGCCCGAGAGGCAATAATAAAGTGGTTATTATCTTATTCCATGTTTATGATAAATGTTTATTTTGCATCCTATAATTTTATTAATTGGAAACGTTAATACATGTGTGTTTAGTAAACAAAATACAAAGTTCCTAGTAATGCCTCATATAAAGTAGCTCGTTGATTAACAAGATGATCAAGGTTTCCTGATCATGGACATTGGATGTTTTTAATAATGAGATCACAACATTGGTGAAATGATGTGATGAACATTCATACGAAGTATAGCATTATGATGAAAGTCATTATGTTTATATTGCTATAACATCATACGAAGTAATCTTAGTCCTTAGACCATGAGATCATGTTAATTGCTAACACCAGAAGAGTATCTTGATAACACCAAACGTCACACCGTAATAGGGTGACTATAAAGGTGGGTTCAGTACTACGAAGGTGTTATGTTGAGGCTCATGGATCAAGAGTGGAATTTGTCAATCCCTATGACGGATAGATATACTCTGGGCTCTCTCGGTGATATCACATTAAGATAGCTTGCAAGCAAGTGATGTAATCTCTAGAATGTTATATCACGGGAATGAGAAAGGAGTGCATGTCGGTAACGAGATCAAACTAGGTATTTGGATACCGATGATCGAATATCGGACATGTATTATATCGCGAGACAAAGGGATTTAGTTACTAGCATTAAAGGTTCTCACGATCACATAAGTCATCGTTGAATGTGTAGGAGTCAGTATGGATCTCCAGGTCCCGCTTCTGATTATTGATTTGAGAGGGGTCTCGGTCATGTCTGCATTATTCCCGAATCGTAGGGTGACACACTTAAGGGATGCTGACACCATTTGGAGCAAATATGTTTCAGATAAATATTTAAGAAAGCCCTGGAATTATTTCAATAGACACCGAAACTGTTTCGGGTGAAATTACTGAAATTGGTTATGCATGTAATATTGAAATATTGCAGGGGGTTTTATGTGAATGTTTGTTAATTAAAGTAATTAACAAAATTCTGAATAAAATTAATAAAAGAGTTTTATTAAATGAGAGAGCATTAAGTCTGGAGAAATTTAATGCATTTAAAGTGGAGACTTTAAAAGAGAATTTGAAGGGCCATTTTAATGTGGACGGGTTACCACCACATGAATGGGGAGGTGAGGAGTCACCCTCCCATGGGGCGCCGGCCATGGGGGAGGGGTACCCCCCTCCTCCTATAAAAGGCCCCCCCTCACACCCCTTCTTCCTCACACCTCCTCGTGAAGGATCACTCTTCCCCTCTAGTATTATTCCCCCATTGTCTTGGATTAGCGAGATACATGTTCCTAGTGGCTTTATCTGGAAAGGATTTGCTGCTTCCGCTGCTTTGCTGGAGCAAGGGATGGAGGTTGTCGGGGTACCGGACGTGTGTGCGATCACGGATGCACCGCTGCTTTGCGGTGCTGGACTTGGTGGTGCTGGACTTGCTAGAGCTGGATCTGATGGACGTGCTGGAGCCGGACCTGCTAGACTTCATCACGATCTTGAGATTGGCAAGTGTATGACTACATCATCCACGAGTTCCATCTCGTTAACAAAACTCGTTGTCTTCGAGGCTAAGTTCTCCCTGGATGTATACCCACCCGTTGCTCTGTATCTAGTAGATAGATCTTGGCGTATAGTTCTCATCGTATTAATTTTTTGTTTTCTATACTGTGGACCACAACAGGATTTACCGTGTTTAGATCGTTTTTGAATTTCTTACATCCGTTTCAAACTATGGTCAAAATGGCGGGCATGACGGTTCTTAGCTAGGGGATGAGCCTCACTAAACTTGCACTAGATCTCTGAAGAAATAGGATATTGTGAGTCTAAAAATGATTTTTGCAAAAAATCATGGCCATCACATCATATACATGTAGTTCAAATTGGACCCACTTCCTACCGATTCGACAGAAATTTGTTTTTTCGCCAAGGGTGGACGGAAAAGTTTGAGATCTCCAGGTTGTGACATTTTCAATGTAAAGTTGTCTTGTTTTTTTGAAAAATGGGCTGGCAGCATTTTGAAAAAGTCACTTGGTGATCCCTTCACAAAACTCCCCATTTTTTGGCACTTCGAAAATGTAAAATGGTTTTTCTGTTGGACGAAAAGGAAAACTTTCTTAGACAACATTGTTCGCCATCCCAAGATGTATATGCATGCACAATATGGGCTCATTATCACAAACTATGCCATGATTCTTGCCATAACATTGGTCATTTAGATCGAAAGCCATCAAACCTCGAACATGATAGCTCATTTTGAGAAGGACTTTTCGAGATGTAATTAATATACCAAGTTTGGTATTTTTCCTTGCAACTATGTCACATAATACGAGACAATGCGAAGGATTTACATTGTTCAGACCGTTTTTGAATTTCTTATGTCCCTTTCAAACTATGGTCAAAATGGCGAGCATGAAGGTTCTTAGCTAGGGGATGAGCCTCGCTAAACTTGCACTAGATCTCTGAAGAAACAGGATATTGTGGGTCTAAAAATGATTTTTGCAAAAAATCATGGGCATCAGATCATATACATGTAGTTCAAATCGGACCCACTTCCTACCGATTCGGGAGAAATTTGTTTTTTTCGCCAAGGGTGGACGGAAAAGTTTGAGATCTCCAGGTTGTGACATTTTCAATGTAAGGTTGTCTAGTTTTTTTGAAAAATGGGCTGGCAGCATTTTGAAAAAGTCACTTGGTGATCCCTTCACAAAACTCCCCATTTTTTGGCACTTCGAAAATGTAAAATGGTTTTTCTGTTAGACGAAAAGGAATTCTTTCTTAGACAACATTGTTCGCCATCCCAAGATGTATATGCATACACAATATGGGCTCATTATCATAAACTATGCCATGATTCTTGCCATAACATTGGTCATTTAGATCGAAAGCCATCAAACCTCGAACATGATAGCTCATTTTGAGAAGGACTTTTCGAGATGTAATTAATATACCAAGTTTGGTATTTTTCCTTGCAACTATGTCACATAATACGACACAATGCGAAGGATTTACATTATTCGAACCGTTTTTGAATTTCTTATGTCCGTTTCAAACTATGGTCAAAATGGCGAGCATGAAGGTTCTTAGCTAGGGGATGAGCCTCACTAAACTTGCACTAGATCTCTGAAGAAACAGGATATTGTGAGTCTAAAAATGATTTTTGCAAAAAATCATGCGCATCTGATCATATACATGTAGTTCAAATCGGACCCACTTCCTACTGATTCGGTAGAAATTTGTTTTTTTCGCCAAGGGTGGACGGAAAAGTTTGAGATCTCCAGGTTGTGACATTTTTATTGTAAGGATGTCTAGTATTTTTGAAAAATGGGGTGGCAGCATTTTGAAAAAGTCATTTGGTGATCCCTTCGTAAAACTCCCCATTTTTTGGCACTTCGAAAATGAAAAATGGTTTCTCTGTGCGACGAAAAGGAATACTTTCTTCGACAACATTGTTTGCCATATGAAGATGTACATGCATGCACAATATGGACACATTATCACAAACTATCCCATGATTCTTGCCATAACATTGGTCATTTAGACCGAAAGCCATGAAACCTCGAACATGATAGCTCATTTTGAGAAGGACTTTTCGAGATGTAATTAATATACCAAGTTTGATATTTTTCCTTGCAACTATATCACATAATACGGCACAACGTGAAGGATTTACATTGTTCATACCGTTTTTGAATTTCTTATGTCCGTTTCAAACTATGGACAAAACGGCGAGCATGAAGGTTCTTAGCTAGGGGATGAGCCTCTCTATACTTGCACTAGATCTCCGAGGAAACAGGATATTGTGAGTCTAAAAATGATTTCTGCAAAAAATCATGGGCATCAGATCATATACGTGTAGTTCAAATCGGACCCACTTCCTACCGATTCGGCAGAAATTTGTCTTTTTCGCCAAGGGTGGACGGAAAAATTTGACATCTCCAGGTTGTGACATTTTCAATGTAGGGTGGTCTATTATTTTTGAAAAATGGGATGGCGGCATTTTGAAAAATTCATTTGGTGATCGCTTCACAAAACTCCCTGTTTTTGGCACTTCGAAAATGAAAAATGGTTTTTCCGTGTGACGAAAAGGAAAACTTTCTTCGACAACATTGTTCACCATCCCAAGATGTACATTTATGCACAATATGGGCACATTACACAAACTGTGCCACGATTCTTGCCATATCATTGGTCATTTGGAGTGAAAGCCATGAAACCTCGAACATGATAGCTCATTTTGAGAAGGACTTTTAGAGATGTAATTAATAGACCAAGTTTGGTGTTTTTCCGTGCAACTATGTCACATAATACGACACCACGCAAAGAATTTACATTGTTCGGACCGTTTTTGAATTTCTTACGTCCGTTTCAAACTATGATCAAAACGACAGGCATGAAGGTTCTTAGCTAGGGGATGAGCCTCGCGAAACTTGCACTAGATCTCTAAAGAAACCGGATATTGTGAGTCTAAAAATGATTTCTGCAAAAAATTATGGGCATCAGATCATATACATGTAGTTCAAATTGGACCCACTTCCTACCGATTCGGCAGAAATTTATCTTTTTCGCTAAGGGTGGACGGAAAAGTTTGAGATCTCCAGGTTGTGACATTTTCAATGTAAGATGGTCTAGTATTTTTGAAAAATGGAGTGGCAGCATTTTGAAAAAGTCATTTCGTGATCGCTTCACAAAACTCCCCATTTTTTGGCACTTCGAAAATGAAAAATGCTTTTTCCGTGCGACGAAAAGGAAAACTTTCTTCGACAATATTGTTCGCCATCCCAAGATGTACATGCATGCACAATATGGGCATATTATCACAAACTATGCCACGATTCTTGCCATAACATTGGTCATTTGGACCGAAAGCCATGAAACCTCGAACATGATAGTTCATTTTGAGAAGGACTTCGATATGTAATCAATATACCAAGTTTGGTATTTTTCCTTGCAACTATGTCACATAATACGACACCACATGAAGGATTGACATTGTTCGGACTGTTTTTGAATTTCTTACGTCCATTTCAAACTATGGTCAAAACGGCGGGCATTAAGGTTCTTAGCTAGGGGATGAGCCTCGCTAAACTTGCACTGGATCTTTGAAGAAACAGGATATTGTGAGTCTAAAAATGATTTTTGCAAAAAATCATGGGCATCAGATCATATACATGTAGTTCAAATCGTACCCACTTCCTATCGATTCGGCACAAATTTGTCTTTTTTGCCAAGGGTGGACAGAAAAGTTTGAGATCTCCAGGTTGTGAAATTTTCAATGTAAGGTGGTCAAGTATTTTTGAAAAATGGGGTGGCAGCATTTTGAAAAAGTCATTTGGTGATCGCTTCACAAAACTCCCCGTTTTTGGCACTTCGAAAATGAAAAATGGCTTTTTCGTGCGACGAAAAGGAAAACTATCTTTGACAACATTGTTCGCCATCCCAAGATGTACATGCATGCACAATATGGACACATTATCACAAACTATGTCACGATTCTTGCCATAACATTGGTCATTTGGACCAAAAGCTAATAAACCTCGAACATGATAGGTCATTTTGAGAAGGACTTTTCGAGATGTAATCAATATACCAAGTTTGGTATTTTTCCTTGTAACTATTTCATATAATACGACACCACGCAAAAGATTTTCATTGTTCGGACCGTTTTTGAATTTCTTACGCCCGTTTTAAACTATGGTCAAAATGGCGGGCATGAAGGTTCTTAGCTAGGGGATGAGCCTCGCTAAACTTGCACTGGATTTCTGAAGAAACAGGATATTGTGAGTCTAAAAATGATTTTTGCAAAAAATCATGGGCATCAGATCATATACATGTAGTTCAAATCGGACCCACTTCCTACCGATTCGGCAGAAATTTGTCTTTTTTATCAAGGGTGGACGGAAAAGTTTGAGATCTCTAGGTTGTGATATTTTCAATGTAAGAAGGTATAGTATTTTTGAAAAATGGGGTGGCAGCATTTTGAAAAAGTCATTTGGTGATCCCTTCACAAAACTCCCCATTTTTTGGCACTTCGAAAATGAAAATGGCTTTTCCGTACGTCGAAAAGGAAAACTTTCTTCGAGAATATTGTTCGCCATCCCAAGATGTTTATGCATGCACAATATGAGCATATTATCAGAAACTATGCCACGATTCTTGCCATAACATTGGTCATTTGGACCGAAAGCCATGAAACCTCGAACATGATAGCTCATTTTGAGAAGGACTTTTCGAGATGTAATCAATATACCAAGTTTGGTATTTTTCCTTGCAACTATGTCACATAACACGACACCACGCGAAGGATTTACATTGTTCGTACCGTTTTTGAATTTCTTACGCCCGTTTCAAACAATGGTTAAAAAGGCGGGCATGAAGGTTCTAGCTAGGGGATGAGCCTCGCTAAAATTGCACTAGATGTCTAAAGAAACAGGATATTGTGAGTCTAAAAATGATATTTGCAAAAAATCATGTGCATCACATCATATACATGTAGTTCAAATCGGACCCACTTTCTACCGATTTGGCAGAAATTTGTTTTTTCGCCAAGGGTGGACGGAAAAGTTTGAGATCTCCAGGTTGTGACATTTTCAATGTAAGGTGGTCTAGTATTTTTGAAAAATGGGGTGGCAGCATTTCAAAAAAGTCATTTGGTGATCGCTTCATGAAACTCCCCGTTTTTGCCACTTCGAAAATGAAAAATGGTTTTTTCCGTGCGACGAAAAGGAAAACTTTTTCGACAACATTGTTCGCCATCCCAAGATGTACATGCATATACAATATGGGCATATTATCATAAACTATGCCACGATTCTTGCCATAACATTAGTCATTTGGACCGAAAGCCATGAAACCTGGAACATGATAGCTCATTTTGAGATGGACTTTTCGAGGTGTAATTAATATACCAAGTTTGGTATTTTTACTTGCAACTATGTCACATAATACGACACCACGTGAAGAATTTACATTGTTTGGACCGTTTTTGAATTTCTTACGTCCGTTTCAAACTATGGTCAAAACGGCGGGCATGAATGTTCTTAGCTAGGGGATGAGCCTTGCTAAACTTGCACTGGATCTCTGAAGAAACAGGATATTGTGAGTCTGAAAATGATTTTTGCAAAAAATCATGGGCATCAGATCATATACATATAGTTCAAATCGGACCCACTTCCTATCGATTTGGCAGAAATTTGTCTTTTTCGCCAAGGGTGGACGGAAAAGTATGAGATCTCCAGGTTGTGACATTTTCAATGTAAGGTGGTCTAGTATTTTTGAAAATGGGGTGGCAGCATTTTGAAAAAGTCATTTGGTGATTGCTTCAAAAAACTCCCCGTTTTTAGCACTTCGAAAGTGAAAAATGGCTTTTCCGTGCGATGAAAAGGAAAACTTTCTTCGACAACATTGTTCCCCATCGCAAGATGTACATGCATGCACAATATGGGCACATTATCACAAACTATGCCACGGTTTTTGCCATAACATTGGTCATTTGGACCGAAAGCCATAAAACCCCGAACATGATAGCTAATTTTGAGAAGGACTTTTTGAGATGTAATCAATTACCAAGTTTGGTATTTTTCCTTGCAACTATGTCACATAATATGACACCACACGAAGGATTTCATTGTTCGGACCCTTTTTGAATTTCTTACGTCCGTTTGAAACTATGGTCAAAATGGAGGGCATGAAGGTTCTTAGCTAGGGGATGAGCCTCGCTAAACTTGCACTGGATCTCTAGAGAAATAGGATATTGTGAGTCTAAAAATGATTTTTACAAAAAATTATGGGCATCAGATCATATACATGTACTTCAAATTGGACCTAGTTCTTGCCGATTAGGCAGAAATTTGTCTTTTCACCAAGGGTGGACGAAAAAGTTTGAGATCTCTAGGTTGTGACATTTTCAATGTAAGGTGGTCTAGTTTTTTTGAAAAATGGGGTGGCAGTATTTTGAAAAAGTCATGTCAGGGGGATGATCCCATGGTACCCCAACCGGATAGGAAACAAGACAGACGGATAGCGTCCGGCTGACCAGATGTAGCTAGATAGGGTAAGACAGGCCGACTATCACCCGGTAGCCGGATCAGGAAGAGACAGCCGGATACGGTGACATAGCCGGACCCAATCAGCGAGACAGGATGACGTGCGTATCAGTGCATGGTACGCCCTGTATGATGACAAGACTGGCAACCACCCGGCCATACCGAAGACTTTGCGAGGGTGACGCAAGAACAGTGGCCTGTGCTGACAACAGCCATACTAGATACTGTTGATGACTAGCCGGCTGGGACCCGCCTGTGGGGCCCGCCAGTCTGACTAGCCAGTGAGACCTTTCCCTCTCTGCCTATATAAGGAGAGGCAAGGCCTCAATAGAAAGGGTTGGTCATACAACATTTAAGGTAGTAGCTAGCACATACAGCTCGAGGAGCACTTGTAGTTCGTGTATTCTATATAGTCAGATCCAGTAGGAGTAGGGGATTTACCTCACCACGAGGGCCCCGAACCTAGGTACTTCTTGCGTCCCGCTACGCTCGCTTGTACCCAATCTCGCCTGCGGACGCCATCGATAGCTTCCTGCTAGTCCCCACACCTCTATCTAACCTCTTCAGGTACTGCCGTTCCCAAGACAACGACAGTTGGTGCCCACCGTGGGGCTAGATGGCTTCGATCGGAGTCACGTTCCGCACGGGACCCCGCACTTCAGCCAGTGAGCGTGTGGCCTCTGGCCTGGTGCTCACGCTTGGAAAGTTCGACTGCGTCATCGACAACCGCCTCCTGCTTCGCCGGAACCTCCTTCCCGGCGAACGGCACCGTCCTGCTATTCGGCGATCTCCCCGTCTACGTCGCCACCGTCCCGGAGCGTTTCCCTAGGGAAATCGTCTCTGTCGCGGAGCTACCGCGTTCAGGCGGCAGCGCACCCGCCGCACCCCGCGGCGTGGAGGTCATGATGGCCGGATAAATTCTCCCTGCCCAGGGACACCCCCAAGTACGACACCAGCATGAAGCCGGAATACTGGTGGACCGACTACGCTACGGCAGTCGGCATCGCCCACAGGAACAAGCGCACGGCCGTTCGCTACGTCCCCCTCATGCTAACCAGGTCGGCAAGGACATGGCTCAATAGCCTTGCGCCCAACAGCATCAACGCCTGGCCTGACTTCGAGAAGGTGTTCGTTCGCAACTTCAACGACACGTACAAACGTCCAGGGCGCCCGCGCGACCTGGCCTTGTGCGTCCAGGGCGACCGCGAGACCGACCGCGAGTACCTCGCCAAGTGGACGGAGCTGCGCAAAACTTGCGAGGGCATCCTGGAGAGCCAAGTCATCAGTTTCTTCATCGAGGGTTGCCGAGAAGGCACCATGCTTCGCCACCGGCTACTGTGTGACGAGCGAAAACCATGGCGGAGCTCATGACGGTTGTGGACCAGTACGCCACGGCGGATGCCGCCATGAAGAAGCCCCTCCGAGTAAACGCGGATGGCCGTCCGACTCCCACGAAGCCGGCTCACGACCGACCAAGCAACCCGGCAGGAGAAGCCGGATCCTCCAGACGCCATGGCAACGACAACCGGTTCCATGGGGACCGCCAGGCCGGACAGCAGAAGCCTAGCTACCACGCGCAGAAGGTCAATGCTATGGAGGGCGCGCCCGACGCACCGGCTAATGAGGCAAGAAGGCAGAAGCCACGACTCACCTTCGACCAGATGTTTGATGGCCCATGCAAGTGGCATAGCGGGCCCTTCAAACTGGCTACGCACACCACCCGGAACTGCAGCTGGACCCACCAGCTAAAGGACCAGGGCAACCAGCCTCGCCTCCCCCCTCCCCCACCGGGTGGACCTCCACCACCGGCTAGGGGAGCCGGTAATGATGGTAACGGCGGAAACGGCGGCAACAACAACAACAGCTACACGCCGCCTACCACATCTTCGAGACGGAGCAGGATGACAAGCACAGCCGCAGGCGACGCACCAAGGAGGTCAATGCCATCGTCTCTCCGGTCCCCCAGTACCTGAACTGGTCGGAAACCCCCATCACCTGGAGCCGGGCGGATCAGCCTGAGCATCTGCCGACTCCCGGGGGCTACGACATGGTGCTCGACCCTCTCATCGTCTCCAACATGCGCACCTGCCGATTCTCGCACGTCCTCATCAACGGAGGCAGCAGCCTCAACCTCCTCTACCAGTCCTCGCTGGAAAAGCTGGGCATTCGCGAAAGCGACCTGTGCCCGACTACCACGACGTTCCACAGCGTACTGCCGGGGCCAGCCTGCGCCCCACTAGGGAAAATCCAGCTGGACGTCATCTTCGGGACCGAGGAGAACTTCCGCCGCGAACCAATCTGGTTTGAGGTGGTAAACCTGACGAGATCCTACCATGCTCTCCTCGGGCGCCCCGCCCTCGCCAAGTTCATGGCCATCCCCCACTACACATACCTCAAGACGAAGATGTCGGGACCCCACAGCATGATCACCGTCACCGGATGCTTCAGGCGATCGATGGAGTGCGCCTCAGCCGGCTCCAAACTGGCAGAGGCCCTCATCATAGCCGAAGAAAAACGCGTGATCATGCGCAATGTGGCCATGGCCCAGCAGGACATTCCGGCTAGCAGAAAACCGGCTGGAGAAGGAGCTTTCCAGCCGGCAAAGGAGACAAAGAGAATCCTGCTCCACCCCTCTGATCTGACTAAGTTCGTCACCATTGGTGCCGGCTTGGACAGCAAATAGGAAGGCGTGCTCGTCGACTTCCTCCGTGAGAATCGGGACATCTTCGCATGGTCCCCCAAGGACATGCCGGGTGTGCCGAGGGAGTTTTCCGAGTACTCACTTCATGTGCGTCCGGATGCCAAGCCGGTCAAGCAACCCCTGCGCCGGTTCACAGAGGAGAAGAGAAAGATAATCGGTGACGAGATCACCCGGCTCCTTGCAGCCGGGTTCATCATGGAAGTATACCACCCGGACTGGTTGGCGAACCCAGTCTTGGTGCTGAAGAAGAACAAGACCTAGCGCATGTGTATCTCCTACACCAGCCTGAACAAGGCGTGCCCGAAAGACCCCTTCGCCTTGCCCCGTATCGATCAAGTCATCGATTCCACGGCCGGCTGTGATTTGTTGTCTTTTCTAGACTGTTATTCCGGGTACAATCAGATCCGGCTAAACCCGGCTGATCAGATTAAGACATCATTTATCACCCCCTACGGTGCTTTCTCCGATGTAACCATGCCTTTCGGCCCAAGGAACGCAGGCGCCACCTATCAGCGATGTATGCAGAAATGCTTGCACTCCCAAATAGGCCGAAACGTGCACGCTTACGTGGATGATGTGGTCATCAAGACCAAGGAGAAGCGCACCCTCCTCGAGGATCTGGGAGAAACATTCGGCAACCTCCGCCAGTACCAGATGAAGCTGAACCCAGAGAAGTGCGTCTTCGGAGTATCATCCGGCCAGCTACTCGGTTTCCTCGTATCACAACGAGGTATCGAGGCGAATCCGGAGAAGATCGTGGCCATTGAGAGGATGCAGCCGTCCAGGAACCTACTTGGGGTCCAGAAGTTCACCGGATGCCTGGCTTCCCTTAGTCGCTTCGTCAGCCGGCTGGGGGAGAAGGCACTCCTGTTGTACCAGCTGATGAAGAAGACGGAGAAATTCTCCTGGACTTCGCAAACCGACACCGCGTTTCACGACCTCAAGCGCATGCTATCCACAGCACCGGTTCTAGCCATGCCAGCTAGCAAGGAGCCGATGTTGCTCTATATAGCAGCCATCAGCCGAGTCGTTAGTGTCGTCCTGGTGGTGGAGCGCCCCGAGGAAGGCAAGGCTCAGCCGGTTCAGAGACCCGTCTACTACCTCAGCGAGGTCCTCTCCCTCTCCAAGCAGAACTACCCCCACTACCAAAAGATGTGCTACAGTGTGTACCTGGCATGCAAGAAGCTCAAGCACTACTTCCAGGAGCACCCGATTAAGGTCGTGTGCACTGCACCCCTTTTGGAAATCATCGGCAACAAGGATGCCACCGGCCGAGTCGCCAAGTGGGCCATCGAGCTCGCCGCCTACTCCATCCAGTACGAGCCCCGGCTCACGATCAAGTCATAGGCATTGGCGGACTTCCTCGTCGACTGGGCCGAGAGCCAATATCTCCTACTGGTTCTGGATTCGGACCACTGGCGGATGCACTTCGACGGGTCGAAGATGCTCGGGGGCTTGAGAGCCGGCATCGTGCTCACCTCGCCCAAAGGAGACCGGCTGGAGTACGTGCTACAGATCTACTTCAAGGCCTCCAACAACGTAGCCGAATACGAGGCACTGGCGCACGGGCTCCGGCTGGCCAGGCAGATCGACGTCAACCGGATCCTGTGCTTGGGTGATTCGGACTTGGTGGTGCAGCAGGTGTCCGGAGAATGGGATGCCTGAGATGCAAACATGGCTCTCTACCGATTCCACATCCAGAAGCTCAGCACCTCCTTCGATGGGTGCGAATTTCACCACGTCACCCGCACCAACAACGAGGCAGCCGATGCGCTCTCCAAGATCGGATCCACCAGGCAGGCTATCCCACCAGGGGTCTACTTGGAGCACCTGCGCAAGCCATCCATCAACCCGTCACTAGAATCAGACTCCATCGTCTGGGCAGGAAGCGTTCCGGCTGACGGAACGGCAGAAGCGGAGCCGGCAGAACCATCGAAGAAGAAGACCCGCACCAATTCTGGCTAGGCAGTGCCTTCCGGCACGCAAGACCCAGGGGCCGCCGGCTCGCCTAGTGGCTCGGGGGCTGCCGTCCTGGGTACGCCACCCGGACGACCCCCCGACATCCGTCAGCTGGAGGACAGGAGCGTCCTCATCATTCGGGAAGTGCCATCCTGGGCACAGCCCTTCATCGGCTACATCGCCAATGGAGAACTCCCCGACAACGAGGTGGAGGCCAGGCAAATCCGGCGCCGCGCGCACATGTACACCATCATAAATGGCGAGATGTACAAGCGCAGCGTAACCAGTATCTTCCAAAGATGTGTTGACGTGGACACGGGCTACCGGCTACTCAAGGATATCCACCAGGGCGAGTGCGGGCACCACGCTTCGTCGAGGGCGATAGTCGCCAAGGCATTCCGCCATGGTTTCTATTGGCCCACCGCCCTCGAGGACATTGAGCAACTGGTTCGCGCATGCAATGGGTGTCAACGCTTCGGGCAGCTCAGGCACATGCCAACTTTGGTACTCAAGACCATACCGATCACTTGGCCCCTCGCGGTTTGGGGCCTCGACATGGTCGGTCCTTTCAAGCGAGCACGCGCGGGCATGACCCACCTACTGGTAGCGGTGGACAAGTTCACAAAGTGGATCGAGGCCAAGCCTATCCGGAAGCTGGATGAGGCAACGGTTGTCACCTTCTTCACCAACATCATCAACCGCTTCAGCTACCCCAACTGCATCATCACCGACAATGGCACAAACTTCGCCAAGGGGGCCTTCGCTCGGTTTTGCAGCAACAAGGGCATCCGATTGGACCTTGCCTCCGTTGCACACCCGGAATCCAACGGACAAGTCGAAAGAGCAAACGGCTTGGTGCTAGCCGGCATCAAGCCACGCCTCATCGAGCCATTAGAGTGGTCACCCGGATGTTGGATCAAAGAACTTCTGGCTATGATGTGGAGCCTCCGCACCACGCCTAATAGGTCAACCAGCTAGACGCCATTCTTCCTGGTCTATGGATCAGAAGTCGTCCTCTCCGCCGACATCGAGTTCGACTCCCCTCGCAAGATCCTATACGACGAAAAGGCCAATAGGGAGGCGCGGGAGGACGGAGTGGACCTCCTGGAGGAGGCCCGCGAGCTGGCCCTATCCAGATCAGCCCTGTACCGATAGCGACTACGTCGCTACCATTCAAGCCGGATCCGCCCAGTCGCATTCCGCGAGGGCAACCTGGTTCTCCGGCTTGTGCAAGACACGAAGGGCATGCACAAGCTATCACCACCCAGGGAGGACCCCTTCATCATCAGCCGGGCGCTGCCCAACGACTCCTACTACCTAATCGACGCGCAGCAGCCGCGCAAGAACAAAATGGACAAATCAGACGAGGAGACCGAGCGTCCCTGGAACGCAGCCCTGCTGCGCCCGTTTTACACCTAGTCGCCAGGCAGTGTATGTATCCCGAAAACCCCATGAATGAAAATGCGGACCCCTACGAGAATCTCGGGGGCTCCTTACTAGAAATATGTGTGCACCTGTTTTCCGGTTCAAGTTTTCCGGCTCCGGCAACCCCTACCCGGGGGCTCGCCGGCTGGCCCGGCCTGCTAAGTCAACAAATAGACTGAGTAGTGTGCGCCAATGTCGGAGGCCCACTCTTCGTCTCAGCTACAGACCGCAACCCGGCTGTCAGGCTAGCAAGAGGAAAAGTCCGAGGCATCCCACACGAAAAACGGGAGGAGACGCGATAGATCGGGCGTCCCGGCCCTGCAACTAGCTCGAACCAGTCTGGCTGCTAAGCCGTTAGTACCGTACGTAATGTACTGTCAGCTCCCTTCAATTCCGGCTGCAGACCGCAACCCGGCTGCCCGGCAAGGACGCAGCGAAAACAGCAGAGCACACGAGAAAGCGACTAAGCGTCTAGAAAGGGACAAGCCAGTTTTCGAAAAAAAAGCCGTTTTCTGGCTACAATTTGACAGGATAACCTACTAATCTATGTGGACATGTGTGTATGCGCATATACATTCTTGTCCGACTACCTCGAGGCGGAATTCTGGAGAAGGAAAGAAGATTTGAAGCCCTTGCCTTCATCAAGCTCTCCGAATCTCGGGGGCTACACCCACTGGGTGCGCTCGCGCGCCCCCCAGTGGAATCTTGTAGTTCCTGACCGGCTCAGAGCGTTTAGCCGGCCGGTCGGAGCCCAGGTGAGGCCGAGGGAAGGAGCAAGAGAAGACAAGGAAGATTCGAAGCACCTGGCTACGCCAGCTACTCCGAATCTCGGGGGCTACACCCAGTGGGTGCGCTCGCGCGCCCCTAGTGGAATGTTAGTTCCCCCAGCTGAAGGCGTTCAGCCGACGAAAGCGGCCGACTGGGACGAGGCCAGTCGGATAAAGTTAGAAGACTTGGGAGAAATAAGGAAGATTAGAAGGACCTGGCTAGGCCAGCTACTCTGAATCTAGGAGGCTACACCCAGTGGGTGCGCTAGCGTGCCTCCACTGGAGGTGTGGTTCGTCCGACTAAGAGTGTGTAGCCGGGCAGAGCAAGCCGGCAAAAATATCAAAAGGAAACTCAACGCTCAAGTTAAGAGAGACTCAAGAATTTCAACGATTAACAAACAAAAGGGAGACGAAGCTCCCATAAGTTACCTGGCATCAAAGACTGCCGATACAAATAGACAAGATTCGCGAACCTGTAACACAAGACAAATACACCCGGCATCCCGGGGCAATAACTAGGCGGCAGGACCCTTGCCGTGAGGGGGATCTTGGTCGGAAGAAGCTTCAGGCGGCGGAGGAGGCGTGGAGCTTGATCCGGTTCCGGCGCCTACGGGCGGTGGCACCGGGCCCTCCCTGTCGGGAGTACCGACAGACTCCGAGTACGTGAGCGCCTCGTCGGGGTCCACTTAGTCGGCAATCTTGATGGCGGATCCGCGGAGCTCCGGATGGGCTTGGCGGATGGCGGCAAGATTGGCTCCGGTACGGAAGCCACCGTCGATCTTCTCGACACGGGCGTCCTTGTACCAGGAGAGCATGAGGGCCAGAGCCATCTCCGCTCCGGCCCGCGCCGCCAGATCCCGCAGCCGGTCCACCAGATCCGTCACCTCTCCCACCTTCGCAGCTAGCTGCGCCATCGTCTCCGGAACCGAAGCCTCCGGCCACATGAAGGAGAAGACATCCCATGCCGCCTGACAAAGCTTGGCGGCTTCCTCGCCAAGAAAGACGACGAGCTCCTAGGACGTCGGCTGCACTCCCGGCCAGTTCTCCTGTAGCCGGTTGTAGGCCAGTAGGTCTATGCCGGGGTAAAAGGCTATCAGGAAAAAGGGTCAGATCCGGAAAGAAAGGAAGACGGGAAAAGGAACTCACCCTTGGCAGTGTGGCCGACCTGCATCAGCTCCTCCACCAGCGCCTTCTCCTTGATCGCTAGCCATTTGATCTCCTTCTCTTGGTCCTTGTTCTGGGCCTCGAGAAGGGTGAAGGCTTCGGCCCGGCTAGCGAGCGAGGTGTCGCGCTCCTTGACGGTGGCCTCCAAACTGTCTACCCTCGCGCGCCAATCCTTGTTCTGCAGCCGCAGAGTGGAGTTGGACTTGCTTAGTGATGGGTTCGTAGCATGGAAAACAAAAAATATTCTACCGCAAGAACGAACAAAACCCAGATCTAATCTAGATAAAAGCCAAGATCTAATCTATTAGACATGTGTAACGAGATAGATCTGTACTAACCCTTGTAGATCCGAAAGCGTTACGAGTTTGGATCTCGTGGTTGATGTAGTCGATCACTTGCCGATCTCAAGATCGAGTGGACGATCCTTCTGGCGCCGCGTTCCGGCAGCGCTTCCGTAGTCGGTCACACGTGCAGAGTCGAAGTAGACCTTCCTCTCCTCGTTCCAGCGAGCAGCGGAGGTAGTAGATCTTCTCCACGGAATCCCAGCAACACGACGGCGTGGTGGTGGTGGTGGAGTAGAGAATTCTACAGGGCTTCGCCTAAGCCTGAGCAGAAGAAAGGAGGAGGAGAGAGGCGGCTAGGGTTTGGAGTAGTGGAGGTGGCCAGGGGGTGGCGCCTCCACCCCTCTATTTAAAGGAGGGAGGCGCCATGGGGAGGTGGAGTCCTTGTAGAACTCCCCTCTCCCTTGGCCGGCGGATTGGGAAGGGGGGAGGAGTCCTCCTCCCTCACGACTCCTTGTCTTGCCCCACAAGGATTCCTTGATCCTTT
The DNA here is from genome assembly GCA_910589775.1 of Avena eriantha. Classification (NCBI taxonomy): domain Eukaryota; kingdom Viridiplantae; phylum Streptophyta; class Magnoliopsida; order Poales; family Poaceae; genus Avena; species Avena eriantha. The sequence continues at coordinate 510,574,022 of OU342742.1, forward strand.
CTTGGTTTTCAAGCAAACTCCAAGAAATCATCTAGAACTTTCCGGAACATTCCGAAACCTTCTAGAATCCCCACATAAATACTCTGGAACATTTCCTAACTCAGAAAATGATCCCCAATATATGAATCTTATTCTCCGGACAATTCCGGATCTCCTCGTGATGTCCCGGATCCAATCCGAGACTCCGAACAACATTCGGTCTCCAACGCACATTCCATATCTACTTAAAAAAACTTCGAACCTTAAGTGTGTCACCCTACGGTTCGTGAATATGCAGACATGACAGAGACACATCTCCTATCAATAACCATCAGCGGGATCTGGAGATCCATAACGGCTCCCACATACTCAACGATGACTTCGTGATCGATAGAACCATTAACATACGAAACCAATTCCCTTTCTCAGGCAATACTATACTTATCCGAGGTTTGATCGTCGGTATCTCCATACCTAGTTCTACCTCGTTCCTGATAAGTACTCTTTACTCGTTCCGTGATATGTCATCCCTTGTGACCTAGTCACATGCTTGTAAGCTAACTAGATGTCATTCCACCTAGAGGGCCCAGAGCATATCTATCCGTCATATGGATGGACAAATCCCAATCTTGGTTCATGCGCTTCAACACATACTTTCAGAATACCCAATGACACCTTTATGACCACCCAGTTACGAAGCGGTGTTTGATGTCATCAAAGTATCCATCCGGTGATGGTGATTAACATAACCTCATGGTCGAAGGATTAGGTTACTATGCATTTGAAAGCTTATAGCAATACGAACTTAATGACTTGATCTTTTATGCTACGCTTACTATGGGTGTGTGTCCATTACATCATTCTCCTAATGATATAACCTTGTTATTAATCACATCCAATGTCCATGATCAGGAAACCATGATCATCAATTAATCAACAACCTAGTTCAACAAGAGGCTTACAAGGGACTCTCTTATGTTTACAAAACACACATGTATTAGTGTTTCCTAATAATACAATTATAGCATGGGATGTAAACATTTATCATAAACATAAAGATATAATAATAACCACTTTATTATTGCCTCTTGGGTATATCTCCAACAGTCTCCCACTTGCACTAGAGTCAATAATCTAGTTAAAAACTTGTGCATTCAACACCTATGGCTTTCTGGTGTTGTATAGACACTATTGCTAGTGGTAAACATAATCTTCAGATCTGACACTTCAAGGTCCGTGTGTATTTGCATGTCCTTGCATCTCTACGCATCACTCATTCTCCAATGAGATGGCATTGTATAAATTTGGTCCTTTGGTCAGACCTTTAGTTCCTTGGGATTAAATCATGTTGATACATTTTTCATACAATGTATCTTCATAGTATTATCCCGCTAGGAACCACACCTAGTTTGATAACAAACTACTTGACGCAAATGCCCTCATTTACTGCTACAATCGTAGTCATATACTTAGCCTTTTGTTGTAGTATCTGTCACAATGTTTTAACTTTGGTACTCAACCAAATCCGTTATGGAACTTCCTTTCCATTACATTGTGCCACCCATAGTTTAAATTGAGATAAACTTAATTTGTGACAAAACTAGTATCAATGTAACAATTTTGCAATGAACTATTTGTCACCACTATATAAATAATATATTCTTAGTTCTTCCAAAGATCATAGGAATATCCCTACTATTGTCCAATGATCATCTTATGAGTCATTCTGGTATATGCTCATAACATTTAGAGCATAGGAAATATCTGGATGTGTACATCTCAAAGAATGATTGATCAAAATATTCTTGTGATTTCACCAAGTGTCAAAACACTTGAATCTCGTGTCAACACACTTGAATCTTGATTCAGTCCTTTCCATGCGTCAAGAACCTTTCTTGTTGTTTCCATATTGAACTCATTCAACATCTTATCTATGTACATTTGGCAAAACCATATTAGCGCCTCAATCTATTCATATAGACATTGATGCCTAATTCTTGGGTTATGCCTAAGTCTTTCATCGAAATGAAATTCTTAACCTGTGTCAATAAAAGATACATCATTTCTAATCAACAATATGTCTTTCACATAATGTATTAGAAATGTCTTAGCTCTCCCACTTAATTTCTTGCAAAATGCAAACATCTTCATCGTCTTTGATGAAATTAAACCTTTTAACGGTTTCATCACGGTGAAGATTCCAACTCCGCGATGCTCACTTCAACCATTGAAGTTTTGCATACTCTTTTAGCATCCTTTTAATTTAACAAAACCCTTTGGATCGTGTCATGTACACGTCCTAGGTAACCATTCTATTAGAAGAACTTGTTTTGTTTGTTCAACTACCATATACCAAAATATATGTAGTGGTTGCTACATTAATCCATCCAGACTAAATATCGCTATGAAAGATCAAATCTTATCATAGTCAATGCCTTGAACATTGTCGTAAACTTCTTTCTGACATGTCGACTATTTCATAGATGTTAAACACCCATGTCTTATTTCTTTATAAATCCAAACACGACCGATAGGCTTCACGCCTTTCCGGAGGGTCTTCCAAGTTCAGAAACTTGATTTCTCGTGTATGGATACTATCACGGATTCTATGACTTCTAGTCATTTTATGGAGTCAGGGCCCATCATCGCTTCTTTGCATGTAGTCGGTTCATCATTGTCAAAACAAGAACGACTTGCTTATCAAATCTTACTATTTGATTTTTACCGACCCACATGGTTCTATAGGAACTCTAATCTCCCAGATCACACCTTTTGTAATCACGAGAGCCATGAGCATTTGTGGCCGTCGCCGGGACACTTTCCGGCGCTGCGCTACTTAGCACATATAGCTAAGGTTCAACAACCTTATCAAAGTTCTATTGTCCTCCCACTTAACTTTACACGAAAAATTCCTTCTCAAGAAACTTGACGTTCCAAGTAACAAACTCTTTTGTCCTTGGTGTTATGGAGAAATTCCCAACAAATTCTTTGGGATTACCTACAAAGACGTGCTTATCCAACTTTGGTTGTAAACTTTTTACTTATGCCTAGCATACCATAAATTTAAGAAAGGACAACCTGGGTTTTATCCCAAACCATGACTTATATGGTGTCATTTCAACGGATCACGATGGAGCTCTTTTCAGTGTAAAAGCGGTAGTCACTAAAGCTTTAATCATTAATATATAATGGCAGTTTTATAAACGACACCTTTGATCTTACCATGTCAAACAAGGTTTCATTACATATCTTGAACACTCCATACTCCTATGGTGTTTTGGGAAATGCAAATCCATGGAACGATTCCTCAAATCTTAGGTGTTTTGCTAAACTTGTAACTCAAACATCTTTCTTTATGATCGAATCATAAAATCTTTATTTTTTTGTTACAATGATTTTCAACTTCATCTTGAAAGTATTTGAGCAACTTTCAAATGTTTTCATACTTCCTCTTTATTAAGTAAATATACAGATATATTCACTCAAATTTTCGGAGAAAGCATATGAAGCAAAAAGATCCATCGCATATGGCTACACATAATGGACTATGCACATCAGCATGCTCAATTTCCAATAAGCTAGTCATCCGTTCCTCTCTGGCCTATGGACGGAGTTTCAATTATCTCGAGGAAAGTCTCACATGCGTCAATTGATCAAAATCAAAAGACTCCAAAATTCCATCAACATGGAGTTTCTTCATGTTTTCTTTCAAAAATAATTTAAACAACGATGTCACTTCATAAGTGATCTTTCAATCATTTGTCTTGCGACATTTTAGCAATAGTGTTTATGGATGTGATTTCTCCCACCAGACTTGTAAAAGTTCATCCATCCTTTATGGAATACGGTAATTATTTGAACAACCATTGTTCTCGTAATATCGGAACAAAATAACAATTATTAAAACAAATCTTGAAGGCTAGGTTTGATGTCAACGAAAAACACAATAACACTTTATTTGTTTTCGATGAACATCATCACTCATTCTCTTGCTAGTTACTTAGGCCATTGTAGTTCATGAATTGTGTTGACCTGTATGACACTTCATACCAACCAATTCGGTATCCAATACCGCAGAACCACATTGTTTAACAACCAAGGAATTCAACCATATCATGTATCTTCTATATACCTAAGTTGGACATCTCCAATCTTTTCTTTTCTGCCAAATATTTTATAGATTTTCTTTCAACAATTCCTTTTCTTTTAAATGAATCTATCAACATCAATAGTGGTGTCATTCACATGACACATAGTACAAAGCGTATATAGTCAAATACTAATACCTTTGGACTTGCACTTTGAAGTGGATCACCATCATCAAATGTTTGGCATTCTTTCAAAAATCCATTCTTTAGTAATCTGTTAGTGTAGTAAACATTTTACTTACATCTTCTATTCATCCTTATCATGACATCTTTTATGATCAAGCTACTATAGCTTATAAGGAAGAATCACGAGTATAATATCAGTTCCCAAAACCTTTTTGGTAGATTCGGATGCCTAGCATCTCCATCCTTTATAAATTCTCATACAATAAGAGAACATGTATTTTGCTAAATTATACTCTATCATAATGCAACCAAAAACATTGTTTCAGATATCACAATATCTTCCACACATGATGGTTTCTGAAACAATTATTTCAGCTCCTAGATAACCTCGATATTAAAACAACTTTTGAATATCAAGAATCATGGAGGCAAACATGGTCCTTTGATACTAACATTGGAATTCTTACTCTTGATTTAATACTACTTATTAAACTTCACAGAGTAAACGGAGTTTGCTGAAAGTTTGCAACAGGACTTTTAAACTTTAGATTGACACTCAAAACAATACGATACCAGTTCGTAAAGCAAATATCTAGAATTTCTATAGTTCCACTATCTCAACTATAACTAAGCGTAAGGTGGTGAACGGATGCCAATGACTACAACAAACTATGCAAATTCACTTTGATTGTGTTTATGATAAATTGAGTTCGACTAATCCAGATTACAAATGAACTCCCACTCAAAAGAACATCCTTCGAGTTGTTTTAGTGATTACATGAACCAAATCCACTACACCAAGTCCGATCATCACGTGAGATGATGTAGCTTTAAAGGCGAACAATCAACATGTTCATCATATCATCCATATGACTCATGCTTTACCTTTCGGTATTCCGTGTTCCGAGACCATGTCTGTACATTCTAGGCTCGTCAAGGTTAACCTTAGTTTCCGCATGTGCAAATCTGGCTTGCACCCTTTGTATGCACACGTAGAATCTATCACATCCGATCATCACGAGATGTTTCGAAACGACGAGTCTTAGTAATGGTGTCAACTAAGGACGAACACTTTATTACTTGATATTTAGTGAGAGGGATCATCTTATAATGCTACCGTCGCGATCTAAGCAATACAAGATGCATAAAGGATTAACATCACAGGCAATTCATAATATGTGATATGATATGGCCTTTCTTCTTGTGCCTTTGATCTCCGTATCCAAAGCATGGACATGAACCCCATCATCACCAGCGTGGCGTCAAGGTCCGTGGCGCCGCTTCATGGTTGTCCATCACCAACAACAACTATTACAACTACTTGGAATAAAGCTATTACATGATGAATAGACACGCAGGTCTTAAACAAAATTTAAAGACAACCATTAGGCTCCTGCCGGTTGCCATATTACAATAAGGATCATTGCATACATCAAATATAATCACAATCACATAATGGCCATATCACATCACAAAACCCCTGCAAAAACGAGTTAGACGCCTCTAATCTTCTTTGCATGTTTTACGTGGCTTGGGGCTTTCGAATAAGGACGGATCTTACCTACGAACATGAACCACAACGTTGATACAAGTGCTATCTGAAGGGTTACGGGTAGGCTACACTAGCGTAAAATCAAAATTTTCTACCGCGTCAACCAGGAATACTATTGTCATAGATCACGGGATTACCGCTAGACGCGCAGGTGCGGAACTCGATGAAGCATGTTGCGGCAGTGTAGATGTTCTACGTCTCCTCCTCGTCCTCGTCCCACGAGCAGCTCCCCTTTGCGCGGCTCGTCCAAGTGCTACAGATGCAGCACCTCCGAGGTATCCACACGTCCGGAGTCGAAGCCGTCACACGCCAGAATGCTAGGTCTGCGCGTGCAACACAGGCGGACGAGGAGTGGCGGCTGGGTGGAATGCTCTCTCCTTTTCAGCTCGCCTCACTCCCTCTTATATAGGCATCCCTGGTGGGCTTCTACATTAGCAGCCTAAGCCTGGTCTAATTCGGATCCAATCCTCATTAGGCTTCCAGCCCCTAAAGTGTGTGACCCTGTAGGTTCATACACGTATAGACATGACGCGAGTACACTTACTCCGTCAATAGTTGGTAGCGGCCTCTAGCAAGACGTGCCAACTCCTAAACGCATATAAAGATCATTCGGACGAACCATCACAAGGTTGAGTACATATCTTTCCCTTTGCCTCATGATATTTGGTCTAGCTCTAAGCTGACCTCTCTTTCTCGATACTATGATTCAGAATCCGTTTACTAGGTTAACTCTTAACCATATGTAGCACGGCCATGCATTTCTGGATCCGATCACTCGAGGGGCCCAGAGATATCTCTCTCAAGTAGAGAGGGGCAAATCCCATCTTGATTGACCGATGCCTTGCAGCATGTATCAGGACAAACCCGAAAGCTACCTTTATAACTACCCAGTTACGGAGTAGTGTTTGATAGCCCCAAAGTAGGTCGATCCACATCTCAAGTGCATGCGACAATCTCAGGTCTAAGGACAAAACGTACACGATGTGTAGAGAGAGGTGGAAGTATTATTGCTAGTCTCATGTTGGGTCAGTCCAACCCCATGTTCATAACATGTGTCCACATCATTGGTTTGACATCTCTCTGTCAATGACTTGCGAAACATAGTCATTAACCAATCGATGTGCTAGTCTAATATTCACGTGTGTCCTCGCATGAACTCCGACTAGGGACAATTATTAGATAACCAGACAAGTAAAGAGTTTCACAAACAATTCACATAATTGCCAATCAATACAAGTTGCCTGGTATATGGATATTCAAGGAACATTATAATAACTCATGGATACACATGAAATACAATCATCTCTATGATTGCCTCTAGGGCATATTTCCTTCACTATCAAGTGCAAAGTGTAGATTGGATCTATACTATGGTGGGAGAGACAGACACCCGCGAAGCCACTTGTGCAAAGCAAGTTACACGTCAAGCGTGGAGCAAGTCTCATGTGCGATGACATGTAAGGTTAGCCCGAGCCGCTTCATCCCACCATACCGCATGATGCAAAGTACACAAAACAAAAGACGGCACGAGCACCAACGCCCACAAAACCATTGTGTTCTACTCGTGCAACAGATCTACGCATAGACACGGCTCTGATACCACTGATGGGTTCGTAGCATGGAAAACAAAAAAAATTCTACCGCAAGAACGAACAAAACCCAGATCTAATCTAGATAAAAGCCAAGATCTAATCTATTAGACATGTGCAACGAGATAGATCTGTACTAACCCTTGTAATCCGAAAGCGTTACGAGTTTGGATCTCGTGGTTGATGTAGTCGATCACTTGCCGATCTCAAGATCGAGTGGACGATCCTTCCGGCGCCGTGTTCCGGCAGCGCTTCCGCAGTCAGTCACACATGCGGAGTCGAAGCAGACCTTCCTCTCCTTGTTCCAGCGAGCAGCGGAGGTAGTAGATCTTCTCCACGGAATCCCAGCAGCATGACGGCGTGGTGGTGGTGGTGGAGTAGAGAATTCTGCAGGGCTTCGCCTAAGCCTGAGCAGAAGAAAGGAGGAGGAGAGAGGCGGCTAGGGTTTGGAGTAGTGGAGGTGGCCAGGGGTGGCGCCTCCACCCCTCTATTTAAAGGAGGGAGGCGCCATGGGGAGGTGGAGTCCTTGTAGGACTCCCCTCTCCCTTGGCCGGCGGATTGGGAAGGGGGGAGGAGTCCTCCTCCCTCACGACTCCTTGTCTTGCCCCACAAGGATTCCTTGATCCTTTCTTGGTTTTCAAGCAAACTCCAAGAAATCATCTAGAACCTTCCGGAACATTCCGAAACCTTCTAGAATCCCCACACAAATACTCCGGAACATTTCCTAACTCAGAAAATGATCCCCAATATATGAATCTTATTCTTCGGACAATTACGGATCTCCTCGTGATGTCCCGGATCCAATCCGAGACTCCGAACAACATTCGGTCTCCAATGCACATTCCATATCTACTTAAAACAACTTCGAACCGTAAGTGTGTCACCCTACGGTTCGTGAATATGCAGACATGACAGAGACACATCTCCTATCAATAACCATCAGCGGGATTTGGAGATCCATAACGGCTACCACATAGTCAACGATGACTTCGTGATCGATAGAACCATTAACATACGAAACCAATTCCCTTTGTCACGCGATACTATACTTATTCGAGGTTTGATCGTCGGTATCTCCATACCTAGTTCTACCTCGTTACTGATAAGTACCCTTTACTCGTTTCGTGATATGTCATCCCTTGTGACCTAGTCACATGCTTGCAAGCTAACTAGATGACATTCCACCGAGAGGGCCCAGAGCATATCTATCCGTCATATGGATGGACAAATCCCAATCTTGGTTCATGCGCTTCAACACATACTTTCAGAATACCCAATGACACCTTTATGACCACCCAATTACGAAGCGGTGTTTGATGTCATCAAAGTATCCATCCGGTGATGGTGATTAACATAACCTCATGGTCGAAGGATTAGGTTACTATGCATTTGAAAGCTTATAGCAATACGAACTTAATGACTTGATCTTTTATGCTACGCTTACTATGGGTGTGTGTCCATTACATCATTCTCCTAATGATATAACCTTGTTATTAATCACATCCAATGTCCATGATCAGGAAACCATGATCATCAATTAATCAACAAGCTAGTGCAACAAGAGGCTTACTAGGGACTCTTTTATGTTTACAAAACACACATGTATTAGTGTTTCCTAATAATACAATTATAGCATGGGATGTAAACATTTATCATAAACATAAAGATATAATAATAACCACTTTATTATTGCCTCTTGGGTATATCTCCAACACTTAGCCGGTCCTTCGCTTTCTTCAAGCGATCGATCTCGCGCTGAGCGCACACGAGGATGGCTGCAACAAAACCGTCTATCAGTAAAAAAAAGCTAGGTGAAGCGAACTTACTCTGGGAAGTCTCGTTGGCGGTAGCAAGGTTCTGTTCCAACATCCGGTTCCCGCCAGCTGTGGCCTCCAACAGCCGGATCTCCTTCACCGCCAGCTCGAGCGTGGCGGCAAGGTCCGACAGCGAGGCGGTGGAGGAAGCATCATCGTCCACGGCGTTGACGGCCAAGGACTCCTTCGCCGCAACCACCGCCGTTCGCCATTCCTCCCCGGGCTCCTCATCAGAGTTGTCGTCGCCAACAATGACGAGCTCCTTGCTGGCAGCCCCCCGCGCGCCCGCGGAGGAGCCTTCCGGCTGGGAGGGTTCCACTTCCAGCTGGGGACCTTCTAGCTGGGCGGAAGCGGTCGGCTCAGCTCGAGGGGGAGGCGAGGGTTGCGCCTCAGAAGGAGGGGCGCCGGTTGGCACAGTCGGGGCACGGGGCGGCGACCCGGCCGGCGCTCGTATCGGGCTCGCCGCTCTGAAGGAGACCAGTGTGCTAAAAAGAAAGAGGAGAAGGCAAAGGCAAAACAAACCAAAGTCAGGAAAAGAAGAAAAAGGGCAAGCAGACAGAAAGCGCCGAAAGATAAAGGGGGAGAAGGAACGTACCCTGGCACAACCAGGGGCGGCCCCTTCTTCCGGCCAAGCCGGCTTGGTGGCAGGGCGCCAGACCGGCTCCTCTTGGGAGTCGGCTCCTCCATCGCAGGACGGCGGGAGCCGGAACGACTGGAGCCGCTCCCGCCTGCCTCGTCGTCCGGCGCGCAGCGCGTCGCCGGGTCCATGGTCGGCGCGGCCTCCTCCTCCTCCTCGTGCACCTCCGTGTGCGGGTCGGCGTCCGGCTCGTCATTCCGGCTAGGGAAGGCATCGTCGTCCCCGTCCGATTCCTCGCCGGACTGCCGAGTGCACGGCTCGGGCAAGTCAGGCGCGAATACCTCGAGGGGATCCTCGCCCTCCTCGCGAAGGATGCAAGAAAAGACCTGCCGAATACAAGAAGTCAGTCAGACAGAACAAGGAAACAACACAGAAAGAGCAAGTAAAGTTTCCGACTATAAGAGCTTACCCAGGGCGTGCGGTTCTCCCGGCTGTAGGGCGCCAGACTGAACTTCCTGTTCTCCGGCAGCCGCTCCTTGATGATCGTCCACAACCACTCCTTCAAGTTGTGGTAGCGGGGATCGCGGCGCGGCAGCCGGGTCGGGTCTAGCCGGCTAGAGTAATAGCACATCTTGTGCGCCTGCTGCTGCATCGGCATCATCAGCCAGGAAATCCAGCTAAGAGTGATGTCTAGGCCGGTTAGCCGGTAGGTGACGAGGGAGCGCATACGCTGCAGCATCGCGTCCGTCTCCGCCTTGTCGCCGTGGAACTTCAAGTCCCAGTTCTGCCGGCTGGACTCGACATCCTAGAAGGCCGGAAGATTTATCCGGTCGATGTTGGTGACGTTCTTGACGTAGAAGTACGACTGCTGCCATAGCCGTACCGTGTCCTGGGGCAAGAACTTGGGGTAGCCGGATTGGGAGCGGGAGTAGATGGAGGCGCCGCCGCAGACGACTAGCTGTCCCTTCGTGTACTGCACCTGCGGCCGGACTCGGAAGAGCCGGCAGAAGAGCCCGAGATCCGGCTGGATCCCGAGATAGCTCTCGCAGAACGCCATGAAGTGCGCCAGCATCCCAATAGTATTGGCGCCGAGGTGGTGAAGACGGAGGTCGAAGAAGGCGAGGAACGTCAAGAGGAAGGGGTTCACCGGAAGGGCGAATCCGCGCGCCAGATGAGAGAGGAAGACGACGCGCTCCCCCTCCGCTGGGTGCAGCGACACCTCTCCCGCCGGCGCCAACCGCACCACCACCTCCTCCTCCGACGGAGAACGCGGGTGGTGCGGTACTTCTGAATCTGGTCATCGGTGACGGAGGAGCCACACCAAGCCCCGCGGTCGGCGGCCATTTCCGGCTGGTGGAGGGAGGCGGCGACGGAAGAGTTGCGGTGGCCCGTAGCATCGACGATGGTGAACGGGCGGCGCAGCGGGCTACGGTGCAGAAGGCAAGAGCGCAGAAGCAGGAGCACGCGGGGTAGAAGGAGACTGCAGTGGGGGAGCGAAAGAAAGGAACTGCCCCCCCCGCGGCGTCCCTTTAAAGGGCCGGAAGGGAAACCGTCGACGGGGCCACGTGGCACGCACCCGGGCAACCCACACCCCAACCGCCGCCTAGATCCGTGTGCCAGGGCAGGATGCGCAGAAGATCCTAGAGCGAGAACCGAAGCGCTTGACAGCGGTTTCCCGAGGCGACGTGCGACGGGACGTTACGCTGCCCGCCGCAGAGCAATGATGGCGCGTGCATGCGTGGCCGGCGTCAGCACTGACGTCACGGGTAGCGCAACCACCAGGCTCAGCCGGACGCAAATTCAAAAACAAGAAGGAGCGCGCGCACATTTCGCCTAAGGGCGGAATCCACAAGCGCTCGGGGGCTAGTGTCAGGGGTAAGATCCCTAGGTACCCCAACCGGATAAGAAACAAGACAGTCGGATCGCGTCCGACTGACTAGATGCAGCCGGACAGGGTAAGACAGGCCGACTATCACCCTGTAGCTGGATTAGGAAGAGACAGCCGGATACGGTGACGTAGCTGGACCCAATCAGCGAGACAGGACGACGTGCGTATCAGTGCACGGTACGCCCTGTATGATGACAAGACTAGCAACCACCCGGCCATACCGAAGACTTTGCGAGGGTGACGCAGGAACAGTGGCCTGTGCTGACAACAGGCTCGCACGGCGTTCACTGTGCCCACGACAACCATACCACTCGTACTCCGATAAGACATGCCATACTGGATACTATAGATGACTAGCCGGCTGGGACCCGCCTGTGGGGCCCGCCTGTCGGACTAGCCAGTGAGACCTTTGCCTCTTTGCCTATATAAGGAGAGGCAAGGCCTCAGTAGAAAGGGTTGGTCATACAACATTTAAGGCAGTAGCTAGCACATACAGCTCGAGGAGCACTTGCAGTTCGTATATTCCATATAGTCAGATCCAGCAGGAATAGGGGCTTTACCTCACCACGAGGGCCCCGAACCTGCGTACTTATTGCGTCCCGCTACGCTCGCTTGTACCCAATCTCGCCTGCAGACGCTGTCGATAGCTTCCTGCTAGTCCCCACACCTCTATCTAACCTCTTCAGGTACTGTCGTTCCCAATACAACGACAAGTCATTTGGTGATCGCTTCAACAAACTCCCGTTTTTGGCACTTCAAAAATGAAAAATGGTTTTTCCGTGCGACAAAAAGGAAATCTTTCTTCGACAACATTGTTCTCCATCCCAAGATGTACATGCATGCACAATATGGGCACATTATCACAAACTATGCTACAATTCTTACCATAACATTGGTCATTGATACAATGCAAATGTATCTATAATTTTTGATGTTCCATGCTTAGTTTTATCCACTTTCTTGTGTTTTATCCACACTTTGGAGTACTTTTCATATAATTTCTTGGACTAACCTATTAACAAGAGCCACAGTGCTAGCTGCCTGTTTTCTACAGTTTTTTGTTCCAGGAAAGTCAGATAATGAATATTCTCGGAATTGGACGGGACAAAAGCCAAAGTGCCTATTTTTCCAGAAGTCATCAGATGCCAGAGTATGAGACGGAGAGGGGCCAGGGGGCCACCACACTACCTAGCCACGCGGCCCAGCCTGGCCTGTGCCAGGGGGTGGTCTGGCCGCCTCCAACACCCCTCGGCCTCCCCTTCCGCCTATAAGATGCCCTCAGGACGAAAATCCTAAGTGCCCGATCAAAAATCCACAAAAGAGTCTGTAGCCGCCGTTATCTCCATCCCTAGATCGGGAGGGATCTGAAGCTCTTCCCGGCACCCTGCTGGAGAGGGGAATTCACCCTGGAGGCCTTCTTCATCACCATGCAAGCCTCCGGTGTGATGCGTGAGTAGTTCATCCTTGGACTACCGATCCATGTATTAGCTAGATGGCTGGTTCTCCTCCTTTGTGCTTTCATGTCTAGATCTTGTGAGCTCCGTTCATGATCAAGATCATCTATTATTAATTCTGCATGTTGTGTTTGCGGGGATCCGATGGATATTGAGATGCTATTTCAGATTGATTATTGATTCTATCATGTCTTTGTTATTTGTGATCTTGCATGCTCTCCGTTGTTAGTAGCTATCTTGGCCAAGTAGATGATAGCAACTCCAAGAGTTAGTATTTATGCTCGATAGTGGGTTCATGCCTCTGGTAATCTGGGGAAGTGACAGAAATCTCTAAGGTACTAGATGTGCTGTTGGTACTAGGGATAAAACAAAAATCCTTTGTTCATAGAACCATCGTATTGTTTACTTTACACGCAGTTCGTAAAGCAATAATCTGTTGCTTGCAACTTAATACTGGAGGGGGTTCGGATGATAACGTGAAGGTGGATTATTAGTCATAGATGTAGTTGGATGGTGGTTAATGTATAATGTTGTAATGCCTAATCGAATCTCAAAGGAGTCAAGATGATTACTACATGCATGTATTGGTTTCTCGATGTTTGTCAATTGCCCTGCTATAATTTGTTCACCCAGCATGTTATCTATCTTAAGGAGAGCCACCTCTAGTGAACTATGGATCCCGGTCCTTTTCTTTACATACAATCTATAAACTGTTTACTGCTTTGTGGTTACTTTCCGCAAACTATTACTTATTTCCATTCGATACGTTTAATCCTTTGTTTTCCACAAAACACGGTGAGATTGACAAACTCATCGCAAGTTGGGGACAAAGTTCCGTGGTTGTGTTGTGCAGGTCTCCATCTTGCTACTAGCACCGGTAGTGTGCCCTGCCAAGGCTTAGCTGGAAACACCTTTGGGGTGTTTCCTTGCTCCTACTGGTTTGATTAAACCTTGGTTTCATAACTGAGGGAAACTTGCTGCTATGCTCATCATACCTTCCTCTTGGGGTTCCCAACGAGCTCTACATCAACATCGCACCAGCATTTTCCTGGCGCCGACACTGAGCCATCAAGCATTTTTCTGGGACCGTTGCCAGGGAGTCGAGGACATCTTCACAAGGGGAGTCCCTCATAACCAATCTCTTTACTTTTTTGTTTTTGTTTTTCTTAGTTTACTTTTTCTTTGTTTGCTTGTTTCTTTATGAAAAACACAAAAAAATTAGTTTTACAAGTTTGCTTTATTTATTAAAAACACACAAAAAATGACTACTCTTGAAAACACTAAGTTGTGTGACTTCACTAGCACCAACAACAATGATTTTATGAGCACACCTATTGCTCCACATGTTCCTGAAGCTACTTTCTTTGAGATAAAACCTGCTTTACTCAATCTTGTTATGAGATAACAATTTTCTGGTATTGGTAATGAAGATGCTGCTTCCCATCTAAATAACTTTTTTGAACTTTGTGAGATGAAAAAGCATAAGGATATAGATGGTGATATTATTAAGCTAAAATTGTTTCCTTTCTCTTTGAGAGGAAAATCTAAAGAATGGTTGAATTCCTTAACTAGGAATAGTATTGATTCTTGGACTAAGTGCAAAGATGCTTTTATTGGAAAATACTATCCTCCTGCTAAGATCATATCTATGAGAAGTGAAATAATGAAGTTTAAACAATCTGATAATAAGCATGTTTCTCAAGCTTGGGAAATAATGAAATCGTTGGTTAAGAATTGTCCCACTCATGGACTGACTACTTGGATGATCATCCAAACCTTTTATGCAAGATTGAACTAATCTTCAAGAAACCTATTGGACTCTGCTGCTAGAGGTACCTTTATGACCATTACTTTGGGTGCTGCAACAAAACTTCTAGACAATATGATGGTATATTATTCTGAATGGCATACTAAGAGAGCTCCACAAGGTTGGAAGGTAAATTCTTTTGAGGAAACTTCCTCCTTGAGTGATAAGATTGATATTATTATGTCTATGCTTGTTAATGGGAAAGCCCATATTGATCCAAATAATGTTCCTTTAGCTTCTTTGGTTGCTCAAGAAGAGCAAGTTGATGTGAACTTCATAAGAAATAACAACTTTGGCAATAATTCTTATGGTAATAACAATTATAGGCCCTATCCTCCTAATAATACTTATGGCTATAATGGTAAACCTAGATTACCTAGTGAAGGAAGAATTTTAGAAGTTGAAAGAGCCACTAAAAACTTCATCCAAATGCAATATGAGCAAAATAAACTATTTACTAAAACCATGGAGGAACGATCTACCATCTTGAAGAACATTAGCTATCAACTTGAGAGTCTAAATAGGGAAATTCCTATTTTACAATTGAAACTCTCTAATGCTGAAAGAAATATATCATCTTTGTCTGAAGCTCAATCTTCTTTGATTAATAAAATGGCTAGTAAACCTGAAACTACTGATAATCCCTTTGCAGCTACTAATGCCATACAAGTAAGAATTGATGAAAATGTTAGACTATTAGCTGAATTACATGCTAAGTGGGAAAGAGAAGATGAAATTGCTAGAAACATTAGTGTTTCTACTATTACCACCACTAGTGTTGAGGCTAGTAATAGTTATACAACTTTAGATGATAATTTCGATTTCGATCTTGATGGTTGTAATATCTCTGAAGTTATTAAGTTCCTACAAAAGTTTGCTAAATGTCCTAATGTTAGTGCTATCAACATGGCCTTTACAAAACACATTACTGATGCTCTCATAAAGATTAAAGAAGAAAAGATGAAACATAAAGCTTCTATTCCTATAAAACAAGAAGATGGTTGGGAACCCATCATTAATATGAAAGTGAATGACTTTGATTTCAAAGCTTTATGTGATCTTGATAGTAGTGTTTCTATTATGCCTAGAAAGATTTATGATATGCTTGATTTGCCTCCTCTTGAAGATTGTTATGTGAATGTCCCACTTGATGATAATGCTAAAAAGAAACTGATGGGGAGTCTTAATGATCTTATTATGGTTAACAATGCCTATGTCCCCATTGATTTCTAGGTGTTTGGATGTTGAATACAATGCTTCTTGTCCTATTACTTTGGGAAGACCTTTTCTTAGAACTGTTGGTGTCATCATTGATATGAAAGAAGACACCATTAAATATCAACTCCCACTCAAGAAAGGTATAGCACACTTCCCTAAGAAGAGAGATAAGATTTTTTTGCTTCTCCAATGAAAACAAAATTTGGTCTTAATGCTTCTTCATTTGAGAAAACTTGATTCTTTCTTGTTTCTTATGCCTAACTTAAAGGCGTTAAAAAAGTATTTATTGGGAGATAACCCAAAAGTTTTAGATGAGTCTTGGAAGTTATTACCTCTGCAATAACCGCTCCTTATCCTTTTTATTTGTTTTTTGTGCCAAGAGTTACCTCTAATGAGAGAGAAGTAATGATTGGAAAAGTTGCTGTCCCGAAACAGATTACTGTGCTTCACCGTAAAAATTCGTGTAAAATCTCTGAACGCCTTTTTGAGCCGTAAATTTTTGTGCTTCTGCCCCAGGTTGTTATCTAACTTTCTTTAGATCAACACGTTTTGATTTGAGCAACAGAAGGTCTTCGAAAAAATTCGTATTTACCTGCTGGTCTGTTTTGACACATTTCTGCCATTTTCATTTTGCTTCTTGTTGGTTCCTTTTTGAGTTCTTTTGGGGAATTGAGCTTTTTGAGGGAAGTGCTGAAGTATCTAGTGTTCTAATGAAATTTTATTTGGTGTTAGAACTTTAAGACTTATTTATCTTGAGTGCACTAATGTTGCTAATAAAGATTGTGTGAAGTTTTGTATGAAGGAAATATTTCAGGTGTATGGAAGGAATGAGTAATGAGATGAAGGATGGACTAAAGATCAAGCTTGGGGATTCCACGCGTGTCACCCTAAGAAATATCCAAGAAGTACAAGTGTCAAAGCTTAGGGATGCCCAAGGCATCCCCTTCTTCATCAATAAAAATTCCAGGTTTCTTCCAAACGCTTCATTTTTATTATTTCATGCACAGTTGTGTTGTTCTTGGAGCGTCTTCTTTTTTCATTTTCATTTTGGTTTTTCGTTTGCTTGGTTTGCTTAGTTTTCTGAATAAATTGGTTAGACCCCCTCTTTCATACATTGGTTTGCAAATAGTTTGGTTTTGTTTGAAAAAGAGTAGGAAAGTTCATGCTTATGTGGTAAAAAGAGCTTGTTTTTGACCATGGCCTATCCTCTGTCATGCCATGCTTGATATTGTTTTGGCTTTATGCTTAGTATTCTTTTCTGTAGCATGAATTTTTATAAACAATTGAGATTGCTTAATGTGCCTTGGATGAATCATGCGTTGTTTTAGTATATTAAAGCATAGTATAGTGGTTTTCTCCTTTGATGCTTTATTTGGGTTGACTTGGCGCATGCTCACACCATGTTATGACTATCTCAAGTCACCATAGCCTTTATGATCCTTTAGTTTTCAACTTGTAGCTTTATGCTTTGATCAATGATGTTTTGTCGGTCTACATGATTATGGCCATTATTGCTCTCTTAGTTTGTCGCTCCTAGTCTTTTGCTAGCTTCCACAACCAAGTATGAGTTCCACTCATGCATCCAACTCCTTAAACCAAGTTATTCCAAAGAGTCCACCATACCTACCTACTAGCTTATGCTATTCCAAGTATATTCATGCTTTTGTTTACCTTCCAAATTAAACTTGTTATGAGAAAACTAGTGATTAAAGCTCTCATGAACTTGATGGCACACTTTACTTTTTTGCATCTAATAAACTTGAACCATTGGCTCCTTCTTTGTTGCGTATATGCTTGCGCTTTATAAGTTGAAATTAGCAGAACCATGTTTCATGGGGAACGCTTTCAACATTGCACTTGTACTTTGTACCACATTGATATCATGTTCTTTTGCTTACGGATCCCGGCGGTGTGAAATAAAAGTGGAACCTGTGAGATCATGGAGTTTCTATGTGTTTTAGAGAAACGCCTGGGCCGCTATCCTAATCCATGCCTAATCATGGTGGAAACTTGCAGCATCACCATAATGAGCACAGTATGAAGCATCCTCAATAAAAACCTATGCAAATAGCAAATAAAAAGATCGCTGAGATGCTCATTGTCTGCTTGCCTTGTCATTTTGATTATGGGTAAGCTCCCGTATCATGTTCAAGGGGTACCCCGTTGGAGGTTCTTTATGATACACATGTACTTACAGTGACAAGATCTTACTCATGACTGGAGTTGAGTAGCATGAGGTTCGGTCTTCGTAAGTAAGGGGCATGAGATTTTGGTTTATAACTTGTCAAGCATATCCTCTTAGTTGTGTCACTTTAACCTGAATCACCTTAAATATGTTTATGATAGGGGCAATGAGAGATGAAAGCTATAAGTACCATAATTTTTGGAAGCTCTTTATGAGACTTGAATCCCTACTTCCTTCTATGAAGGCCTTTCTTCCACCATTATATTGAGTCTCCACCTTCTACCTTTATGCACCTACTTTGAGAGCATAGTGGCCATTCTTAGTTCTATGTGAATTGTCCCAAGACTAGTTGATTGATGCATAACTTGATATTGCTTGTTTTAAAATATTTGTACCTAGTCACTCTTATGAACTTTGAAGGTGTCCTATGCATTTATATTTGCTACTCTATTGAGGGACAGGCTGAATACTTTTATGCTATGTTTTCTTTATGTGAAACAAACAAACGTCTTGCAAAGCATTATTATTCATGAATCTTTTGTTTGTACCTTTTCATGTTGCATCATAGTTTCTTTGTCTTATTGCTAGAACTTTGTCTTTCATGTTATGATTAAAGTACTATGATCCCATCTTTGAATGTTTTACAAATACTTTGATCAAGTCTTTGATGGTGCATGTCACCTCAAAAATTATTCTTTCTTTTTATCACTTACCTACTCGAGGACGAGCATGAGTTAAGCTTGGGGATGTTGATACATTGCAAATGTATCTATAATTTTTGATGTTCCATGCTTACTTTTATCCACTTTCTTGTGTTTTGTCCACACTTTGGAGTACTTTTCATATGATTTCTTGGACTAACCTATTAACAAGAGCCACAGTGCCAGCTGCCTGTTTTCTGCTGTTTTTGGTTCTAGGAAAGTCAGACAATAAATATTCTCGGAATTGGACGGGACAAAAGCCAAAGTGCCTATTTTTCCGGAAGTCATCAGATGCCAGAGTACGAGACAGAAAGGGGCCAGGGGGCCACCACACCACCTGGCTACGCGGCCTAGTCTAGCCCGCGCCAGGGGGTGGTCTGGCCGCCTCCAGCACCCCCTCCGCCTCCCCTTCCGCCTATAAGATGCCCTCGTGACGAAAACCATAAGTGCCCGATCAAAAATGCACGAAAGAGTATGTAGCTGCCGTCATCTCCATCCCTAGATCGGGAGGGATCTGAAGCTCTTCCCGGCACCCTGCCGGAGAGGGGAATTCATCCTGGAGGCCTTCCTCATCACCATGCAAGCCTCCGGTTTGATGCGTGAGTAATTCATCCTTGGACTATGGATCCATGTAGAAGCTAGATGGCTGGTTCTCCTCCTTTGTGCTTTCATGTCTAGATCTTGTGAGCTCCGTTCATGATCAAGATCATCTATTTGTAATTCTGCATGTTGTGTTTGCGGGGATCCGATGGATATTGAGATGCTATTTTAGATTGATTATTGATTCTAACATGTCTTTGTTATTTGTGATCTTGCATGATTTCCGTTGTTAGTAGCTATCTTGGCCAAGTAGATGCTAGCAACTCCAAGAGTTAGTATTTATGCTCGATAGTGGGTTCATGCCTCTGGTAATCTGGGGAAGTGACACAAATCTCTAAGGTACTAGATGTGCTGTTGCTACTAGGGAGAAAACAACAATCCTTTGTTCATAGAACAATCGTATTGTTTACTTTACACGCAGTTCGTAAAGCAATAATTTGTTGCTTGCAACTTAATACTGGAGGGGGTTCGGATGATAACCTAAAGGTGGATTATTAGTCATAGATGCAGTTGGATGGCGGTCTATGTATAATGTTGGAATGCCCAATCGAATTCAATGGAGTCAAGATGATTAGTATATACATGTATTGCTTTCTCAATGTTTGTCAATTGCCCCGCTGTAATTTGTTCACCCAACATGTTATCTATCTTAAGGAGAGCCACCTCTAGTGAACAATGGACCCCAGTCCTTTTCTTTACATACAATATATAAACTATTTACTGCTTTGTGTTTACTTTCTACAAACAATTACTTTCTACAAACTATTTACTGCAATATTAATCCTTTGTTTTCCGCAAAATATGGTGAGATTGACAACCTCATCGCAAGTTGGGGACAAAGTTTTGTGGTTGTGTTGTGTAGGTCTCCACGTTGCTACTAGCACCAGCAGTGCGCCCTGCCAAGGCTCAGCTAGCAACACCTTTGTGGTGTTTCCTTGCTCCTACTGGTTCGATTAAACCTTGGTTTCATAACTGAGGGAAACTTGCTACTGTGCTCATCATACCTTCCTCTTGGGGTTCCCAACGAGCTCTACATCAACATCGCACCAGCATTTTCCTGGCGCCGACACTGAGCCATCAACCATTTGGACCGAAAGCCATGAAACCTCGAGCATGATAGCTCATTTTGAGAAGGACTTTTTGAGATGTAATAAATATATCAAGTTTGGTAATTTTCCTTGGAACTATATCACATAATCCGACGTCACACGAAGGATTTACATTGTTCGGACCCTTTTTGAATTTCTTACGCCCGTTTCAAACTATGGTCAAAACGGCGGGCATGAAGGTTCTTAGCTAGGGTATGAGCCTCTCTAAACTTGCACTGGATCTCTGAAGAAATAGGATATTTTGAGTCTAAAAATTATTTTTGCAAAAAATCATGGGTATGAGATCATATACATGTAGTTCAAACCGGACCCACTTCCTACCGATTCGACAGAAATTTGTCTTTTTCGCCAAGGGTGGCGGAAAAGTTTGAGATTTCCAGGTTGTGACATTTTCAATTTAAGGTGGTTTAGTATTTTTGAAAAATGGGGTGGCAGCATTTTGAAAAAGTCATTTGGTGATCGCTTCACAAAACTCCCCGTTTTTGGCACTTCGAAAATGAAAAATGGCTTTTCTGTGCGTCGAAAAGGAAAACTATATTCGACAACATTGTTTTCCCTCCCAACATGTACATGCATGCACAATATGGGCACATTATCACAAACTATGCCACGATTCTTCCCATAACATTGGTCATTTGGACCGAAAGCCATAAAACCTCGAACGTGATAGCTCATTTTGAGAAGTAATTTTCAAGATGTAATCAATATACCAAGTTTGGTATTTTTCCTTGCAACTATGTCACATAATACGACACCACGCGAAGGATTCACATTGTTTAGACTGTTTTTGTAATTCTGGCGCCCGTTTCAAACTATGGTCAAAACGGCGGGCATGAAGGTTCTTAGCTAGGGGATGAGCCTCCCTAAACTTGCACTGGATCTCTGATGAAATTGGATATTGTGAGTCTAAAAATAATTTTTGCAAAAAATCATGGGCATCACATCATATACATGTATTTCAAATTGGACCCACTTCCTGCAGATTCGCCAGAAATTTGTCTTTTTCATCAAGGGTGGACGGAAAAGTTAGAGATCTCCAGGTTCTGACATTTTCAATGTAAGGTGGTCTAGTATTTTTGAAAAATGGGGCTGCAGCATTTTGAAATACCAAACTTGGACGGAAAAGTCATTTGGTGAACGCTTGACAAAACTCCCCGTTTTTGGTACCTCGAAAATGAAAAATTGATTTTCCGTGTGACGAAAAGGAAAACTTTCTTTGACAACATTGTTCGCCATCCCGAGATGTACATGCATGCACAATATGGGCACATTATCACAAACTATGCCATGATTCTTGGCATAACATTGGTCATTTGGACCGAAAGCCATGAAACCTCGAACATGATAGCTCATTTTGAGAAGGACTTTTTGAGATTTAATCAATATACCAAGTTTGGTATTTTTCCTTGCAACGATGTCACATAATACGACGCCACGCGAAGTATTTACATTGTTCGGATTGATTCTAAATTTCTTACGCCCGTTTGAAACTATGGTCAAAATGGCGGGCATGGAGGTTCTTAGCTAGGGGATGAGCCTCGCTAAACTTGCACTGGATCTATGAAGAAATAGGATATTGTGAGTCTAAAAATGAATTTTGCAAAAAATCATGGGCATCAGATCATATACATGTAGTTTAAATCGGACCCACTTCCTACCGATTCAGCAGAAATTGTCTTTTTTGCCAAAGGTGGACGACAAAGTTTAAGATCTCCAGGTTGTGACATTTTCAATGTAATGTGATCTAGTATTTTTGAAAAATGGGGTGGCAGCATTTTGACAAAGTCATTTGGTGACCGCTTCACAAAATTCCTCATTTTTGGCACTTCGAAAATGAAAAATGGCTTTTCCGTGCAACGAAAAGGAAAACTTTCTTCGACAACATTGTTCACCATCCCAAGATGTACATGCATGTACAATATGTGCACATTATCACAAATTATGCCATGATTCTTGCCATAACATTGGTCATTTGGACCGAAAGCCATGAAACCTCGAACATGATAGCTCATTTTGAGAAGGACTTTTCGAGATATAATCAATATACCAAGTTTGGTATTTTTCCTTGCAACTATGTCACATAATACGACACCATGCGAAGGATTTACATTGTTCGGACCGGTTTTGAATTACTTACGCCCGTTTCAAACTATGATCAAAATGGCGGGCATGAAGGTTCTTAGCTAGGGGACGAGCCTCGCTAAACTTGCGCTGGATCTCTGAAGAAATAGGATATTGTAAGTCTAAAAATGATTTTTGCAAAAAATCATGGGCATCAGATCAAATACATGTAGTTCAAATCGGACCCACTTCCTACCGATTCGGCAGAAATTTGTCTTTTTCGCCAAGGGTGGACGGAAAAGTTTGAGATCTCTAGGTTGTGACATTTTCAATGTAAGGTGGCCTAGTATTTTTGAAAATATGGGTGGCGGCATTTTGAAAAAGTCATTTGGTGATCGCTTCACAAAACTCCCCATTTTTGGCACTTCGAAATTCAAAAATGGGTTTTCCGTGCAACGAAAAGGAAAACTTTTTGCGACAACATTATTCGCCATCCCAAGATGTACATGCATGCACAATATGGGCACATTATCACAAACTATGCCACAATTCTTGCCATAACATTGGTCATTTGGACCGAAAGCCATGAAACCTCGAACATGATAGCTCATTTTGAGAAGGACTTTTTGAGATGTAATCAATATACCAAGTTTAGTATTTTTTCCTTGCAACTATGTCACATAATATGACACCACGCGCAAGATTTACATTGTTCGGACCGTTTTTGAATTTCCTACGTCCATTTCAAACTATGGTCAAAACGGCGGGCATGAAGGTTCTTAGCTAGGGGATGAGCCTCGCTAAACTTGCAGTAGATCTCTGAAGAAATAGGATTTTGTGAGTCTAAAAATGATTTTTGCAAAAAATCATGGGCATCAGATCATATACATGTAGTTTAAATCGGACTCATTTCCTACCGGTTAGGCAGAAATTTGTCTTGACAAAAAAGTTTGAGATCTCTAGGTTGTGACATATTCAATGTAAGATGGTCTAGTATTTTTTAAAAATGGGGTGGCGGCATTTTGAAAAATTCATTTGGTGATCGCTTCACAAAACTCCTCGTTTTTGGCACTTCGAATATGAAAAATGGCTTTTCTATGCGACGAAAAGGAAAACTTTCTTCGACAACATTGTTCGTCATCCCAAGATGTACATGCGTGCACAATATGGGCACATTATCACAAACTATGCCATGATTCTTGCCATAACATTGGTCATTTGGACCGAAAGCCAAGAAACCTCGAACATGATAGCTCATTTTGAGAAGGACTTTTCGAGATGTAATCAATATACCAAGTTTGGTATTTTTCCTTGCAACTATGTCACATAATACGACACCACGCGAAGGATTTACATTGTTCAAACCGTTTTTGAATTTCTTATGCCCGTTTCAAACTATGGTCAAAACGGCGGCCTTGAAGGTTCTTAGCTAGGGGATGAGCCTCGCTAAACTTGCACTGGATCTATGAAGAAATAGGATATTGCGAGTCTAAAAAAGATTTTTGCAAAAAATCATGGGCATCAGATCATATACATGTAGTTCCAATCGGACCCACTTCCTACCGATTCGGTAGAAATTGTCTTTTTCGCCAAGGGTGGACCGAAAGTCTTGAGATCTCCAGGTTGTGACATTTTCAATGTAAGGTGATATAGTATTTTTGAAAAATGGGGTGGCAGCATTTTGAAAAAGTCATTTGGTGACCGGTTCACAGAACTCCCCGTTTTTGGCACTTCGAAAATGAAAAATGGCTTTTCCGTGCGACGAAAAGGAAAACTTTTTTCGACAACATTGTTCACCATCCCAAGGTGTACATGCATCCACAATATGGGCACATTATCACAAATTATGCCATGATTCTTGCCATAACATTGGTCATTTGGACCGAAAGCCATGAAACCTCGAACATGATAGCTCATTTTGAGAAGGACTTTTCGAGATATAATCAATATACCAAGTTTGGTATTTTTCCTTGCAACTATGTCACATATTACAACACCACGCGAAGGATTTACATTTTTCGGACCGTCTTTGAATTTCTTACGCCTGTTTCAAACTATGGTCAAAATGGCGGGCATGAAGGTTCTTAGCTAGGGGATGAGCCTCGCTAAACTTGCACTGGATCTCTGAAGAAATAGGATATTGTGAGTCTAAAAATGATTTTTGCAAAAAATCATGGGCATCAGATCATATACATGTAGTTCAATCCAGACCCACTTCCTACCGATTCGGCAGAAATTTGTCTTTTTCGCCAAGGGTTGATGGAAAAGTATGAGATCTCCAGGTTGTGACAATTTCAATGTACGGTGGTCTAGTATTTTTGAAAATGGGGTGGCAGCATTTTGAAAAAGTCATTTGGTGTTTTTTTCAAAAAACTCCCCGTTTTTGGCACTTCCAAAATGAAAAATGGCTTTTCCGTTCAACGAAAAGGAAAACTTTCTTCAACAATATTGTTCGCCATCCCAAGATGTACATGCATGCACAATATGGGCAGATTATCACAAAATATGCCACAATTCTTGCCATAACATTGGTCATTTGGACCGAAAGCCATGAAACCTCGAACATGATAGCTCATTTTGAGAAGGACTTTTTGAGATGTAATCAATATACCAAGTTTAGTATTTTTCCTTGCACCTATGTCACATAATATGACACCACGCGAAGGATTTATATTATTCGGACCGTTTTTGAATTTCTTACGTCCGTTTCAAACTATGGTCAAAACGGCGGGCATGAAGGTTCTTAGCTAGGGGATGAGCCTCGCTAAACTTGCACTAGATCTCTGAAGAAATAGGATATTGTGAGTCTAAAAATGATTTTTGCAAAAAAACATGGGCATCAGATCATATACATGTAGTTCAAATCGGACCCAGTTTCTACCGGTTAGGCAGAAATTTGTCTTTTTCGCCAAGGTTGGACGAAAAAGTTTGAGATCTCCAGGTTGTGACATATTCAATGTAAGATGGTCTAGTATTTTAAAAAAATGGGGTGGCAGCATTTTGAAAAATTCATTTGGTGATCGCTTCACAAAACTCCCCGTTTTTGGCACTTCGAAAATGAAAAATGGCTTTTTCGTGCGACGAAAAGGAAAACTTTCTTCGACAACATTGTTCGTCATCCCAAGATGTACATGCATGCATAATATGGGCACATTATCACAAACTATGCCATGATTCTTGCCATAACATTGGTCATTTGGACTGAAAGACATGAAACCTCGAACATGATAGCTCATTTGAGGACTTTTTGAGATGTAATCAATATACTAAGTTTAGTATTTTTCCTTGCAACTATGTCACATAATATGACACCACGCGCAATATTTACATTGTTCGGACCGTTTTTGAATTTCCTACGTCCGTTTCAAACTATGGTCAAAACGGCGGGCATGAAGGTTCTTAGCTAGGGGATGAGCGTCGCTAAACATGCAGTAGATCTCTGAAGAAATAGGATTTTGTGAGTCTAAAAATGATTTTTGCAAAAAATCATGTGCATCAGATCATATACATGTAGTTTAAATCGGACCCACATCCTATCGGTTAGGCAGAAATTTGTGTTTTTCGCCAAGGGTGGACGAAAAAGTTTGAGATCTCCAGGTTGTGACATATTCAATGTAAGATGGTCTAGTATTTTTTAAAAATGGGGTGGCGGCATTTTGAAAAATTCATTTGGTGATCGCTTCACAAAACTCCCCGTTTTTGGCACTTCGAATATGAAAAATGGCTTTTCTATGCGACAAAAAGGAAAACTTTCTTCGACAACATTGTTCGTCATCCCAAGATGTACATGCATGCACAATATGGGCACATTATCACAAACTATGCCATGATTCTTGCCATAACATTGGTCATTTGGACCAAAAGCCAAGAAACCTCGAACATGATAGCTCATTTTGAGAAGGACTTTTCGAGATGTAATCAATATACCAAGTTTGGTATTTTTCCTTGCAACTATGTCACATAATACGACACCACGCGGAGTATTTACATTGTTCAGACCGTTTTTGAATTTCTTATGCCCATTTCAAACTATGGTCAAAACGGCGGGCTTGAAGGTTCTTAGCTAGGGGATGAGCCTCGCTAAACTTGCACTGGATCTATGAAGAAATAGGATATTGCGAGTCTAAAAAAGATTTTTGCAAAAAATCATGGGCATCAGATCATATACATGTAGTTCAAATCGGACCCACTTCCTACCGATTCGGTAGAAATTGTCTTTTTCGCCAAGGGTGGACCGAAAAGTTTGAGATCTCCAGGTTGTGACATTTTCAATGTAAGGTGATATAGTATTTTTGAAAAATGGGGTGGCAGCATTTTGAAAAAGTCATTTGGTGACCGGTTCACAGAACTCCCCGTTTTTGGCACTTCGAAAATGAAAAATGGCTTTTCCGTGCGACGAAAAGGAAAACTTTTTTCGACAACATTGTTCACCATCCCAAGGTGTACATGCATCCACAATATGGGCACATTATCACAAATTATGCCATGATTCTTGCCATAACATTGGTCATTTGGACCGAAAGCCATGAAACCTCGAACATGATAGCTCATTTTGAGAAGGACTTTTCGAGATATAATCAATATACCAAGTTTGGTATTTTTCCTTGCAACTATGTCACATATTACAACACCAGGCGAAGGATTTACATTTTTCGGACCGTTTTTGAATTTCTTACGCCTGTTTCAAACTATGGTCAAAACGGCGGGCATGAATGTTCTTAGCTAGGGGATGAGCCTCGCTAAACTTGCACTGGATCTCTGAAGAAATAGGATATTGTGAGTCTAAAAATGATTTTTGCAAAAAATCATGGGCATCAGATCATATACATGTAGTTCAATTCAGACCCACTTCCTACCGATTCGGCAGAAATTTGTCTTTTTCGCCAAGGGTTGATGGAAAAGTATGAGATCTCCAGGTTGTGACAATTTCAATGTACGGTGGTCTAGTATTTTTGAAAATGGGGTGGCAGCATTTTGAAAAAGTCATTTGGTGTTTTTTTCAAAAAACTCCCCGTTTTTGGCACTTCCAAAATGAAAAATGGCTTTTCCGTGCGACGAAAAGGAAAACTTTCTTCAACAATATTGTTCGCCATCCCAAGATGTACATGCATGCACAATATGGGCTGATTATCACAAAATATGCCACAATTCTTGCCATAACATTGGTCATTTGGACCGAAAGCCATGAAACCTCGAACATGATAGCTCATTTTGAGAAGGACTTTTTGAGATGTAATCAATATACCAAGTTTAGTATTTTTCCTTGCACCTATGTCACATAATATGACACCACGCGAAGGATTTATATTATTCGGACCGTTTTTGAATTTCTTACGTCCGTTTCAAACTATGGTCAAAACGGCGGGCATGAAGGTTCTTAGCTAGGGGATGAGCCTCGCTAAACTTGCACTAGATCTCTGAAGAAATAGGATATTGTGAGTCTAAAAATGATTTTTGCAAAAAAACATGGGCATCAGATCATATACATGTAGTTCAAATCGGACCCACTTTCTACCGGTTAGGCAGAAATTTGTCTTTTTCGCCAAGGGTGGACGAAAAAGTTTGAGATCTCCAGGTTGTGACATATTCAATGTAAGATGGTCTAGTATTTTAAAAAAATGGGGTGGCAGCATTTTGAAAAATTCATTTGGTGATCGCTTCACAAAACTCCCCGTTTTTGGCACTTCGAAAATGAAAAATGGCTTTTTCGTGCGACGAAAAGGAAAACTTTCTTCGACAACATTGTTCGTCATCCCAAGATGTACATGCATGCATAATATGGGCACATTATCACAAACTATGCCATGATTCTTGCCATAACATTGGTCATTTGGACCGAAAGACATGAAACCTCGAACATGATAGCTCATTTTGAGAAGGACTTTTTGAGATGTAATCAATATACGAAGTTTAGTATTTTTCCTTGCAACTATGTCACATAATATGACACCACGCGCAATATTTACATTGTTCGGACCGTTATTGAATTTCCTACGTCCGTTTCAAACTATGGTCAAAACGGCGGGCATGAAGGTTCTTAGCTAGGGGATGAGCCTCGCTAAACATGCAGTAGATCTCTGAAGAAATAGGATTTTGTGAGTCAAAAAATGATTTTTGCAAAAAATCATGGGCATCAGATCATATACATGTAGTTTAAATCGGACCCACATCCTATCGGTTAGGCAGAAATTTGTCTTTTTCGCCAAGGGTGGACGAAAAAGTTTGAGATCTCCAGGTTGTGACATATTCAATGTAAGATGGTCTAGTATTCTTTAAAAATGGGGTGGCGGCATTTTGAAAAATTCATTTGGTGATCGCTTCACAAAACTCCTCGTTTTTGGCACTTCGAATATGAAAAATGGCTTTTCTATGCGACAAAAAGGAAAACTTTCTTCGACAACATTGTTCGTCATCCCAAGATGTACATGCATGCACAATATGGGCACATTATCACAAACTATGCCATGATTCTTGCCATAACATTGGTCATTTGGACCGAAAGCCAAGAAACCTCGAACATGATAGCTCATTTTGAGAAGGACTTTTCGAGATGTAATCAATATACCAAGTTTGGTATTTTTCCTTGCAACTATGTCACATAATACGACACCACGCGAAGGATTTACATTGTTCAGACCGTTTTTGAATTTCTTATGCCCATTTCAAACTGTGGTCAAAATGGCGGGCTTGAAGGTTCTTAGCTAGGGGATGAGCCTCGCTAAACTTGCACTGGATCTATGAAGAAATAGGATATTGCGAGTCTAAAACAGATTTTTGCAAAAAATCATGGGCATCAGATCATATACATGTAGTTCAAATCGGACCCACTTCCTACCGATTCGGTAGAAATTGTCTTTTTCGCCAAGGGTGGACGGAAAAGTTTGAGATCTCCAGGTTGTGACATTTTCAATGTAAGGTGATATAGTATTTTTGAAAAATGGGGTGGCAGCATTTTGAAAAAGTCATTTGGTGACCGGTTCACAGAACTCCCCGTTTTTGTCACTTCGAAAATGAAAAATGGCTTTTCTGTGCAACGAAATGGAAAACTTTCTTCGACAATATTGGTTTCCATTCAAAGATACACATGTGTGCAACATATCATGTCTATGTGATGGTTTTTGCTATGCACTCCGGAGTTAGCGACACTTTGGTGAAAAAACCCTATGAGATCATCTGCAACCAATCAAATTACTAGAAACAACCACCCGTGGATTTCCCATCTCAGCCTAATCTGAACCGTTGAAGCACATCCAATGGCCACCGAAGAAGCACACATCGCCCACCAACCTACCTCCATCTCCACCATCAACCACATCCCACCAACTCCTAGACCCCTCTCCCAGCTGCATCGCCCTCTCCCGAAACCCTAGCGGTGCTCGAACCCTACCGTGCCCCGAGCCAGATCTGCCGTCAGCCACGCCCCTCACACCCCTATGGCTCGACGTGCGCCACCACGACGTGGTCTTCACAACCATGCGAGCTGTCGATGCCAAGCGGCAAGAAGAGGAACAAAGAGAACACGGTGTCGAGGGCCAAGATCGACCTCGCTGGCGGTGCTGGAGCATGATGTGGAGTACGCCCGCTCCAAGGATCTGCAGGTGGTGGCTGAGCCTAAGGCGCGGGCCACTGGCCTGGTTGCGGAGATCGAGTCCAAGGGCTAGGCGAAGGTCTGTGAGGCGCTCAACGACGCGCGCCACCTTGCCATCCGCCACCCCGCGCTCCTCGTCCCTATCCGATATGTATTGTTCCCCATGTCTGTCTGCTTCTCTGAATATTCTTTTGTCTTATTCCCCTCTGGATCGTGGTTGAATCTCCTCTGAATTTTATTTTGTCTGATTCCCTTCGACAAGATGCTCCTCCAGCTGCTGCTCAAGGCATCACATGACAAGTGGTTCATGGTCAAGGAGGCTGAGAAGGCGATGCGCGTATGTGTTCATCATCACCATGCTGGGGAAGCTGCAGGCCAATGAACTCGTCACTAATTGGTTCTTCGAGGACATGCCCCTGTGGACCTTGCCGTGAGGTACGTCCAAAGCGCCCTCCCTAGTTCCTAGTTGTTCGTGAGTTGGGCACGAGATTTACAAGAGCGCGATCTGTAGGTAGATCAACATCGGAGATTCATGGTGTCCCTGATTCCGTTGCTATACCCAGGCTATCCAGTGCTCTGATTCTTCCAAAATATTACTGGTAATCTTGATACTTAGTTTAGAAACTAGCCTAATACAGCCTGCATGTCCAGTGCTCTTCTTCTTTCTCTGTTTCTTGTCTGTGGTGTGAGCCACCGATAGTTTCTTACATCCTGGAGTATTTGTTTGCTAGATAAGAAGAATCAATGCATATACGATAGTATGTGTGTGTCATCTATACTGTCATTATGGATGTTCCTGCAAGCTAGGCTGACCCTCTGACTTTGTTATGGTTCAACACTGCCTTAGTTACACTTGATGCTATAACAGACATAAGCTTAATCTAACAAGAAAGTTTAAGGTTCATTTTGTAATGTCTGATGGAAAGAAATGTAATTTTCTATCATTTGATAAGTGAATCTGTGAGTGTGCAAGTGTATCTAACCATGCACTCTGTCCTACATAAGTAACAGTCTGTGAAATTTAAGTGTTATGTCATGTGTCCTGTATCTTTATGTTTAGAAACTAAACTAGAATTTTGTTCAGTTCTGTAGTGCTGCTTGCCACTAACACCACCGCTTGGCCATGTAGTAAGGTCATGAATGCCTTGTCTCGACCATAGTTCTGCTCTAGAATTCGGTAACTCCCCACTCCCTCTCTATATCCCTTTGGTGCGACCAATTAGTTGAATGTTTTGTGTATTTCCTGAAGCATGTATGCCAGTGAACAAATGCTTCATAGTAGAAGATTCCTAGGCACATGACCTTGTATGATTATGGATTTGTTGATGCCATTATATTTGTTCTACCGCTAATCCGTGGACTCCCAGATATTGACTGTGAGTCCACAAGATTTTACTCATTGCTATGATGATTTGTTTAGATCTTGCATGTAATTTAGTAATGCCAAATACTAAGTATTCTAGCTATAGCATAGCTTTTCTAGTTCCTACTTTATAATACATCAAAGATTTTGTAAGTTGCTCAAAGCTTGTTTTCTACTATGTATTTACTTTGTTGTTTCAATTTTGTGGTGGGTTCTTACAGTTGTGTCCCCGGATACACATTCCTCCATAGATTTGTACATGCACATTCAGGTGTTTGTTGTTCATCTAATGGTACTGTTCTGTTTGAAATGAAGGAGAAGGTTGAGATGCTCAAGGCCGAGCACCAAAAAAGCTTCTAGTTTACAAGAGCTACATGTTGAACAAGTTGCAGAGTACTCCTGAGAGTTTTATTTGTAGATTCCAGTGTATGAACATTTGATGGTAGAATTAGTTGTAATGTGATCGATGTGATGTAAAGTGTGGAATTTCACATTCTAACTTTTCCGACTATCATATTGTAACAATCTAATTATGGATGTTATTTAAAAAAATCATGTGTTTTTTCTCTCCTTTCTAAATCGGAATATTGTTTACTGATACGTCCATAACGTATCTATAATTTTTGATGGTTTTATGCTAATAATATGCTTTTGATACTCCTTTTTATATAAAGTTTATGATTTATTTGGACTAACCTACTAATAGTTGCAAAAGTGCACAATGTTATTGTTTTACACTTTCATGTGTAGGAATTACCAATAATACAAGTGGAAACCTTTTTGGAGTCAAATTGGGATTTTCTAGAAATCTGTCTCAGAACTCTTTTTGAAGATGGTCACGTTTTAGGTCGAAGACAGCGTCAACCAGAAAAATCTTCAACTACAAAGTTGTTGAATATTCACGACAAACATTTTGGATATAAAATTTAGCTGATTCTGAGTCCGGACGGGCCCGATAGACCCGATTTACTGCATGACGAGGATGGAGTAGTTCTCTCTCGAGGCTAAGGACTCTACCGGTAGCTATGTGTTCATCTCTCTCTCTATGCATGATCATATTATGATCATGAGCTTTGTAATCAAGTAGATCTACCTTGCTACTCAAGTGCTTTAATAGATCTCTGCTCTCCCCATGTGTGTGAAAGTGACAGCGTGCACATCATGGTGGCACTTAGGCTAGAGATTACAATACTTGTTATGAGTTATATTTGGAGTTGGATGTTTCTATAAAATTGTGGTGTTTGTTGGAACCATCTAGAGCTCAAGGTGATAGTGTGGGGTTATCTAGATGGGGAAAGCGAACTTTGAGGTGTGTTGTTATAGCCCTACCATGGATTAGAGTGTCCAACCGGAGAGTAGTTCAGAGTAGTATCATAAAGAGAAGATATTTATATGAGAGTGCTCACTAGTGAAAGTATGATCCCTAGGCCTTGTTTCTAAGCATTGAAACACTGTTTGCAACTAGATCTGTTACATATTTGCTTGCTTCCATCTTTATTTCAGTTTACCTCTAGTCTCTTCCATGCCATCAAGCTATTTTCTGGCACCGTTGTCTTATATCCATACCATTTGTATTTCACTATCTCTTCGCCGAACTAGTGCACCTATACACCTGACAAGTGTATTGGGTGTGTTGGGGACACAAGAGACTTCTTGTATCTTGATTGCAGGGTTGCTTGAGAGGGATACCTTTGACCACTTCCTCCATGAGTTCGATAAACCTTAGGTAATCCACTTAAGGGAAACTTGCTGTTGTTCTAAAAACCTCTTCACTTGGAGGCCCAAAAACTGTCTACAAGAATAGAAGTGTGTAGACATCAAGCTATTTTCTGGCGCCATTGCCAGGGACTGAAGAAGAAGAAGCTCCCATGTCAACCACGCGCCAGCAAGTATTTTCTGGCGCCGTTGCCGGGGAGGTAAGGTAAAAGGTACTCACATCTCTTGTGTGAGTGCTCGAAGTTATTTCCTTTAGATTCTGCAATTTTATCGTTTTGTTTCTTGTTTTTATTTTCACTAGTTAGGCTTAATGGAAAACAACAACCAAAATAGGGAGCTTTATAGTATTTATCTTGAGTTAGGACATGAAGTGTTTGAAGAGAAAATAAAAAAACCTATGGAACTTTATTTGCATGCTAATAGCAATGTTATTAGTATGAATTCTTTGAATACCATTATTTCTAATGCTATGGAAAAGTCTAAGCTTAGGGAAACTAGTTTTGATGAGCATGATATTTTTAGTCCCCCAAACACGGAGGAGAAAATTTACTTTGATGATACTATACCTCCGATATATGATGATTACAATAATGAGTATGATATTTTTAAGTCCACCTACTATTGAGGAGAAAATTAATTGTGATTACAATACGCCTCCTATATTTGATGATTATGGTGATGAGAATAAGAATGATAGCTATTTTGTTGAATTTGCTCCCACTACATTAAGAATAACTATGTTTATGTGGGGAGTATTAATTCTTTTATGCATGTGGCTCATGATAAGAATTTTTTATGTGATAGTTATATTGTTAACTTTATTCATGATGCTACTGAAAGTTATTATGAGAGAGGGAAACATGGTTTTATGTATCTCAACAATATTAAGTTTCCCCTCTTTATGTTGAAAGTCTTGAAGTTGCACTTGTTTTGTTTACTATGCTTGTTGCTTTGTGCTTTCATGAATTGTTTCTTTAAAAGATTCCTATGCATAGGAAGTGGGTTATACTTAAATGTGCTTTGAATTTGCTTCTTGATGCTCTCTTTTACTTTAATTCATATTTCTTATGTGAGCATCGTCGAAATTATCATGCCTAGCTCAAAGGCGTTAAAGAAAAGCACTTCTTGGGAGATAACCAAATAGTTTTATTGAGTCTTGGAAGTTATTACCCAAGGAGGCCTTCTACGTCCTCCATCACCTTAAAGGCTATGTTCGGGATTGCCAGAACCTAACGCTGCCATCTAGTCTTCGAGGATGGGCCAAAACATTGGCGTGAAGCGATGATGATGATCTTAGAGAAGACTTCCATCGCATTAAGCAAAAGTTGTCGCAAACCATCATTGAAGATGTCAACACAAGGGGCGCCTACAACAAACAATAGGGTTGAGTAAGAGGGAGATCGAAGAACGCCTCCGTAAGCATGGTGACACAAGGACGTGGATGACGAAAGAGGGCTATCTACCGTTCCCGAAGCCGAGCAAGAAGAAGAAGTCGTCATGATTGATGTGTGCCTCTAGCATGATCCAGTGTGTGTATATTCCCTGCTGTAGTGTGTGTGTCATAAACTCTACTATCTTGTGTTCGAAATGGTCGTTGTTGTTAGACTTAAACTATCTTGTGGTCATGTTGTCGTTGAACTTATTACTTCTATGATGATCACGAGATGATATCTTTTAGGTTTATGGATCTTTTGTTTTATATTTTGTGAATATATATATATATATATGGATGTGAACCCTTTATTAATTCTTTTCGTTGTATTTTTACTAATATGCCTTGTCGTCTATAGAGATGGCGATGAGGTGGTATGTGGTGTACGTGGGTAGGGTCCTAGGAGCCTACGAGGAGGGGAGGATTTTCACAAACAAGTGAACAAGTTCAGCGGCAACATCTACAAAGGATACGCGACTAGAGAGGAGGCGGTAGCCAAGTGGAGGAACCACCTGTGGAAGAAGAACCAGATGAAGATATTGGTCGGGCTCATGCTCTTGCTCACCATCATCACAACTGTATTTTTTTGATCCTAGTGTAGGCGGTGGTGACCACTTCATATTTGTAATGTGAGATGATACGAACTTTGTATTCGGCACTTGTGTAAAAATTCGGCACTTGACACTATATATGTATCTCGATCGGGTTCTAAGTGTTTGTATTATATATATGTCGGTTTTCATCTACTACTTGTGCAATGTACTATTTATACTCATATGGATAAATAGTATATAAATCATGTATAAATACTTGATTATACACCAGAAACGTATTTTACTTTGAATACGTGTTATACAGTCAGTGGCGCATATATAAGTATAGTCAGTGGCGCATAGGCTTTCTGTGGCGCATATGAAGGAATGCGCCACTGAACTGCTTCCTGTGGCGCATATGAAGGAATGCGCCACTGAACTGCTTCCTGTGGTTCATATGATGAAATGTGTCACAGAAGTCTTCGACTTATGTGGCTCATATCTATATGCGTCACAGGAAGCAGTTATTAGTGGCGAGGTAACAGTGACGACTAGGATATGCACCACAGAAGGTGCATTTCCATGTGCCACAGATAAGCTGTTTCCTAGTAGTGAGGGACGCGACAGGGTTGGAGTGACCTTGGTGTTGTTGACTGATCGTAAGCACGACCATTGACTTGATGGCGCCGCTTGCTCCGGTGGTGTGTTTTCCTGTTTGTGTCGTTGTTAGCCTTCCTGGTGCTATGTATGTTTTGATTGTGCTCATGCTGATGTAAAGGTTGTATGTTTTGATTGTGCTCATGCTGATGTAAAGGTTCCCGGTTTTCCTCCAATAAATCGAGTAGTTCAGTCTCTGTACATTTTTCTCTAGCGTAATGAATATAACAGTTCTCCTGTTGTTATAAAAAATATATAAAAAATATGCCGGAGAGCACATGTAGTTCGAGCAGTCGCAGTGGGTTTTCGTGCGGGTGAGGCTGGCTCGGGAGCTGCTTTCCCATATCGGACGCCTAGTTTGAGCTCTCGTTCTAACAATCTTTAGATTATATCCACCCGCGTTCCTAGGGGGGCGTTTCCATACCCATTTCTTATCCGAACGACGAAAAATTGTCTAGCCGCGTTCCCAGGATCCGTGTTACCAGAACAAATCCGGGGCGCTAGGAACTGCCTCGAAACGCTGGATGCAACGGAATCGACAGAAAAAAACTCCCGCCCGTGGATCTCCCCTGACAACGTGTGAAGCCGAGTCGTCCTCATCCCATCGTCTCGGCGCCCGCGACGGACCATCGGTAAATGACCGCCCGTCGCGTCTTCCACGCATTGTTGTAATTGTGTGCCACTGCCAGCCCCCCTTCCCGCCGTTTCCCCTTTTCCCGCCCACGCCACTACACCCCTCCCGCCTTCGCCTCTGTTTCCCCTGTCGACTATAAATGTCGGCGCCCTCGCCGGCCTAGAGGATGCACTCTCACAT
This sequence comes from Avena eriantha, assembly GCA_910589775.1. Lineage (NCBI taxonomy): Eukaryota > Viridiplantae > Streptophyta > Magnoliopsida > Poales > Poaceae > Avena > Avena eriantha. The sequence continues at coordinate 510,610,933 of OU342742.1, forward strand.
CTCTCATTCCCCAACCATACACTCCTCCTTTGGCGACGAGAAGAAGAGCTCGACGATAGCAATGGCGGAGGGTTATCCCAGCGACCCTATGGCGATGAACGGCTTTTCCCGGAGGTCTCTACAGCCGTGGGAGGCGCATATGCTGCACGACACCGGCAACACGGCTCCCCCGGATTTCCGGTGCACGACGACCTGGAGGCTCAGCGCCGGCGGCTTGCTGATGTGGCCGGTGCCTGAGGGCGCCGCCATGATGGAGGAGATCCAGGCCGCCATCACGTCCATAGAGGACTCGGAGCTCGCCGAAGACCCAGGCAACCTGCCGTACTAGGAAAACTTCTTCACCGAGCGCTGCTGACTCGTGTACTAACGAGCTCGTTGGGGAACCCCAAGAGGAAGGTATGATGAGCACAGCAGTAAGTTTCCCTCAGTTATGAAACCAAGGTTATCAATCCAGTAGGAGCAAGGAAACACCCCAAAGGTGTAGCTAGATGAACTTTGGTTGGGCGCACTACCGGTGCCAGCAGCAATGTGGAGACTTGCACAACACAACCACATAACGATGTCCCCAACTTGCGATGAGGTTGTTAATCTCACCGGTTTTGCTAAAAACAAAGGGTTAAACGTATCGACTCGAAGAAAGTAATAGTTTGCAGAAAGTAAACACAAAGCAGTAAACATTTGATTGTAGATTGATGGTAAAAGAAAGGATCGGGGTCCATAGTTAACTAGACGTGGCTCTCCTTAAGATAGATAACATGTTGGGTGAACAAATTACAGCGGGACAATTGACAAACATCGAGAAAGCATACAAGCATATAATACTCATCTTGACTCCTTTGAGATTCGATTGGGCATTACAACATTATACATAGACCGCCATCCAACTGCATCTATGACTAATAATCCACCTTCAGGTTATCATCCGAACCCCCTCCAGTATTAAGTTCCAAGCAACGGATAATTGCATTACGAATTGCGTGTAAAGTAAACAATACGATTGTTCTATGAACAAAGGATTGTTGTTTTCTCCCTAGTAGCAAGAACACATCTAGTACCTTAGAGATTTCACTCACTTCCCCAGATTACTGGAGGCATGAACCCACTATCGAGCATAAATACTAACTCTTGGAGTTGCTAGCGTCTACTTGGCCAAGATAGCTACTAACAACGGAAAGCGTGCAAGATCACAAATAACAAAGACATGATAGAATCAATAATCAATCTGAAATAGCATCTCAATATCCATCAGATCCCTGCAAACACAACATGTATGATTACAAATAAAGGATCTTGATCATGAACGGAGCTCACAAGATCTAAACATGATAGCACAAAGGAGGAGAACCGGCCATCTACTACTACACAGACCCGTAGTCCAGAGATGAACTACTCATGCATCACACCAGAGGCTTGCATGATGATGAAGAAGGCATCCAGGGTGAATTTCCCTCTCTGGCAGGGTGCCGGGAAGAGCTTCAGATCCCTCCCGATCTAGGGATGGAGATGACGGCAGCTACAGGCTCTTTCGTGGAACTTTTGATTGGGTACTTAGGGTTTCCGTATCAGAGGCAATATATAGGTGGAAGGAGAGGTCGAGGGGGTGCCTGGGCTGGCCGCACCACCCCCTGGCACGGTCTAGGCCTGGCCGCACGGCCAGGTGGTGTGGCTGCCCTCTGGCCCTTCTCCATCTCGTATTCTGGCTCTAGGTGTCCCTCGGTGAAAAACTGACTTTGGCTTTTGTCCCATCCAATTCCGAGAATATTCATTTTCTGACTTTCCTGAAACCAAAAATAGCAGAAAACAGGCAGCTGGCACTGTGGCTCTTGTTAATAGGTTAGTCCGAGAAATCATATGAAAAGTACTCCAAAGTGTGGATAAAACATAAGAAAGTAGATAAAACCAAGCATGGAACATCAAAAATTATTGATACACTTGCAATGTATCAACACCCCCAAGCTTAACTCCTGCTCGTCCTCGAGTAGGTAAGTGATAAAAAAAGAAAAAATAATTTTTGAGGTGACATGCACCATCATAAACTTGATCAAAGTATTTGTAAAACATTCAAAGCTGGGATCATAGTACTTCAATCATAACATGAAAGACAAAGTTCTAGCAATAAGACAGAGCAACTATGTTGCAACATGAAGAGGCATAAACAAAAGATTCATGAATAACAATGCTTTGCAATACGTTTGTTTCACATAAATAAAACATAACATAGTGGCATTTAGCTTGTCCCTCATAGAGTAGGAAACATAAATGCATAGGACACCTTCAAAGTTCATAAGAGTGACTAGCTACAAATAGTTTAAAACAAGTAATATCAAAGCTATGAATCAATCAACAAGTCTTGGGACAATGCACATATAACTATGAATGGCCACTATGCTGTCAAAGTAGGTGCATAAAGATAGAAGGTGGAGACTCAATATAATAGTGGAAGAAAGGCCTTCATAGAGGGAAGTAGGGATTCAAGTCTCATAAAGAGCTTCCAAAAATTGTGGTACTTAATAGCTTTTATCTCTCATTGCCCCTATCATAAGCATTTTGAAGGTGATTAAGGTTAAAGTGACACAACTAAGAGGATATGCTTGACAAGTTATAAATCGAAGTCTCATGCCCCTTACTTACGAAAACCGAACCTCATGCTACTCAACATTAGTCACAAGTAAGCTCTTGTCATTGTAAGTACATATGTATCATAAAGAACCATCAACGGGGTACCCCTTGCACATGATACAGGAGCTATCCCATAATCAAAAAGACAAGGCAAGCAGACAATGAGCATCTCAGCGATCTTTTTATTTTCTATTTGCATAGGTTTTTATTGAGGATGCTTCATAGAGTGCTCATTATGGTGATGCGCAAGTTTCCACCATGATTAGGCATGGCTTAGGCTATTGGCCCAGGCGTTTCTCTAACACACATACAAACTCCATGATCTTACAAGTTCCACTTTTATTTCACATCGCTGGGATCCATAAGCAAAAGAACATGATATCAACCGGGTACAAAGTACAGGTGCAATGTTGAAAGCGTTCCCCATGAAACATGGTTCTGCTAACTTCAACTTATAAAGTGCAAGCATATACGCAACAAAGATAGACGCAATGGTTCAGGTTTATTAAATACAAAAAAGTAAAGTGTTCCATCAAGTTCGTGAGAGCTTTAATCACTAGTTTTCTCATAACAAGTTTAATTCGGAAGGTAGATAAAAACATAAATATACTTGGAATAGCATATGCTAATAGGTAGGTATGGTGGACTCTTTGGAATAACTTGGTATTAGGAATTGGATGCATGAGTGGAACTCATACTTGGTTATGGAGGCTAGCAAAAGACTGGGAGCGACAAACTAAGAGAGCAATAATGGCCATAATCATGCAGAGCGACAAAACATCATTGATCAAAGCATAAAGTGATACTACAAGTTGAAAACTAAAGGATCATAAAGGCTATGGTGACTTGGGATAGTCATAACATAGTGTGAGCATGCGCTAAGTCAACCCAAATAAAGCATCAAAGGAGAATACCACAATACTATGCTTTAATATGCTAAAACAACACATGATCCTTCCAAGGCACATTAAGCAATCTCAATTGTTTATAACAAGTCATGCTACTATTGGGATATACTTTTTGGGTATCCTCATAGTTCCTCACTGACCAGGGTGGCCTACTTCGGGTTAGAGCTTTGCTTCACGGGCGGCCTAGTCAGGGAGAAGAGACGGAGTCCAGTCCGGCTACAGGAAAGCCCAGAAGACTGACTGACATAGGCCCATAGTGTTACTTGTAGTTCAAGATGTACTCGGTAACCGACTCTTAGTCGTAGCAGGATAGATCTCTCCTGTAAACCCTAGGCCGGATATCTATATAAGCCGTCCTAGGGAGAGCCTTTAGGGCACATACCCAATAGTCTACAATCTCAACTCGCCTAGGCGAACCCTTGTAACCCATATGCCGGCTCTGCCGTATTACTAGATTGCTAGCAGGAGTAGGATTCGTCAAAAGCCGGCGGATTTGAACCTGGGTAAACTTGTGTGCTCACCATCCTGGAACACCATACATCTCACACCCCTCTCTTCTGCACGCCTCGAGGACCCCCTCATGGCGTACTTGTCATGAATCCGACGACATCTACAGCAAAGAATACTAAGCATAAAGCCAAAACAATATCAAGCATCGCATGACAAAGCATAGGCCACGGTCAAAAACAAGCTCTCTTTAACACTTAAGCATGAACTTTCCTACTCTTTTCCAATTCAAACCAAAATATTTGAAACCAATGTATGAAAGAGGGGGTCCAACCAATTTATTCAGCAAAATGTGAAAATGAAGCAAACGAAAAACCAAAATGAAAACGAAAAAGAAGACGCTCCAAGAACAACACAACTGTGCATGAAACAATAATAATGAAGCGTTCGGAAGGAACTTGGGATTTTTATTGATGAAGAAGGGGATGCCTTGGGCATCCCCAAGCTTTGACGCTTGTACTTGAAGGAAATATGCCCTGAGAGGCAATAATAAAGTTGTTATTATATATTCCTTATACATGATAGATGTTTATTTTACATGCTAGAATTGTATTGATTCGGAAACATCAATACATGTGTGTTTAATAAACAAAAAGGGTTCCTAGTCATGCCTCTCTTATAGACTAGCTTGTTGATTAACAAGCTGATCAAGGTTTCCAGATCATGGACATTGGATGTTGTTAATAACAAGGTCACACCATTGGTGGAATGATGTGATGAACATTCATCCAAAGTATAGCATTACGATCAAGTCATTATTTTTATATTGCTATAACATCATACGAAGTAATCGTTATCCTTATACCATGATATCATGTTAATTGCTGACACCGGAAGAGTATCTTGATAGCATCAAACGTCACACCGTAACAGGGTGACTATAAAGATGGGTTCAGTACTACGAAGGTGTTATGTTGAGGCTCATGGATCAAGAGTGGAATTTGTCAATCCAGATGACGGATAGATATACTCTAGGCCCTCTCGGTGATATCACATTAGGATAGCTTGCAAGCAAGTGATGTGATCACTAGAATGTTATATCACGGGAACGAGAAAAGAGTGCATGTCAGTAACGAGATCAAACTAGGTATGGAGATACCGATGATCGAATCTCGGACATGTAATATATCGAGAGACAAAGGGATTGAGTTACAAGCGTTAAAGGTTCTCACGATTAGAGAAGTCATCGTTGAATGTGTAGGAGTCAGTACGGATGTCCAGGTCCCGCTGCTGATTATTGATCGGAGAAGGGTCTCGATCATGTCTGCATTATTCGCGAACCGTAGGGTGGCACACTAAAGAGTTACCGGACACCATTTTGGAGCACATATGTTTCAGACGAAAGAATTGCAAAGCGCAGGAATTGTTTCAATAGAAACCGGAAATTGTTTCGGGTGAAATTGCAGAAGGTGGTTCTGCATGTGATATTGAACTATTGCAAGGGGCTATATGTGAATGTTTGTTAACTAAAGTGATTAACAAAATTCTGAATAAATTTAATAAAAAGAGTTTTATTAAATGAGAGAGCATTAAATTTGGAGAAATCTAATACATTTAAAGTGGAGACTTTAAAAGGGAATGTGAAGAGGCATTTTAATGTGGAGGGGTTACCACCACATGAATGGGGGAGGTGAGGGGTCACCCCCCCATGCGCCGGCCATGGAGAGAGGGGGCACCCCCCTCCTCCTATAAAAGGCCACCCATTCCCTCCTTCATCCACACACACCTCCTTGTGAAGGATCTCTCTCCCCCTCTAGAATTATTCCCCCATGGTATCGAATTAGCGAGATACATGTTCAGGGTGGCATTTCGTCTGGAAGGAGTTGCTGTTTCCGCTGGATCGTTGGAGTGAGGAGGTGGAGGTTGTCCGGTGGCTTGAACGTGTGTGCGAGTGTGGATGCGCTGCTGTGTTGCGGCGCTCGGACTTCCTCACGATCTTGAGATCGGCAAGTGTACGAGGGTAGGTTTCCGTTGGATGTATGTCCACCCATTGCTTTGTACCTAGTAGATAGATCTTGGCATGTAGTTCACACCGTAGGAAATTTTTTGTTTTCTATGCTGCGGACCCAATAGTGGTATCAGAGCCTGATCTATGCGTAGGTGCTTAGCACGGGTAGTACACAAATGTTGATATGTGGGCGATGATGATCATGTTATTGCATCTTCTATGTATTTTGGATATTGGTGGCATAGTGGGATGAAGTGGCCCGGACCAACCTTACATGTCATCGTACATGAGACCGGTTCCACGACTGACATGCAACTTGTTTTGCATAAGTGGCTGGTGGGTGTCTGTCTCTCCTACTATAGTCAATATCTGATTTACAATGAGTTGCTAATAACTTAGTTATCCTCGTTGTGGTTCATGTTCGTAGGTGAGAACGGTTCTATCTCCGAAAGCCCTAAGCCACGTAAAACTTGCAATTGATAAATTAGAGGCGTCTAGTTTAGATCGTTGCTGGGCTAGTGTATTGATATGGTATTGTTGTAAGTAGATGTATGGTAGATACTCTTACAAGACACTCAACGTGTAAGTTCCATAGACCTTGGCCTTACACACAAAGGAATGATAGAGATCATACCACGATGCAAGTGATAGAGATCAAATGCATGGACCATACCATCTCACTTTACACATTAGATGTTAGCATCTTATACAGCTAGTTTGGCGCGTTTGGTAGCATTATAAGATGATCCCTCATTTAGATATCAAGATAAAAATGTGTTCTTTCTTGAGTATTCACCGTTCTATGGATCGTGTTTCGAGACATCACGTGATGATCGGGTGTACTCGAATCTACGCTTTCATAGGAACGGGTGTAAGATAGTTTTACACACACGAATACTAAGGTTCTTACTTGGCGAGCCTAGCATGTACAGACATGGCCTCGGAACACGGACCGACAGGTTAAGCATGAGTCATATGGTTGATATGATGCCCATATAGATGCTCGCCTTTGAAGCTATATCAACTCACGTGATGATCGGACTTGGTGTAGTGGATTTTGTTCATGTAATCACCAAAAGGACACGAGGGATGTCGTTTTTGAGTGGGAGTTCATTAGTAATTTGGATTAGTTGAACTCAATCTATCATAAACTTAGTCTAAATAAACTTTAGAAATTCTGTTGTAGATGGCACCACCCGCTTTTAATTCCAATGTGTTCATGGAGAAAGAGAAACTTCTTGCGAATGATAGCAACTTCACCAACTGGGCTATGAATGTGAGGATTCTCCTCACTGCTGCACAAAAGCAATATGCGCTAGATGCGCCGCTAGGCCCCCCACCAGCTCCTGATGCCCCTGACGAGGAAAAGAATGTCTATGTGACTCGTCAGGAGGACCACAACTTAGTTCATTGCGGCATACTGTATGGGCTAGAGCCAAAACTTCAAAAGCGTTTCGAAAATGGCAATGCCTTTGATACCATGGGAGAATTGAAAATGATTTTCGATACCCATGCTTCCGTAGAGAGTTATAATGCTACAGAAAAGTTCTTTAGATGCATGATGGAGGAAAACAGCTCCGTTAGTGAGCACGTACTCAAAATGTCTGGGTATGCCGATAAGCTTGTGTCCTTGGGAATAATGATTCCTATTGACTTAGGCATACATCGTGTTCTCCAATCTCTGCCACCTAGCTACAAGAGCTTCGTGATGAACTATAATATGCAGGGCATGAAGAAGTCTCTTCCCGAGCTTCTGTTAATGCTTAAGACTACAGAAGTGGAGATTAGGAAAGAACATCAAGTGTTGATGATCAATAGGACCACCGGTTTCAAGAAGGACAAGAAAGGCAAGCACAAGGGAAAGAAGGGTGGCAAGTCTGTTGCCACGCCTGAAAAGAAACCCCGGGCTGGCCCTAAGTCTGACACCGAGTGCTACTATTGCAAGGGGACTTGCCATTGGAAGCGCAACTGCCCCAAGTATTTGCCGGACAAGAAGTCCAGCAAGGCAAACAAAGGTATATGTGATATACATGTTATTGATGTGTACTTGGCTAGTACTTGAAGTAGCACCTGGGTATTTGATACCGGATCGGTTGCTAATATATGTAACTCGGTTCAGGGGCTACGGAACAAGCGACAACTAGCAAGGGACGAGGTCAGGATGCGGGTCGGCAATGGATCAAGAGTTGATGTGATCGTTATCGGGACGCTACCTCTCCATTTGCCATCGGGATTAGTTATAAACCTAAATAATTGTTATTTGGTGCTTGCACTAAGCATGAACATTGTATCTGGATCGTGTTTGATGCAAAGTGGTCATTCCTTTAAATCTGAAAACAATGGTTGTTCGATTTATAAGAATGATATCTTTTATGGTCATGCACCTATGTTGAATGGTCTATTTCTGTTGGATCTCGATAGTAATATTACACACATTCATAATGTTAATGCTAAAAAGATTAAACTTGATGATGATATGTCTACATATATGTGGCACTGCCGTCTAGGTCATATTGGCGTTAAACGCATGAAGAAACTCCATTATGATGGACTTTTGGAATCACTTGATTTTGAATCATTTGATACATGTGAGCCATGCCTTATGGGCAAGATGACTAGAACGCCGTTTTCCGGTTCAATGGAACGGGCGAGATCTATTGGAAATCATACATACTGATGTGTGTGGACCAATGAGTGTGTCGGCGCGAGGTGGATATCGTTATTTTGTTACTTTCACGGATGATTTGAGTAGATAAGGGTATATCTATTTGATGAAACACAAGTCTCAAACTTTTGAAAAGTTTAAGGAATTTCAGAATGAAGTGGAAAATCATCGTAATAGAAAGATCAAATTTCTACAATCTGACCGTCGAGGAGAGTATCTAAGTTACGAGTTTAGCACACACATGAAAGAGTGTGGAATAGTTTCATAACTCACGCCTGCCGCAACACCACAACGTAATGGTGTGTCGGAACGTCGTAATCGTACCTTATTGGATATGGTTCGATCTATGATGTCTCTGACTGACTTACCTCTGTCATTTTGGGGTTATGCACTAGAAACAACTGCATTCACTTTAAATTGGGCACCATCTAAATCCGTTGAAACGACACCGTATGAATTATGGTTTGGAAACAAACCTAAGATGTCATTTCTTAAGGTTTGGGGATGCGATGTTTATGTGAAGAAACTTCAATCGGATAAACTCGAACCCAAAGCGGAAAAATTCATCTTCATAGGATACCCTAAGGAAACAATTGGGTATACCTTCTATCACAGATCCGAGGGCAAGGTTTTTGTTGCCAAGAATGGATCATTTCTTGAGAAGGAGTTTCTCGCGAAAGGTGTGAGTAGTCGGAAGGTAGAACTCGAAGAGGTTATTGAACCTTCTCTTCATGGAATGGCGAGTGGCGCAGCACCGGAAGTTGTTTCGGAGTTGACTTCACATGATGAAGAGAGAGCTAATGATAATGATCATGAAACTCCGAAAGAGGACACTACCGAACCTCGCAGGTCAAGCAGGACACGTGCAACTCCTGAACTGTACGGCAATCCTGTTGTGAATTTCATGGTTGATGAAATGGATGACCCTGCGACGTATGAAGAAGCGATGATGAGCCCGGATTCCAACAAATGGCTAGAAGCCATGAAATCCGAGATGGAATTCATGTACGAGAACCAAGTTTGGAACTTGGTGGACTTACCTCACGACCAAAAGGCCGTTGAGAATAAATGGATTTTCAAAAGAAAAACTGATGCTAATGGTAATTTGACCATCTATAAGGCTCGACTTGTCGCAAAGGGATTTCGACAAATTCAAGGAGTTGACTACGATGAGACATTCTCTCCCGTAGCGATGATTAAGTCGGTTAGGATTATGCTAGCAATTGCTGCATATTTCGATTATGAAATATGGCAGATGGATGTCAAAACTGCGTTCCTCAATGGTAAGATTGAAGAAGAGTTGTATATGATACAACCTAAGGGTTTTGTCGATCCTAAGGATGCTAATAAGGTATGCAAACTTCAGTGATCCATCTATGGACTGAAGCAAGCATCACGGAGTTGGAATCTCCGCTTTGATGAGGTCATCAAAGAGTTTGGATTTGTCCAAACTTATGGAGAGGCTTGTATTTACAAGAAAGTGAGTGGGAGTAATGTGGCATTTCTGATATTATATGTGGATGACATATTATTGATTGGAAATGATATAGATCTTTTAAACAGTGTTAAAAGTTATCTAAACAACAAATTTTCAATGAAAGACCTTGGTGAAGCGTCATATATATTAGGCATTAAAATCTATACAGATAGATCAAGGCGCCTAATTGGGCTATCGCAGAGTACATACCTTGATAAGATATTAAAGAAGTTTAATATGGACGAAAGTAAGAAGGGGATCTTACCTATGTTGCAAGGCAAGACATTGAGTAAGACTCAAAGTCCGGCTACGGCGGAAGAAAGAGAGATGATGGATAAGATTCCCTATGCCTCGGCCATAGGCTCTATTATGTATGCCATGCTATGTACAAGACCGCATGTTGCACATGCTATTAGTTTGACTAGTAGGTACCAATCTGATCCAGGTTCGGAACACTGGATAGCGGTAAAGAACATCCTCAAGTACTTGAGAAGAACTAAGGATATCTTTCTTATATACAGAGGTGAAGAAGAGTTAGTCACTAAGTGTTATGTCCATGCTAGCTTTGACACCGATCCGAATGACTCTAAGTCTCAATTCGGATACATACTTCGCTTGAACGGAGCAGCAGTTAGTTGGAGGAGTTCCAAACAACCTGTGGTGGCTGGATCAACGATGGAGGCGGAATATGTTGCTGCTTTAGAAGCGACGCAGGAAGCAGTTTGGATGAAAAAGTTCATTACGGAACTGGGTGTGGTTCCCAGTGTGTTGGACCTGATGGTGATCTATTGTGACAACAATGGAGCCATAGCCAACACAAAGGAACCGAGGTCTCACAAGAATTCTAAACATATTAAGCGCCGGTTTCACTCCATCCGCGAGCATGTCAAGGATGGAGATATAAAGATTTGTAAAGTACACAGGGACCTAAATGTAGCAGATCCGTTGACTAAAGTTCTCCCTAGGGCAAAACATGATCAACACCAGAACTCCATGGGTGTTAGATTTATCACTATGTGAACTAGATTATTGTCTCTAGTGCAGGTGGGAGACTGAAGGAAATATGCCTTGAGAGGCAATAATAAAGTTGTTATTATATATTCCTTATACATGATAGATGTTTATTTTACATGCTAGAATTGTATTGATTCGGAAACATCAATACATGTGTGTTTAATAAACAAAAAGGGTTCCTAGTCATGCCTCTCTTATAGACTAGCTTGTTGATTAACAAGCTGATCAAGGTTTCCTGATCATGGACATTAGATGTTGTTAATAACAAGGTCACACCATTGGTGGAATGATGTGATGAACATTCATCCGAAGTATAGCATTACGATCAAGTCATTATGTTTATATTGCTATAACATCATACGAAGTAATCGTTATCCTTAGACCATGATATCATGTTAATTGCTGACACCGGAAGAGTATCTTGATAACATCAAACGTCACACCGTAACAGGGTGACTATAAAGATGGGTTCAGTACTACGAAGGTGTTATGTTGAGGCTCATGGATCAAGAGTGGAATTTGTCAATCCAGATGACGGATAGATATACTCTAGGCCCTCTCGGTGATATCACATTAGGATAGCTTGCAAGCAAGTGATGTGATCACTAGAATGTTATATCACGGGAACGAGAAAAGAGTGCATGTCAGTAACGAGATCAAACTAGGTATGGAGATACCGATGATCGAATCTCGGACATGTAATATATCGAGAGACAAAGGGATTTAGTTACAAGCGTTAAAGGTTCTCACGATTAGAGAAGTCATCGTTGAATGTGTAGGAGTCAGTACGGATCTCCAGGTCCCGCTGCTGATTATTGATCGGAGAAGGGTCTCGATCATGTCTGCATTATTCGCGAACCGTAGGGTGGCACACTAAAGAGTTACCGGACACCATTTTGGAGCACATATGTTTCAGACGAAAGAATTGCAAAGCGCAGGAATTGTTTCAATAGAAACCGGAAATTGTTTCGGGTGAAATTGCAGAAGGTGGTTCTGCATGTGATATTGAACTATTGCAAGGGGCTATATGTGAATGTTTGTTAACTAAAGTAATTAACAAAATTCTGAATAAATTTAATAAAAAGAGTTTTATTAAATGAGAGAGCATTAAATTTGGAGAAATCTAATGCATTTAAAGTGGAGACTTTAAAAGGGAATGTGAAGAGGCATTTTAATGTGGAGGGGTTACCACCACATGAATGGGGGAGGTGAGGGGTCACCCCCCCATGCGCCGGCCATGGAGAGAGGGGGCACCCCCCCTCCTCCTATAAAAGGCCACCCATTCCCTCCTTCATCCACACACCTCCTTGTGAAGGATCTCTCTCCCCCTCTAGAATTATTCCCCCATGGTCTTGAATTAGCGAGATACATGTTCCCGGTGGCATTTCATCTGGAAGGGATTGCTGCTTCCGCTGGATCGCTGGAGCGAGGAGGTGGAGATTGTCCGGTGGCTTGAACGTGTGTGCGAGTGCGGATGCGCTGTTGAGTTGCGGCTCAGACTTCCTCACGATCTTGAGATCGGCAAGTGTATGACTACATCAACCACGAGTTCCTACTCGTTAACAAAGCTCGTTGTCTACGAGGGTAAGTTCTCCTTGGATGTATGTCCACCCGTTGCTTTGTACCTAGTAGATAGATCTTTGCGTGTAGTTCACACCGTAGGAAATTTTTTGTTTTCTATGCTGCGGACCCAACAGTACTTATTGGATATTTCTTGGGGTGACACGCGTGGCATCCCCAAGCTTGAGCTTTAGTCCATCCTTCATCTCATTACTCATTCCTTCCATACACCTGAATTTTTTTCCTTCATACCAAACTTCACACAATCTTTATTAGCAACATTAGTGCACTCAAGATAATAGATTTTTAGGTTCAGTTCTAACACCAATAAAACTTCCATTTAAACACTAGCTACTGTAGCACTTTCCTCAAAATGCTCAATTCCCCAAAAGAACTCAAAAAGGAACCAACAAAAAGCAAATGCAGAAAATGGCAGAAATCTGTCAAAACAGACCAGCAGGTAGAGACAAATTTTTTCGAAGATCTTCTGTTGCTCAAATCGAAACATTTTGAACTAATGAAAGTTAGATAACAACCTGGGTCAGAAGCACAAAAATTCACGCCTCAAGAGGACATACAGAGATTTTACACGAATTTTTACAGTAAAGCACATAAATCTGTTTCGGGATAGCAACTTTCCCAATCATTACTTCTCTATCATTAGAGGTTACTCTTGGCACAAAAAGCAAATAAAAAGGATAAGGAGCGGTTATTACTGAAGTAATAACTTTCAAGACTCATCTAAAACTTTTGGATTACCTCCCAATAAGTATTTTTCTTTAACGCCTTTAAGTTAGGCATAAGAAACAAGAAAAAGAATCAAGTGTTCTCAAATGAAGAAGCATTAAGAGCAAATTTTGTTTTCATAGGAGAGGCAAAAGAAACCTTCTCTCTCTTCTTAGGGAAATGTTCTATACCTTTCTTGAGTGGAAGTTGATATTTAATGGTGACATCTTTCATATCAATAATGGCACCAACAGTTCTAAGAAAAGGTCTTCCCAAAGTAATAGGACAAGAAGCATTGCATTCAACATCCAAAACATAGAAATCAACGGGGACATAGGCATTGTTAACCATAATAAGAACATCATTAATACTCCCCATGAGTTTCTTTTTAGCATTATCATCAAGTGGGACATTCAAATAGCAATCTTCCAATGGTGGCAAATCAAGCATATCATAAATCCTTCAAGGCATAATAGAAACACTACTATCAGGATCACATAAAGCTTTGAAATCAAAATCATTCACTTTCATATTGATGATGGGTTCCCAACCATCTTCTTGTTTTATAGGAATAGAAGCTTTATGTTTCATTTTTTCTTCTTTAATCTTTATGAGAGCATCAGTAATGTGTTTTATAAAGGCCATATTCATAGCACTAGCATTAGGGCTTTTAGCAAGCTTTTGTAGGAACTTAATAACTTCCGAGATATTGCAACCATCAAGATCAAAATCATAATTATCATCTAAGGTAGTAGAGATATTACTAGCCTCAACACTAGTGGTAGTGATAGTAGAAACACTAATGTTTCTAGCAATTTCATCTTCTCTTTCCCGCTTAGCATGCAATTCAGCTAATAGTCTAACATTTTCATCAATTCTCACTTGTATGGCATTAGTAGCTGCAAAGGGATTATCATTAGTTTCAGGTTTAGCAACCATTTTATTTAAAGAAGATTGAGCTTCAGCCAGTGATGCTATATTTCTTTCAGCATTAGAGAGTTTTTTCCTCAATAGTTTTATTGAAAGCAATTTGTTTACTAATAAAATCTTTAAGCATAACTTCAAGTTCAGAGGGAGCACTCCTGTTGTTGTTGTAGGAATTTCCATAAGCATTACCACTGTTGGGAGGATATGGCCTATAATTGTTGCTACCAAAATTATTCTTGTAGGCATTGTTGCCAAAATTGTTATTTCTTATAAAGTTCACATCAACTTGCTGTTCTTAAGCAACCAAAGAGGCTAAAGAAACATTATTTGGATCAATATGGGCTTTCCCATTAACAAGCATAGACATAATAACATCAATTTTATCACTCAAGGAGGAGGTTTCTTAAACATAATTTACCTTCTTACCTTGTGGAGCTCTCTCAGTATGCCAATCAGAATAGTTAACCATCATATTATCCAGAAGCTTTGTTGCAGCCCCCAAAGTAATGGTCATAAAGGTACCTCTAGCAGCAGAATCCAATACATTTCTTGAAGAATAGTTCAATCATGCATAAAAGGTTTGGATAATCATCTAAGCAGTCAGTCCATGAGTGGGACAATTCTTTACCAAAGATTTCATTCTTTCCCAAGATTGAGCAACATGTTCATTATCAGATTGTTTAAACTTCATTATTTCACTTCTCATAGATATAATCTTAGCCGGAGGATAGTATTTTCCAATGAAAGGATCTTTGCATTTAGTCCAAGAATCAATACTATTCCTAGTTAAGGAATTCAACCATTCTTTGGCTTTTCCTCTCAAAGAGAAAGGAAACAATTTAAGCTTAATAATATCTCGATCTATATCCTTATGCTTCTGCATCTCACAAAGTTCAACAAAGTTATTTAGATGGGCAGCAGGATCTTCATTACCAATACCAGAAAATTGTTCTCTCATAACAAGATTGGGTAAAGAAGGTTTTATTTCAAAGAAAGTAGCTTCAGGAACTGGTGGAGCCATAGGTGTGCTCATAAAATCATTGTTGTTGGTGCTAGTGAAGTCACACAACTTAGTGTTTTCAAGAGTAGTCATTTTTTGTGTGTTTTTAATAAATAAAGCAAACTTGTAAAACTAATTTTTTTGTGTTTTTCATAAAGAAACAAGCAAACAAAGAAAAAGTAAACTAAGAAAAACAAAAACAAAAAAGTAAAGAGATTGGTTATGAGGGACTCCCCTTGTGAAGATGTCCTTACCTCCCCGGCAACGGCGCCAGAAAAATACTTGCTGACTCGTGTACTAACGAGCTCGTTGGGGAACCCCAAGAGGAAGGTATGATGAACACAGCAGTAAGTTTCCCTCAGTTATGAAACCAAGGTTATCAATCCAGTAGGAGCAAGGAAACACCCCAAAGGTGTAGCTAGCGGAACTCTGGCAAGGCGCACTACCGGTGCCAGCAGTAACGTGGAGACCTGCACAACACAATCACAGAACTCTATCCCAACTTGCAATGAGGTTGTCAATCTCACTGGTTTTGCTGAAAACAAAGGGTTAAACGTATCGAGTGGAAGAAAGTAATAGTTTGCAGAAAGTAAACACAAAGTAGTAAAAAGTTGATTGTAGATTGACGGTAAAAGAAAGGACCAGGGTCCATACACTAGAGGTCGCTCTCCTTAAGATAGATAACATGTTGGGTGAACAAATTATAGCGGGGCAATTGACAAACATCGAGAAAGTATACAAACATATACTACTCATCTTGACTCCTTTGAGATTCGATTGGGCATTACAACATTATACATAGACCGCCATCCAACTGCATCTACTACTAATAATCCACCTTCAGGTTATCATCTGAACCCCCTCCAGTATTAAGTTGCAAGCAGCGGATAATTGCATTATGAATTGCGTGCAAAGTAAACAATAGGATTGTTCTATGAACAAATGATTGTTGTTTTCTCCCTAGTAGGAACAACACATTTAGTACCTTAGAGATTTCTGTCACTTCCCCAGATTACCAGAGGCATGAACCCACTATCGTGAATAAATACTAACTCTTGGAGTTGCTAGCATCTACTTGGCCAAGATAGCCACTAACAACGGAAAGCATGCAAGATCAAAAATAACAAAGACATGATAGAATCAATAATCAATCTGAAATAGCATCTCAATATCCATCGGATCCCCGCAAACACAACATGTATGATTACAAATAGATGATCTTGATCATGAAAGGAGCTCACAAGATCTAAACATGATAGCACAAAGGAGGAGAACCAGCCATCTAGCTACTACATGGACCCGTAGTCCAGAGATGAACTACTCACGCATCACACTAGAGGCTTGCATGATGATGAAGAAGGCATCCAGAGTAAATTTCCCTCTCCGGCAGGGTGCCAGGAAGAGCTTCAGATCTCTCCCGATCTAGGGATGGAGATGACGGCGGCTATAGACTCTTTCATGGAACTTTTGATCGGGTACTTAGGGTTTCCATATCAGAGGCAATATATAGGCGAAAGGAGAGGCCGAGGGGGTGCCTAGGCTGGCCACACCAGCCCCTGGCGTGGGCCAGGCCTGGCCGCGCGGCCAGGTGGTGTGGCCGCCCTCTGGCCCTTCTTCGTCTCGTATTCTGGCTCCAGGTGTCCCTCGGTGAAAAACTGACTTTGGCTTTTGTCCCGTCCAATTCCGAGAAATTTTCTAACTTTCCTGAAACCAAAAACAGCAGAAAACAGGCAGCTGGCACTATGACTCTTGTTAATAGGTTAGTCCAAGAAATTATATGAAAAGTACTGCAAAGTGTGGACAAAACATAAGAAATTAGATAAAACCAAGCATGGAACATCAAAAATTATAGATACATTTGCAATGTATCAAGCGCCGGAACCAGCAGCTGGCCGCGCACGATGGCGACGGCACACCGCTACACGCCATCAGTGGTGGAGAGCTCCAGTATGGACGCTCGCCGCCGTCCTCGAGCACATCGCCGCAGGAGACCGCCCCAAGCCAGGCTACCCTCCTCGGTCACCGCTGTCGCCCGCCCGGCGCCGTTTGGAGGCGAACTGGCTGCCGAGGAGGATGGGAGGCCTCAGCTCCTCCTCCTTGGCCTCGGCGTCACGCTCCTCTGGCTCGGCGCGGGCGCTGTCGCCTCGCGCCGGCGTAGCGGCCACGCCTCCGCTCCGGCCAGTGAAGCATGAGGTGGAGTCGTCAGTGCGCTCGCCACCGAGGACGAGGTTACACAGCATCGTCATCAACGAAGGCCGCGCGCCGGCGCCGTCGATCGGCCGGCTTCTCCTTCGCACGCCGAAGACCAAGCCGATGGACTGGGAGGTTCCCGTCGATGAGTTCGCCTTCATCCTGAAAATGGCGTTTGAGCGCTCCCTCAATGACGGGCCGCCCATGCAGGCGACGGATGCCTGCGCCTGATCCAGGGCCGACTTGGAGCGCGAGGAGGCCAACCTCGTTCGGCACCATCAGGAGGAGGCTGAGCGCTAGGCCGCTTGCAGCGCTCACCGGCAGCGCGCCTACTAGGGAGCACCGCTCATCATCCTCGACGACGATGACGATGCCAGCCAAGGTAGCTCGCGCCCCTGTAGACGCTGAGCGACGACGACGACGGGACCCAGGACATCGATTATACATGGTTCTACTGCAACTTCAGCATGTGAGCGGTGCCCGGTGGCATCGGCGTCGGCATAGGCGTCGGCATCAGCATCAACCTACTAGTTTTTAGTATGTTTTTTTCTTTAGCCTAATGCAGTCAAAATTCAGGTATATATCTGAATTTGACATAATATATATGAACTCGTCCATATTTTAATGAAATCGTCTATTTTCGTCCAAATTTCGCCGAGTTTGATCGAATTTTGGCCAAATACAGGAACTCGGACTAGGAACGGGCTTGGGAAACCCGTCGTTCCTAGGCCAAATGTTACATCTGTCCTATGCTAAATAGCGCAGAAATTGGGAATGGGGAAGCTGAACAAGTGGAAGTGCTTGTAGGATTCACGCTAACGGACGTCGTTTGACTCCTATCACGGGCAGCCGATTTGTTGGTTTCCAAATATTTGCATATATACCGGTAGATTTTTCTAATATCAACCAGCACTCTGTCTCCGAGAGGTTTCATAAAAATGTTTCATTGAGGTTTTGTATGTGTTGCAGAATGAACGTACCATGTTAAAGTGAAACAAGTTTGAAATATTCCGAAACTTATAATTTTTCCAACATGATTTCACAACTAGTTCGCGCTGGTTATTTGAATGGGACGTTTTAAGGTACATCAATGCAACCTGGACCCCCTAATCGGGTCAATTCTATGGGCCGGATATGATATACTACCGCAAATTTTCAGTAGTATCACTACAAGGAAACTAGCTACAGATAGAAATATTTCCCGTCACACATATAAAATGGCATGACATATACGCCACACAAATTTAGCAATTATGTGGCACATGGAATTCATATGCGTCACAGAAATGTATGTTTCTGTGGCGCATATTTTGCCGTACGTCATGGAAAGTTATAATTTTGTGGCGCATATGCCTATATGGGTCACAAAAAGTTAATTGGTCCACAGAAACAAATAACGTGGGAGACAATTTTGTGGCGCATATGACTATATGCGCCACAGAAAGTGATTATTCTGTGGCGCATATACCACTAGTGGAAACGAGGCCTTTGGTTGAGCCTGGAAATGGGCTCTAACACCGGTTCTTCTACGAACCGGTGTTAAAGGGGCGGCCTGTACCAGCGTGGCCCGTGCAGCAAAAAGGAGCCCCCCCTTTAACACGGGTTCAAGCCACGAACCGGTGTTAAAGGCCCCTGCACCAGTGGCCCGCGTAGCCCCCCTTTAACACCGGTTCGTGGCTTGAACCGGTGTTAAAGGGGGGGGGCGGCTATATAAGACACAGCAGCCCACACCCCACTCTTCCATTTTTTCACTATCTCATTTTGGAGCCTAGCAAGAGGGTGTGAAGTGTGCTAGTTTGTGTTTTTTTCGTATGCACAAGAGGTGTTCGGTGAAATGCCCGAGAGCTCAAAATAAGTTTTCTCGTTGCTCTTTCCTTCTCGGTCGAGGTCGGCAACTATCCTTTCATGTGTCATTGATGTAGTATATATATAAATGGTCATCTTCCTATTATTTTTTGATATATACTATATATTAATGCAGATGAACCGGCAATGGATGTACGGTGACCGCCGCACTCCCGAGTACATTACGGGCCTCCAAAATTTCATCGTTGTGGCTAATGCAAACCGTGGTCACAATGGTTTTATGTGCTGTCCGTGTGTTCACTGTCAGAACAAGAAAGACTACTCAAATACCAGAACCATTCACGCCCACCTGCTTCGATCCGGTTTCATGCCCAGCTATAATTGTTGGACCAAGCACGGAGAAAAAGGGGGTGTGATGGAAGACAATGAACAAGAAGAGGATGATGACAACTATCATAATATGTATCATGAATATGATGATACTGCAACTGGGGTAGATAATGAAGATCAAGAGGCAGCAGATGGGCCCGCTGATGACGATCTTGGTCGGGCCATTACTGATGCAAAGGAAGAATGTGAAACTGAAAAGGAGAAGGAGAAGCTGGAGCAGATGTTAAAGGATCACAAAACATTATTGTACCCAACTTGCGAAGATGGCCACAAAAAGCTAGGTACCACACTGGATTTGCTGCAATGGAAGGCAGAGAACGGTGTGACTGACAGCGCATTTTCAAAGTTGTTGGTAAAAATGAAAAATCTTCTTCCAAGAAATAATGAGTTGCCCGACAGTACATACCAAGCAAAGAAGGTTGTCTGCCCTCTAGGATTAGACGTGCAGAAGATACATGCCTGCATTAATGACTGCATCCTCTACCGCGGTGAGAAGTACGAGAATTTGGATGCATGCCCGGTATGCACTGCACTGCGGTATAAGATCAGACGAGACGATCCTGGCGATGTTGAGGGCGAGGCCCCTAGGAAGAAGGTTCCTGCCAAGGTTATGTGGTATGCTCCTATAATACCACGGTTAAAACATCTCTTCAGAAATAAAGAGCATGTCAAGTTGTTGCGATGGCACATGGAAGACCGTAAGAAAGACGCGATGTTGAGACACCCCGCTGATGGGTCACAGTGGAGAAAAGTCGAGCGAGAGTACCCGGACTTCACACGTGACGCAAGGAACTTAAGGTTTGGTCTAAGTACAGATGGCATGAATCCTTTTGGTGAGCAGAGCTGCAGTCACAGCACCTGACCTGTGACTCTATGTATCTATAACCTTCCTCCTTGGTTGTGTATGAAGAGGAAGTTCATTATTATGCCAGTGCTCATCCAAGGCCCGAGGCAACCCGGCAACGACATTGATGTGTACCTAAGGCCATTAGTTGAAAAACTTTTACAGTTGTGGGCCAAACCAGGTGTACGTATGTGGGATGAGCACAAAGGGGAGCCATTTGACCTATGAGCATTGCTTTTCGTAACCATCAATGATTGGCCTGCTCTTAGTAACATTTCAGGGCAGACAAACAAGGGATACAATGCATGCACACACTGTTTAGATGAGACTGAAAGTGTATATTTGGATAAATGTAAGAAGGTTGTGTACCTAGGGTATCGTCGATTTCTTCCGAACCTGTATCTAGTAAGAAAGAAAGGCAAGCATTTCAAACGCCTGGCAGAACCGCGGAGGAAGCCTGTCCTCCGTATCGGTGAGGAGGTATTTGGTATGGTCAAGGACATAGAAGTAATCTTTGGAAAAGGTCCTGGCAGTCTATCTGTTCCGAATGACGATACCGGACACGCGCCCATGTGGAAGAAGCAATCTATATTTTGGGACCTACCCTATTGGAAAGTCTTAGAGGTCCGCTCTTCAATCGTCGTGATGCACGTGACGAAGAATGTTTGCGTGAACCTGCTAGGCTTCCTAGGAGTGTATGGGAAGACAAAAGATACACCGGAAGCACGGCAGGACCAGCAACGTCTGAAAGACCCTGAAGAGCCTATGCATCCTGAGAACGAGAAGGGTAAACGATGCCACTTAACTCCTGCCAGCTACGCTCTTACCAAAGCAGAGAAGGAAATCTTTTTTGAATGCCTAAGCAGTATCAAGGTCCTGTCTGGCTTCTCGTCGAATATAAAGGGAATAATAAATATGGCAGAGAAAAAATTCCAAACCCTGAAGTCTCATAACTGCCACGTGATTATGACACAATTGCTTCCGATTGCATTGAGGGGGCTTCTACCTGAAAATGTTCGAGTACCCATTGTGAAGCGATGTGCATTCCTCAATGCAATATCTCAGAAGGTAATCGATCCAGAAAGCCTACCAGGGTTACAGACAGATGTGGCCCAATGTCTTGTCAGCTTTGAGTTGGTGTTCCCACCATCCTTCTTCAATATTATGACGCATCTCCTGGTTCACCTAGTAGAAGAGATTGCCATTCTCGGTCCTGTATTTCTACACAATATGTTCCCCTTTGAGAGGTACATGGTAGTCTTAAAGAAATATGTTCATAACCGTGCTAGGCCAGAAGGAAGCATCTCCAAGGGCTATGTAACAGAGGAGGTCATTGAGTTCTGTGTTGATTTTATTCCTGACCTTAAGGCGATTGGTGTTCCAGAATCACGACATGAGGGGAGACTGCGTGGAAAAGGCACCCTAGGATGTAAAGCAATGATATGTAGGGATGGGCATTCTCTCAATCAAGCACACTACACGGTTTTACAAAGATCTATCTTGGTTGCCCCGTATATCAATGAACACAAGAATTTAATACGCCTCAAACACCCGGGGCAGTCTGATGAATGGATTATAAGTGAACACATGGCGAGTTTTGGCCGCTGGCTGCAAAGACTTCTCACGAATAACACCACTGTTGGGGATCAGCTGTACTTGTTGGCCAGGACACCATCTTCGACTGTATGTACTTTCCAAGGGTACGAGATAAATGGGAATACATTTTACACGATAGGCCAAGATAAAAAGAGCACCAACCAAAATAGTGGTGTCCGCTTCGATGCAGCAGAAGACAATGGGCAAAAGACCACGTATTATGGGTTCATAGAGGAGATATGGGAACTTGACTATGGACCTAATTTTATGGTCCCCTTGTTTCGATGCAAATGGGTCAAGCTAACAGGAGGGGGGGTTGAGGTAGACAAGAAGTACGGAATGACAACGGTGGATCTCAACAATCTTCTGAAGGTAGACAAGAACTTAGACGAACCATTCGTCTTAGCCAATGATGTGGCTCAGGTTTTCTATGTGAAGGACATGTCTACCAAACCGAAAAAAATAAAAAATAAGCAAACAGATACATCACACGATGAGCCAAAGCATCACATAGTTCTTTCAGGGAAAAGAAACTTCGTGGGAGTGGAGGACAAGACAGACATGTCAGAAGATTATAATAAGTTTGATGAAATTCTGCCCTTCAGAGTGAAGACTGACCCAACCATCCTGTTAAACAGCGTTGATACTCCATGGTTACGGCCGACGCGATCATAAGATTGACTATATGTATTAATTGAGCCATTTTTGGCACACATATGTATCTCAACATGGAAATCAATGTCATATTTCTTCTGTTAACAGTATATGTATTAAATGAGCCATTTTTCTTCCTTCTATTTCTTCCCTCCATTTTTCTTCCCGCCATTTCTTCCTGCTATTTTTCTTCCCGCCATTTTTTCCCGCCAGTTCTTCACTATATATATATATGTAGGGTTGGCCTCCATTGTCATTGAACATATCTAGACTCATATCTGAAACCTCATCACTCTTTCCCATGGCTTCCACCGTAGCACTAACCCCTAGGGAGGCGGAGGCGCTTTGCGCCTCGAACTACCCCTGCCCGCCGGGCTACTGTGTCCCCGTCGGCTGGATGCTGAGCGCCAGAGGCGTGCCGGTTCCTCCTGTCCCTCTAGGTGTGGCGCGCCGGATGGCCATCACGAACCACTACTACTTCGAGCTCACGCTGGAGCAGCGGAGGAATCCTAGATGGCATCCCGACTATTTCCCTACTTGGGAAGCCTTCTTTGTGGATCGGCGTGAGAGGGCGCTCTCCAGGCACGAGGAGGACGGCCCACCTCCTCCGAACTTCAACGAGGCCGGCCGTCGGCTATGGTGGCGCGGTTGGACTCTCCAGAGCGTCATGGCCTATGACACTGCCGCCGACTCTAACCCCCGTCTGCGCTACCCTCAAGTCCAGCCCATGCGTACTCAGCCTTCAAGGTTCAATTACGGTGACCCCGACGACGACAGCGATGACGGCGGCGGCGAGTACGACGACTACAGTGGCGAGTATTACAGGTGTAGGCAGGAGCATGACTGAATCACTCCAACATTCCGAAACAAGTTTGGCCGATTGTTACTTAATCTGGCCATGTATCTTAATTTTCAGTTTTTTTATGTATCTTAATTTCCAGTCGTGCTTTATGTAACTTACTATTAGTTGCATTCTGTATTTTAGTTCCAGTTCTATCTCCTTCACAAAATGATACGATGCTCAGATTCAAGTGTATACAAAAGATGCGGCATTTAAATATCCAATCAATTAAAAAATGTTAATACAAAAATAAAATATGATTTGCTCTAATAAAATAGGGTTAGATTCCTTTTTAGATGCTTAATATTTCTTATGTTCAAAGTTTTAGGATTTGACAATTTATTTTTGTTTGAATTGAATAATCAAAATTTATATGTAAGTGTTTTAATCATTTTGGAAATTTTCATCTAAAGTAAATATAAAATGTTTTTACATGAATGGATAGATATTATTTTTCTGAAAATTATGATATATTATTCATATTTTTCTGAGTTGAAATGAATAAGATATGAATTTTCTAAATTCATATCCTATTTTTTGAATTATAAATGCCCCCACCCCTTTAAATAAATGCATGAAATAAATGCCCCCCCCTTTAACACCGGTTCTAGCCACGAACCGGTGATAAGGGGGGCGCATTTATTTCGTTTCGCGCGCCCCCCCCTTTAACACCGGTTCGTGGCTGGAACCGGTGTTAAAGCCCCCCCTTTAACACCGGTTCCAGCCACAAACCGGTGTAAAAGGGGGAGGGTTATAACGCCCTTCCCCTTCCTTCTTCCCCCCAGCTAGATCAAAACCGTCGTCTCCTCCGGCCTCTCCGCCTCCGACGACCATCTCCTCCGCGTCGACGACCATCTCCGACCATCTCCATCGCGCGCTACATGCTCAAGGTGAGCTTCCGGTTCGAAGGGACCACCTTCTCGTCCTCCTCCCGCTCTGTACCGAGCTTGCGTCGCGCGCTTGCCCTTCGCCGCCATAGACCACCGTCGTCGCTGCTGCTCCGGCGACCAAAAGCCAGTTGCGCCGCTAGTATCTGGTCCGCCTGGACGCGCTCGCCCGAACGCAGCCCCGCGCGCGCCCTCTGTCGCTGTCACCGGTGATAACCGACGGTGGCCACTGCGATGACGTCACCGCGGCGGTGGCCGGTGTGGCCCGTGGGCCCATAGACCGCTGACCGCCACGGTGGCATCCGACGTGGCCTCGGGCCCGTCCATCTGTTGCAGTGGCTAGACCCAGCCCCGGTGAGAAACAACCTGTCCCCTCTGGTGACGTCAGTCCTACGTCATGCTGACACAATAAAAGGTTTTTAAATGGTTTAATAATTTCATAAATTGGTTTAAATCTTATAAATTCAATAACTAATTATTTATAAGTTAGAAAAATATGTATAATATATCAAAATGTCCATAAAATTGAGATCTATTTGTTTAAGCTATAATCATGCATTGTTAAGCAACTTAAATGACAATTTTAATTAGAGAACTAAATCAGCCCCTCATAGGTGTTCCGGGGTTCCCCTGTTCTAGGGTTTGTACCCTTCGGACCCTGTTTAAAATGATCAAGCATGCCCTAGGGTTTCATTTAAGATCTATTTAACTTGTCATATCATCATACTTGCTTGATCATTGCATCGATGCCATGTGTTGATTGTTGTTCTCCCTTTCTTTCCGATGTTTGCTTCTTCCCGGTAGAATACGATACCGACTCCGAGATCGAAGACCGAGATCAACATCATCGAAGCTTGAAGAACAATACTTGATCAACTATAATCAAGTCAAGCACAAGGCTTCCGAAGATCTATATCTGGGTATGAACAAACAAGGCAAGCATAGCCTCACACATAAAAGAATCCTATGATTTTGAAAGTATTTCATTCTTGCCATGATGCATACGATTCTACTATGGTATTTTATCGATAGATAGAGTATCCTATCCGTTGCATTGTTCCCTATGAGCTTATATTACCCGATCCACTGCTCCTAGCATAACTAGGTTTGGCTTGTGTGCATTTCTCCCCGCGCGCGCGAGCCTTCGCCGTCGCAGTCGACTCCCCCCGCCGCGCCAGCACCGTCCGCCACCGCGTGCGCCCGCTTCGGCCGCCACCCCAGTCACCGCCGCTCGGATCCGCCGCGCGCCAACACCGAAGCCTCCGCTGGTATTTACTGTATTTAGTTTAGGGTTATTTAGTGTATTTTATAGTTAGTATTAGTCTTGGGTCGTCACCTCGCTGCCGCCAGCCGCCGCTTTCTGGAGCATCCTCCGGTCAGCCACTGTAGCTAGCCCCTCTCATATGCATCCGGGATTTCTCCGAATTAGGGTTTGGACCCCTCGGAACTCGTTTAAAATGATCAAGCATCCTTAGGGTTTTAATTTCATTTGTGTATTTATTTGTGTATTTTTTTATGAATAATATGTATATTTGTGTATGAATCCAAGTCCACTTGAATGTTTACTCTCTTACTCTAGATAATATTATTGTTTTAGAAACTAGGGATCCACTTAGTAGAAACCTTGAAGAAGAAGAAATAATAGAGAACATTATCGATGAGGACACCTCACAATATCTGAACTTGGAGAGACATGATGACAGCTCAAGTAGTCATGGAGAAGATGAAGACTCCGGTGAACGCAATTTAGTGATTACAAAGTCCGGCGAGGTATATGCATTGATTAAGCCTTTGCTGACTTCCACCAACAATCTTCTTCTACATGTATTAATTAACGCTTCTTTCTTCTTTTAGCCCTCTGGATCGACCAGCCAGCAACCATCTTCTTCTACGAAAAAGAGCAAGCGAGGCGCGAGCCATCGGTTGAAAGATCGTGCAAAGTTCACGATCGAAGCAGTTCGTGTTGATGGCAGGCCGATGGAGCCCAAGAAGGCCACCGACAAATTTGTACGTCAGGCTGGAGTTCTTGTTAGGGACCAAATCCCAATCATAATTGAATATTGAAATAAGCCAAAGCAGGGCGACGGTACCTTTGTCGATGAAAGATCCAAAGAAACGCTTTGGAATTCGCTGTTGGTAAATTTCACCCTTCCGCCAGAGGAGGATGAAAACAAACCGGTTATAAAGGAAAAGGTCAAAGAGTGGACTCTAAAGAAGATGGGTGAAGCTTTCCGCAACTGGAAGACAAAATTGAACAAATTTGTCAAAGCTCGCGAGACTCCAGATTTCGAAGACGCATATTATGCGAAGATAAGACCTCACTGGCGCGAATTTGTGGCATACAAGAAAGGTGCTATAGCTACAAAGAGGTCAGAAACCAATACGCTAAATGCCCAGAAGAAGGAATATCACCAGAGGACAGGGTCAGGTGGCTACATATCTCAGAGGCCTAAGTGGGAGGAAGCTGAGAAGGCCCTGCGCGACAGAGGGATCACACCCCAGAGACATGGGTGGGACCTACGTGCAAAGACTTGGTTCTACGGAATCGGGGCAAGGTTGGACCCAGAAACAGGATTGTGTATCTTCCCAACCATCCTTGCCAAACCCGTCACTGAACTCATCACGGCATACGAGGAAACAGCCGCCAGGACCTTCCATCCCGACAGAGAGAATGACCAGCTCACACGCGCCATCGGTAAAAAAGAACACCCTGGACATGCACGAGGCACAGGGGGTATGACGTGGAAGGATGGGTTTGCCGAGTGGAGCGACTCTTACAGATGGCACGGCAGAAAAGAAAAAGATCGTACAGAGCGGATGACACAGATAGAACATGCACTTGTGGCGCTGCATGCGCAAGTGAATGCACAACAAAGCCATCAAGCTACCGGCCCATCTCAGCGGCACGGAGAGCCTGTATTGGAATCTGTCGGCGGCCCAGACTCTGCGCGGAAAAGCAGCGTGGCTTCCACGGAGAACGTGCAGCCCACGCTTGAAATGGCGGGTCCTCGATACCCCGTGGATGAGATCACGGAGAGCGAAAACGCTGAGCTGCATGTGAGATTAATGGGCTTATCCATTAAGGTGGCTGTCGGCTATGCCTTACCTCCTGTAGCTGGTGGAACTTACCACTGCCGACCGATTCCAGATGGCTATGCTATTGTCGGGGTGGATGAGGTTGTGAAGGAATATGAGGAAGCACAGCTTGACCATGCTACAGGTGAAGGGGAAACTCAACTCAAATTTGCAGTGAAAACAACCATTCTTTGGAAGAAGGAACACATCGTGCTTCCAAATTGGAGGCCACTGGCACCCCCACCGTCTCCGCAGCGTCAGCAGTCTGAGCCGCTTCAGCCATCTCCTACGTGGCAGCCATCTCCGGCGCTTCAGCCATCTCCTGTGCGGCAGCCATCTCCGGCGCGTCACCCATCTCCGGCGCGCCAGCCATCTCCTGCCCGTCAGCCATCTCCGGCGCTTCAGCCATCTCCTCAGCGTAAGCGGAAGAGCACTGCCACGAAGAGCATCACTAGCACTGCCACAAAGAAATCCGCAGGAAACCGTACGCCAAAGAGTTCAAAAAACTACATCCCGCAGCCTTCCGCCAAGCCATTGCCGGTTTTACCGTGGAATCGCAGCGAAGAGGAGACCAATAGGATCTCAGAAGAAGAGGTCAAGAAATTCTTTGCACCTAGACGGGCCGAGCCAAAGGAGAAAATAGATCCGGCGGTGGTGGAGAAGTTTTACAAAAATCTTTTGAAACCTGAAACCCCACTTGTGCCGGACTACGAGCGCCATATTTTGAAGGCAGATCCAAGGCGCCGTAGGGAGACTGAAAGTAGCAGTCGTGCGGCACCCCAGAAAACAGTTTCCATGCTCGGAGAGCAGGAAAACCAATCATGCGCCCCGCTCCAAGTGTTCGACACACGGGACGCTCCTCTAGTAAATGCTTACGAGGCAGAGCTACAAAGAAAGGCCAATGAGATGGGGATGACTTACATTGCATACTTGAACATCATGGGAGACAACTTGCCCAAATGCGATGCCAACCCCATACAGCCATGGAAGTATGGGAAGAATCTCGTCAAGAAACAGGAGCTCAAGAATCTACCAACAAAGATGCAAAGATTGCACAAGTGGTACCTTGATTTCTGCAAGACGAGAAAGGAAGAATGGATCACGGCGCATATAAGAGATGAGATTTTCTTGTGCGGAGACGACGAGATCGAGTTCAACATTGAAGACTTGCATTTTCTATTCAATCAGAAGGAACTCGACAAAGCTGCCATCAGCCTTTATTGTGTGTAAGTACTATTTCTGTATTTTCTATCTCATCTCATTCACTTCATTAATTGCATGTATATATATATGCTCACCATATATGTATATACTATTATGCAGGAAAAAGGTTATGGAATGCATGAAAGGAGGACCTTTTGACATTGGGTTCGTTGACCCAAATAGAGTTCATGAAGAAGTGGTAAGAACCAAACCCGGGCAAACAGAAGATTTATTGCTAAGGTCTTTACTGAGACAACAAACCAAAAGGGAAATACTATTGCCTTACAACTTCTCGTGAGGATTGTTACCCTTTCTTGTACACATTCTGTTTCGGCTTACTCGATGTTAAGTGTAACTGATGATGAGTTATGCGTGCGTAGGTTCCACTTTATTCTGCTAGTCATTCAACCTGACTCAGGAAAAGTCCTTGTCATGGACTCGTTATGAAAGAAAAAGAGCTATGGGCAGACTTTAGAGAGATGCTCCAGAGGTAATTTCAATCATATTATCGCACTAGATCGGCAACTTTCGTGACAACAAGTAATTAATTACTCCTTTATCCATTTTCTTTGCCGGACAGGGTTTGGAAAAGGTTCACGGGCAGGGCCGTGGGTGAATGGTCAGAAGAACTAAAATTTGTAGACCAAAATGTAAGTAATACTAGCTAGCTAGGTCTGCGTATCTCTTTGATTCTGCTTCCAATTCCATTATATCATGCTTTACTGATTATTATTTTGATTGAACTCTCTATTCTCATAAAGTGCACGCATCAGGGACACGGCAATAACTTATGTGGGTACTATGTTTGCGAGTTCATTCGCAACATGATATGTGCGACGGGCCAAGCCGCACTAGAACAACTTAGAGTAAGTAAACAAAGTACACAACATTATTTTATTACCATCAATTGTGTTGAGTTTTATTCTTATATAGATATATTGACCCCATTCTTCATATATATTCAGATCGAACAGATGCGGGACCAACTCCTACCATTTGACCGCATACGAGCCATTCAAGAGGAATTGGCGGGGTTCATACTTGATGAGGTCGTCACGCCTGGCGGAGAACTCTTTAGATATCCACCAAAATGAACGTTGTATATATGCTTGAACGTGTTTGTCTTGTACTTGATGCTTCAACGTTTACGGAGAATACCACACAATGACGATGTTGTGTATAATACTAGTTGCTTAATTATTCATGTACTCGTATGTATCGATGACGATGTATGTGTATACCGCTCCCGATCGATTTCCCCTCCCCCCCTCCCCGTCCCCGCCGCGCCGCAGAAATACGCCCAGAACGGGGCAGGGGCAGAACTCTGCCGCGGCAGAGATTTAGGCCGTTTTCTTGCCGCGGCAGAGATTTATCTCTTTTTCCTGCCGCGGCACAGAACCTTTAACACCGGTTCGTGTTACGAACCGGTGTTAAAGGGGGGCCCTGAGCCCTGCGGCAGCCCCACGTGCGCAACCGGTGTTAAAGGGGGGGGCTCTAACACCGAACCCTCAACAGCGGTTCTACAACCGCTTAGAGGGCCCCCCAAACCGGTGTTAGAGGGGGGCGTGTGCACTAGTGTACACATATGTGCCACAGAAAGTGGAGAACAGATTTCACCACCCCCAATCGTCTTTTCAGTTTCGTAAAAAATAATTGAAAATGATAAAAACTTCAAAAAAGATAATTCCTTTGAGATGTAGTTATATTTTGGGGTATAGGTTTAGGAAAAATTGAAAAACATGAATTTTTATGTATTTTCAAAAAAAAGTCATGACACGGTAAAACAGCCATAACTATTGCATACGATATCAGAAAAAAAGGTTTAACCTATCAAAATGATCGCCTCGAAATTTTCTACTCAATTTCAACGGCCAAATGCCGTTCTATATTTTACAGAATCCTCAAATTTGAAAAGAGTAAAAAGTTATAGACCAAAGAAGATTTTTTCTGCAAAAAAAGGGAGACAATTCCGTGACGCATATCTCCAATATACGCTAGTGAATTGTTGGACGGGATTCGAATTTTAAATCCCGCTGGCATCCCTTCTCCCTCTCTTTTTTCCTTTTTCTCCCCTCCACTTATTCTCTCCTTCTCCTCCCCTCCCTCCCCTTCTTCCTCCACTTCTTCTCTCCTCCCCTTCTTCCTCCACTTCTCCTCCCCTTCTTCCTCACTCCCTCCTCCTTCTCCACTCACCGCCAACTTCCTCCTCCTCCTCCTCCACCATGTCCGACGACCTCTCCTACTCTGCCGACCTTCTCTCCTCCACAGTCGGCCTCCTCCTCCTCCTAATAGTCCAGCCACCTTCTCTCCTCTTCCTACTCCGGTGAACTACTCCTACTCCGGCGACCCTCTCCTCCTCCTACTGCTCCCCATGCTCCGTCGACCTACTCATACTCCGGCAACCTCCTCCGGCGACCCCTCTTCCTCCTACTCCTCCTCCTACTCCAGCGACCCTCCTCCACCAGTGGCCTCCTCCTCCTCCTCCCCTACTCCTCCTACCCCTACTCCGGTCAAACCATCTTCAGGCGACCCCCACCTAGATCTGGCCCACTTTATTTTAAAAATTTTAAAAAAATCTTTGGCGCGTATTGCAATATGCGCCACAGAATTTTGAGATTTGAAATTTTGGGAGGGATCTGACCCGCCTTTTTAAAATAAAAAATTCCGTGGAGCATATCGACAATATGCGCCGCAGAAAATTTCTTTGGCGCATATCAATATGAGCCCAGAAATAAAATTTAGTGGCGAGGTAACAGTGGCTTATGTGATATGCGCCACATAATTGCAAAAAGCGTGCGCCACTGATACGATTTCATCCGAGGGGAATTTTCGAATTACGCTGCATCTAATTTTCTTCGTCCAAGAATAATGTCGTATTTTCACTTATATAAGTAGATTACAACTTTAAACCAATTGTTTTTGATAGAAATTACCTAAGTAATTGATGGTCCAATTAATTTGGACCGTCCGATCGGTTCATATACTACACACATAAATGCATAGTCCGATGCGCCATAAAATCTATCATTTGAAAAAGTTAAACATATTTAAAGTATTCTGAAACTTGGGGTGGAACGTCCAAGAAAATGGACAACATTTTCCAAATCCTAAGCCAATTTATAATTTTTACTCAGGAGACGCTCGGTCCTCCACATGGATATAATATCATGTGAGTAAGTACAAACTCAGACTGGACCATTCTAGAAACAACCCGGAAGAAAAAACTCTCCCGGGTGGTTCCCGCCCGAGCAACTCCAGAGCGACCCACGATCTCGCCATTAGTCATCCTCCCCTCAGTGGACCCTGGCCGGCGGCGCCTCCCGTGCCAGCGCCACCGCCCGCGCCACCCCTCTTAGCAAAGGATGGAGGGGAGGAGAGGGGTTCGTGGCGGTGGCAGCACGGGCGATCGTGGGGGGGTCGGCGGCGATCCCTGGCAGCGAGGCCTGATCTGGCTAGGGTCCAAAATCCGGGGCAGCGATTTGGCGGAGGACGACCCGACAGTTCCACAGGCGGCGCAGTAGTGCCATGGATCTTGGCCTTAGGGCTAGATCTTGGGCTTGCCAACAACCATGGATGAACTGCGTGTGCGCCTGCCACCTCCTTTTTTGCTTCGTCTGACGGCGTGGTGGGTTTCTTGTGGTGCTCGAATAATGGAGGCGGTTTTAGGATTCTTCTCGTGCCAAGATGATGATCTTCCGGATGCCAGTCCCCATCGTTCTGGTGAGAGTGTTGTGTTCCGAAAGGCTTCGCCGGTGCCTAGAGATTACTGGATCGAATGAAATTTGGTCGTACACACCCGTATTTTTTATCCGACCATTGGCGGAGCCGAGATACAGGGACTAGCAATGGTGATTCGACTCTTTGTTGCAATGATGAATTAGACTTGGAGCAGCGGCATGATAAGTGAGGGAAACCGCACAGGAGAAGTCCAAAGTCTTACAGTTCAGGGTGAAAACCCAATGTTTGCCTTAATTGGTTGTGTCTCGCAATGGGCTTAATGAAGGCATTATTTTAAGGAGCGAGTATTTTTTTCAGGGTGAAAATCTAAGATCTAAGATCTGACGATGACGTCTCTAGTGCATCGTTCCCTTCTTGGTAGTGTTAATACCGCTGCTGTAAGGAATAAATCAATGAAGCGGGAATTTTATTTTTTAATTCTTTTTTTTCTGGGTTGTGGGCATCCCTAATGCCGCTAGCACAATGTGTTGTTGTAGATGCTGGATGTAATTGATATTTTCGCAATATTAATATATGCTCTTTGTAGAAAAACTGAAACCGAGATTTCATATTATTGTACCCGAGCAGACGAGCAGAACATGTGACATCCTAGTCTGAGCGTCGTCGCTTCTTTGGTGGTGACGACAGGGACGACCTAGCGAATA
The DNA here is from genome assembly GCA_910589775.1 of Avena eriantha. Lineage (NCBI taxonomy): Eukaryota > Viridiplantae > Streptophyta > Magnoliopsida > Poales > Poaceae > Avena > Avena eriantha. The sequence continues at coordinate 510,644,152 of OU342742.1, forward strand.
ATTTTCCGAGCATCCACATCTCGATGGTGTAGGTTACGACGACGTCTATGGCTCGTTTGCGTAAATTTCTAATGGCCTCTCCGGCTGGTAATGTTAGGGTTTGCACGGTTTGTTGGTGTGGTGGCGGTAGCATCATTTTACACTTTGGGCCTCCGGCCTCCTCTCCACCACATTGGTGTAGTATCATGTGCCGGTGTGAGATCTCTCTTTCTATTTTTGGGAGGTTCGGATCTCGGGAATGTGGATCTTCTGTAGGGTTCAAGCGGCATGGGATGCGGGGTGGATCGGTAGTCTGACTAGTACAATTTAATTAGAGGTGGACACAAGAGCTGCGATACAATTTATGCTATGCATTGTGTTTTGCCGGCCTAAGCAGGGCCCGCTAGCTTGTCTAACTCTAATCTCCTGGCAGCGATGACTTTGAAGGTTTCTTCTCTAGGGCGATGGCCTCGTCGACCGTGACCATTGCCTTGATGACTTCACCACGATAAACAATGATCGGCTGATTCCACCGATGCAGAGCCATCAGTTGGGGAGGGCCATCGCCCGTTCAGGATGAACGGGTCGTTCTGATTTTCAGCTCCCCACTAACGCCTGCCTTTTGGAAATAGGGAAGGGAGCCTGGCCTCTGCGTAGCACATGATAAAACCACTACTAGAAAATCGTTTGTTGTTTGTAGTTTATGTATGATATTATAATCGCATGTTCATTTTATCATGTCACATTGCATTTGATCATCATCATGACATCATGCATATGTTTGCATAAAACTATTTTTAAAAGGGAAATGATTGGCCTCCCCGAGGGATCGCTAACTTTCTATTCCCCGTGTCGCACGGCTCCACGCATAACGAAGCAACGGGAGTTGGTGGGGGGCAGTCTTATCTCTTCCCCTTCTTCTACCTTGCTCTGTCAAAATATCTCCACCGCCCACTCCAGATGCTGCCGCTCGCAGCTCCTCCTCCTCGCAGCGCTGCCGCCTCTCTGCCTCGCAGCGGCTCCGTGCCTCCTCCGTGACTCTCCTGTTGTGTCCTCCTCCGCCATGCCTCCTCCTCTGTGCTCCCATGGTGATCGTCGCGAGCCTCCACCACCACCGCGAACTCTTCTGTTATGCTCGACTCCACGCCCGAGAGGCAGTGCTCCAATGATGGCTGGTGTTGCTATAGCTGGCGGCGATGGCAGGGCGGTGCTGCAAGCACGGTGGGCGTCCTTGTAGCTGATGGCATGCGATGCTACTACATATGCGATCGACGCTGATACAGACCGCGGGTGGCGATGCTACATATGCGCGGCGGCCTGCTACATAGGCACGGCGGCGCTACTACAATTGGTGGCGTGCCCTGATACAGAGGTGCAGCGACGTTTCTACAACTCGTGGCAGGCCCTGCTACAAAGTCCTGCCAACTCTGCTACAGAGGCGCGCGGGGGCGTTGCTACAAGCGGCATGAGGCTCAGCTACTAGAGGCGTGAGGCTCTGCTACAGGAGGTGGCTGGTGTTGCTACCGCTGCAACAATGGCTTCTCCGACGACATTCAGCTCTCTGGCGAAGTCAATTTTTTGATACACTAACATAAATTATTTGCTACAATTGTTCTCCGATTTTGCTGCACTAGCATATTTTTTTTGCTACGAAGTCTCCGGCAAGTAGATTTTGCTACATCAGTATAATTGTTTTTTGCTATGGTGTCTCCGACGAGGTATCCAGCGAGGGATAATCTTTTTGTTCTGTTTTTGTGCGAACTGTTTTCTACTACCGTATAGCAAAATCAGGACATTATGTAGCAAAAGCGGGATTTGGTGTAGCAAAATGGACACGTGTCAGCAGGAGGACCCGGGAGATCGGAAGTTTTGATCCCCCAGGGGACGCGTAGCACCCTCCTTTTTCAAAAATCTATCTTTGTTTCTAGATATCCTTCCTCTTTATTTCAAATAAAATCCCTAGGTCCGTCCGAATCTTTTATTTCTCTAAAACCTATTTGCAAATGTTTTATTTTAAAAGAAATAATATAAATATTAAATAAAACTATTTTTACCTTGGGAAGGCTGCCACTGGCCAGGCCTAAAGGCCGAGATGGCAGCAGCCTACTACCCTAGATAAAAACCCTAAAGCCTAAGCCTAACTACCCGACACGACCCAACCCGCTGCACCTAACAACCCCGCACCAAGCAAGCCCCGCGCGCGACCCTCCCCGGCGCAACCGTGTGCTGCACGCACTCACCCGCGCACAGCCACACAACATGACATGCACACGGTACCACCTCACTCGACGCATGATCCTAGACACCCACACCCCACCTTGCTTACACCCCGCACCCTACTGCCCGCTACCCGACGGACAAAGGATCCCGTGCCGAAACAACCGCCCGACTCAGCCTGTCCCTCCATGGCCGCTCCCCACCACCCGTCCTCCCGCATAGCCGCTCTCCCCGCTCGGCTCCACTTCCCAGCCGCTTCACAGAGCTCCCGACTCGCGCGTCGTCGAGCCACCGCTCCGCCCGAACCCTCCCCGTCCTTGCCTTCTCCTGCGCCCGCCGCCTTCCACCAAGGATCCGCCCTCTACCGCTCCTCGCCATGCCGGCCTCCGCCTGACGCCATCGGGGGACCCCGTCGCCCCGCCACCGGCCTCACCCGCATCCTCCCCGCCCTGCTCATCCCTTCCTCTCCGCGCCACGGTCACATGGCCGCCATCGGCGAGCCCTGCTCCCCGACCTTGTCGGGCCTCCACCGCCACGGAGCCCCTGTCACCGACCCACGCGCGTAGCCGCGCCCTCCCTCAGCCACCGCTCTTGCTCGCCCTCCCCTGCCTGCGAACCCCGGCCCCATGATCCGATGCTCCCCTACCGCGCTCTTGGAACCCCTTGTGCTTGTCCTCAACCCTGCAGGAAGCCACCACCGCCTGCCGTGCTGGGCCTCCCGCACAATGCGTGCCCCTTCTAGCCAGCGTCTGCACGTTGACCTCGTCTCCTCCAACTCAAGGTCGTCGTTGTGCTGCCGTGCTTCCCTCGCCCTTGCCCGTGCGGTGCCTTTTCGCCCTGCTCTGGTGTTGCTTCTGTCGCAGCTCTAGCTAAGGCTACCGGCTCCTGTACCCATCAACCTGTGCCAAATTCATCAGCATCGGATCTCCTGATTCATGTACCTACAACTGTGTCGCTACCAAGTTTGTTGCATTGCCAAGAACTTCGACGCCACCCGAAGTACTAGACTAGCCCGTCACAAGTGCTTCGATCCCTTTTCTCACCAAGATCTACTCCCGTTTCATCGACCAACATCGTGACCGATGTTTGAGAGGGAACTCAGAGACCTTGAGTCCTCCTTTTACAGGGAATCCCCAAGATCTCCTTCATGCACCACAAGACCGTTCCCGGAGCCGAAGATCGAACCCCAATGCGTTCTCCTTCCCCTTCGAAGATCGGACCTGAACCCTGTCAAACCCCCAAGATCTCCGGAACCGACATGTGTGACCCCGATCCGAGCCCCCTATTTTATAGAATTTCCATCCTTACACTTGTTGCATATAAATGGTTCATGTCGCATACATACTTTGTGGGTTGTGGGTGTACTTTGGCAATCCACCTCATAATTAAATATGGAGACTATATGTGGGTTATTCTAGTCTTATATTTGTTCCATTTAAATTTGTGTAGCGAACTAATAACATGTTTTGCGTTGTTAAGACAACATTTAAATTGCGGGGTACCTAAATAACATGAACCTTCTAATTAAATATCGGGACCCCGGTTCCGCTTAATATTGCCTATTTGCATTGCATCTTCACCATGTCATGCACCATACACACATCATGCCCGATCTTCCGTCGTAGTATTAAATAGTGCAACTGGTGTTTCATCTAGTGCTTTGCTTCTTCACGGATTTGGCCGATGAGTTGATGCGAGTGTCGACCCGATCCTAGGATGAATCTTCGGTAATGTGTTTCTCAGGCGAGCATTCTCCCCTTCTACCTATTTTTCATTTATAGTCTTTACTTTCTCATGTTGATCTATTGCTATCCTTGGTATCGATGCTTTAGTTTTTCGTACTAGTTATATCCCTTGTAGCCTATATTGCCTTGGTCCAGCCTATAGGATAACCTAGCTAACGGAAATTGTAGAGTTTTAAAACTAGTTTGGAAAATCAGTTGGATAGATCTGATTAGGTCTGCTTTTACTCCTTACCGCTATGCTATTCTCCTCTTACCTTTGCATGTTTTGAATCTTCTCGCTTATCTTTTCTCCGAGTCTAGGAATTATCGCGGTTGGGTTATTGTCGTACCTTCAGGGTTTCGCTTCCTTCTTCTTGTAACGGTGTTGCTACGTCCAGTCTTCATGCTATCCGAGGAAGTTTGCTCTGAGTACCTTCCAGTGGACCAAAAATTCACTAAAACGTTTATTTCTATCTTTCCAAGGTTTCCAATGCGGCGCCATCATCTGCATTCGACGCTGCCTTCTTCTCTCCCCATGACGCATCGCCCAACGCCGCCCAGCGAGCGGCCGTCTCACGGCCACCCTCCTTCTCCTCTCCGGCCAGAGGCTCCGTCACGCTCGACCCCAACCCAAGCTCTCCCGCGTCGCCCTCCTCTTCCCTGACCTCGCCTGTGTCACTAGTGACACTCCCATCTATGGCCACACGGTTGCTCCCAAGCCTCCTGCTATGTTTGAATTGGTGTGGTAGTTTTGCTTCGACGGCTCCTTGTCCTGGTACAAATGAAATGACGATCTGTTGGTGAGATGATGCTTCTGTGGTGTAAAGGTGATGATGCATAGCTGTGGTGGTATAGAATAGGTGATGCCCATGTGAAGACTGTGCGGTTCTGCTCGGAGATTTTGACACCCGACTGATTCTGTCATCGACATCAAAAACTAAACCCTCAAGTACTTCGACAGGAAACCCTAAGACGATCCAGCCATACTCGAAGATCTCCATCCCGGACTCCAAGGAATCCCTCACAGATCACCAGGATCTCCATCACGGATCCGATGGCTGAGACCCTAAAGCCTCGATCCCGAGGATCCGAAGCCCGAACTCGAACCTCATCGAACCCCCCTAATGTGTGACACTTATCCGAGACCCCTATTTTTATAATATGACATTATAACTTGTTGCATATTGAACCATTCATGCTTGCATACATATCATGTGGTTTGGGGCACTTTGTCGATTCACCTCATAATTAAATATAGAGACTATATGTGGGATATTCTAGTCTTATATTAGCTCCATATAAATTTGTGTAGCGAACCAGTGCCATGTTTTGCCTTGATAAGACAACATTTAAATTGCGGGGTATATAAACAACATGAACTATCTAATTAATTGTCGGGACCCCAGTCCGCTTAATATTGCCTATTCGCATCACATCCCCGCCATATCATGCATCATAGATGCATCATGCCCGATCTTATGCCGTAGTATTAAATAGTGCATCCGGTGTTTATTTTAGTGCTTTGCTTCTTCACGGATTAGATCGATGAGTTGATGCGAGTGTCGACCCGATCTTCGGATGAAGCTTCGGCAGTGTTTCCTAGGAGAGCATTCTCCCCCTTTCTACCTATTTTGCATTTATAGTCTTTACTTTCTACTGTTGATCTATTGTTATCCGTGTTGCGATGCTTTAGTTTCCGTGCAAAATTTATAGTCCTTGCACCCTCTATATTTGCTTGGACACCTCCTATTACTTGTTGATTGACATACAGTTGGCCTTGCGAGTCATAGTTGCTTGCTCAGGTGTTGCTTCGCATCGTCGAGTTCCACCGTTGTTGGGTGGTTGGCACATGCTTAATGGTGGAGATGATCATGGCTTTAATTACAACGTGTTAATTAAATGTTGGTGGTAGATATAACTAATGTAGAGGCACCAGTGGGTAATAGTCAATATTTGGTTTTTAACCGCCCACTCGATCATAGACTATTAAAATGTACTTGTATGTGATATGACTAGTAATATGGATAACCACCATGAAAAGAAAGAATAAAACTACCAACTGTGTGAGTTTCCTAGGAATGACTTCCTCGTTTTGTCTCGAGGGAGAAATACCAGGATGGGTATATTTGGTGGTAGTATCAGGTTGGTTCTGAAATAGGTCTTTCTTATCTCTCTCTAATAGTTAACAGTTGTACCGAGTCTCTATAGGTTGTTTTAGTGCATGCTTCGCTGCTGCTTCAGTCCACCATACCCCGTGTACTGGCCTTAGTACTGACCGCTCCCTTTTTCCTGTGCCCTTTGTCGGCACCCCTTTTGTTTTAACAAGTATAAGTTCGACATCATTAGAAGGGTTACCATTCCAGCTTGGCCTGGGCAGGGTTATGGATGCCATTGGTTATTCTTCAGGGCTCTTAGCTAAATTTTCTTATTGTTCGTACTCGGATGTTGTATTGTTTTCAATGTGATTTGGATCTTTGTACTGTATACCATTATTCTTGACTCATTGAGTCGTTGTTGTATATATATGTTCAGTGGGTTCCATTGTGAACTATTATGTAATGGTATTACTTTGTTTTCCACCCGCACGCAAGTGCCTAGTGAGCATCTTTGGATTGTTTCTACTCGGGTTTGGCAGGAATCGCTAAAATTTGCGTAGGACCGATTCGAGGGTGTTAAAAAGTGGTATCAGACCTCAGCAGCTGCAATACCCCACTGGTCCAGCTTGTAGGATAGCCTTGCTAATGGACAATGTAGATAGTTAAAACTATTTTGAAAAATTGGTTGGATAGATCTGATGAGGTCTGCTTTTACTCCTTACCTCTATGCTCTTCCCCTCTTACCTTTGCGTGTTTTGAATCCGCTCTCTTACCTTTTCGTCGAGTCTAGGAATTCTCGTCGTTGGGTTTCCGTCGTACCTTTAGGGTTTCTCTTCCTTCCTCTTGTAACAGTGTTGCTACATCCGTTCTTCATGCTATCTGAGGAATTTTCCTCTATTGAAGCTTTCAGTGGACCTAAAATTCACTAATTTTTTCTTTTTATATTCTGGTGTTTTTGAACGTGACGACATCATCTACGTCAAATCTGATGAAGAGCCTGCATCACTCTTTTGTTTTCCGAACATCGTTTGTCAAGATCTTTAGTCTGAACCCCGAGAGTTAGTTGCATAATTCTTCTATTCGTGTACAGAGTAATGCTTTGAGTGCGGGATGGAGTCGCGACCATACCACTACTCTTATCATTCGCTTTTGTACATTGAATCGATGGATCAATGCAAGTCGACTCGTTTTATTGAAGTTAGAGGTGGCCGTAACTTTTGATACCTCTACGTTCGTCTTTGTTTCTTCGGCGTGTTTCTCTCGACGAACATGAGCAACGACTCTTGCTGGTGGTGTCGCCGATTTCAAGATGGACCAAGAATCATTGTTAGTGGTGTCGCGAGGATATACACGGAGTGAGAAGATTCAGAACGTCGCCCTTCTTCCTATACCATGAGGCGGATCTTGAGGGAGATATCCCTTATTAGTGGTGTCGAATTGTAGTACCCGGGTAAAACCACTACTAACAAATCGTTGTTGTTTGTATTCTATGCATCATTATGATGTCATCATGCATGTCTTGTCTCTAAGAATGTTTTAACTAAAACCCTATTTTTTCTACACTTCCTCTATCCTTTAGTTCAAGTTAACCCTAATTGTCTTGCTCAAATTATTTACCCCAAAACTATTTGCTAAAAGGATTCAAAATAAAATAGCCGAATAGATAAATGTTTTATAAAAATAAACAAATAAAATTGTAGACCTAAACCGGCCAGGCGCAAAAGACCCAGCCGGCCAAAACCCTAGCCCGCCTACACCACAGACCTACCCACCTAAACCCTAACCAGACCCACTCCTTTACCCCGCCGCCACCACCCAGCGGTAGCACACACACCAGGTCGCTCGCGCGCGCGCACCGACACGCCACATGCCCGCGTTCAACCCGACCCTCCCATGCACCGCCCTGCCGCCTGCCTGGCCCCACCACGCGGCAACATGCCATCCCGCATGCTAGGAACCCCACTCGCACACCTTGAGGCTGGTCATATTGGTAGTATCATACTACTAGTATCATGCATATGATACTAGTGTATGATACTATCTTCATAGTGCATGGTATCATATGTTAGTACTCATATTAGTACTATATTTAATGATTTGTAGAATCTCAATATAAAATTGTGTACAAGATTTATTTGCATGAGGAATTACGACGTGCTATGATACGGTATCTACCTATGATACTCTAACCATCTCTTTCTTCATTAATTATTGTGCCACAACATGGCATGCATGATAATAGCTATGATAAGGCTGGTCATAGTGATAGTATCATACTAGAAGTATCATGCATCTGATACTAGTGTATGATACTATCTACATAGTGCATGGTATCATATGGTAGTATCATAATAGTACTCTATTTAATGATTTGTAGAATCTCAATACAAAATTGTGTATAAGATTTTTTTGCATGAACATTTTCTAGTTTTACGTGCTATGATACGGTATCTATCTATGATACTCTAACCATCTCTTTCTTCATTAATTGTTGTGCCACATCAGATTTTTGCCAACATGACATGTATGATACTAGCTATAATACTCCCACTAGGACCAGCCTAATCCCACTAAGACCGGCCTCAACCACCCCGCTCCCCGGACCCACCTGCGTGATCGACGCGTCCCGTCCGTGTCTCTCACCTACCCCCGTCCTCGCTCCTGTATCCCCTGCCCCGTGTCGCTTTCTCTCTAAAGGTGCTGCTCGCGCCTCCTCGCGTCAGAAACTCTCCTTGACGTTGTCGTGGCCTCGCCTGCTCTCTGCCCGCGAGTCCCCGCCGTGCTCCTCGTCACTGCCTTGCAGCATCGCCCGACCGTGACCCCAGCCGCCTCTGCGCGCCTTGTCGACGTCGGCCGTCCACCTCTTCTCGTCGCGTTCCCTGGCCTCTCCCTCCTCTCCGCCCTACCCCAACCCGGCTAGGTCCCGCCTCACTCGGACCCCGCGAGCGCTGCCACCAGGACCCCAGCCGCCACCGCTCGGACCTCATCGAGCTCACGATCGCCGCTCTCTCGCCCCAACCCCGCGCGCTGCCGCCCGCGAGAACCACTGACGCCACCTCTTCCCGCTGCCGCCAGCGCCTCTCCCGGACGCCGCCTTCCTCTCTCCTCATGACGCACCGCCCAATGCCGTCTAGCCACCGCGGATGCTCGAGCCTGCATCTCATTGGCACACTCCTTCTCCTCTCTGGCTAGAGGCCCCGTCATGCTCGACCCAGACCTAAGGTCTGCCGTGTTGCCCTCCTCCTCCCCGACCTTGCCTGCGTCGCTAGTGACACCCCCATCTTTGGCCACACGGTTTCTCCCAGGCATCCTGCTATGTTCGAGTTGGTGTTGTAGTTTTTTGCTTCAACGACTCCTTGTCCTGGTACAAATGATGTGATGATATGTTGGTGAGCCGATGCTTCTATGGTGTAAGGGTGATGATGCGTAGACGTGGTGGTATAGAAGAGGTGATGCCCGTGTGAAGATTGTGAGGTTCCGCTCAGAGATTCCGACACCCGACTGAGTCCGTCATCGACATCAAAATCGGAACCCTCAAGTACTTCGGCAGGAAACCCTAAGACGATGCCACCGTATCGAAGATCTCCATCCTGGACTCCAAGGACTCCCTCACGGATCACTGAGATCTCCATCACGGATCTGATGGCCGAGAACCTGAAGCCCTGATCCTGAAGATCCGAAGCCAGAACCCGAACCTCGTCGAGCCCCCCTAATGTGTGACCCTTATCCGAGACCCCTATTTTTATAATATGACATTAAAACTTGTTGCATATTGAATCATTCGTGTTTGCATACATATCATGTGGTTTGGGGTACTTTGTCGATTCACCTCATAATTAAATATGGAGACTATATGGAGGCTATTTTAGTCTCATATTGGCTCTATTTAAATTTGTGTAGCGAACCGGTGCCATGTTTTGTCTTGCTAAGATAACATTTGAATTACGGGGTATCTAAACAACATGAACCATCTATTTAATTGTCGGGACCTCGGTTCCGCTTAATATTGCCTATTCGTATCGCATCCTTGCCATGTCATGCATCATACATGCATCATCCCCGATCTTCTACCGTAGTATTAAATAGTGCATTCGGTGTTTCTTTTAGTGCTTTGATTATTCATAGGTTAGGCCGATGAGTTGATGCGAGTGTCGACCTGATCTTCGGATGAATCTTTGGTAGTGTTTCCTAGATGAGCATTCTCCCCCTTTCTACCTATTTTGCATTTATAGTCTTTACTTCCTCCTATTGATCTATTGGTATCCGTGTTGTGATGCTTTAGTTTGCGTGCATCATTTATAGTCCTTGAAGCCTCTATATTGCCTTGGACACCTCCTATTACCTGTTGATGGACAGAGAGTTGGCCTTGCGAGTAATAGTTGCTTGCTTAGGTGTTGCTTCGCATCATCGAGTTCCACCATTGTTGGATGGTTGGCACATGCTTAATGGTGGAGATGATCATGGATTTAATTACAACTTGTTAATTAAACGTTGGTGGTAGATATAACTAATGCAGAGGCACTGGTGGGTAATAGTCAATATTTGATTTTTAACCGCCCACTTGTGTCCACCTAGGACCCGAGTTCTTGACACATGTTCCGAGATCGAGCGTGCTAACCATAGGTGGGGTGTGTGGGCACCCCCGTCGGCTTAGTCCACCACCACAACCAAGACCCAATTCAATACCAAATATCCCATTTTCCCAACCAATACTTTTGCCCTATGCTGGAAATTCCATGAAACCAGAAGTGCCAATATATACTTACCTTAACCAACCGCTTCCAACTCAACAGCATGACCCGTACCAATACCTATAAGAACAAAGGCCGCAAAATCAATATCAATATGGGCAGCAGATTAAACAACGAAGTAGAGTGGATTGCCTAAAGGAAGGGGCCAGGTCTTGGATACAAAAGTGTGAACATTACTTTTCGGTGTACCAAGTTACGGATTGGTACAAGGTAGAACTTTCGGCTATGATATGTTGGCAATCCATAAATTGGGTGTTTTCTTGACCTTTTCCGCTATGTTTTGCTTATAAAATAAGTCAATATGGAAATTCCTCCAATGGAGTTCTTGTGCTTTTTGCATTATTGCTGCGTGCAACATAATATCATGTATCATATGCTTTCTATAAGAAGATTGATTCTGATTGTCAATTGATATCATCTTAGGGTTACATTCCCTTGAACAGTGTTCTTGGCAAAACAGATTAACCAACTCATCCGGGTTGATATAACACAAAAGATCATTCAAGTCCCGCACTTTAAAAAGGAGTCGATTATTCACTGAATCATATACACGCATATTTGAGATATTATTATATCTCGTAAGTGGCGAACATTTTATGTTCAGATTGTGGGGATGTATCAAACTATTCCTTAGTAGACTATATCCGTCATCTCTATTGAGATTCGTGAAATAAACGATTTCAATGTACTGTACTGGGGGCCACAACCTTGTTTGCGGTGTTATTACTATTCTATACTTATGCCATGCTTTACTGATTTATTTACTATTGTTTCTCATGGAGAGCGATTTATTTCTGTACTATTCAGGAACCTCGTGCCACGTTTACGCTGTATCAAAAAGCCTAGTCACACTTTCGATTTTCCAGTCGTTTATAGCCGTCGCCACACACCCTGGGTCCGTATCGGAGCTGGCCGACTTCATTGCATGTAGCTTAGTGGGATGACCCCCATGTTCTTGCTTTGGGTTTGGGAAACGTCGTGTTCGAGGACCTGCCAACATACTATTGGGTGTATGTTTCATGATCTTGTACCTACCTGATATGGCAAAAAAGGTTGAAGTGTGTGTGGATACTTTGGTGCACCCCTGCAGGGTTAAATCTTTTCAAAAAGCCATGTCCCCGGTTATGGACGACTTGGATCACCGTTTCTCGATCATAGACAACTATAACTAAAGTTTACTATTATAATTTGATTTGTATCTAATATGACTAGTAACATGGATAACCACCATGGAAAGAAAGAATAAAACTACCAACCGTGTGAGTTTCCTAGGAATGACTTCCTTGTTTTGTCTCGAGGGGGAAATACCAGGATGGGTATATTTGGTGGTAGTATCAGGTTGGTTCCGAAATAGGTCTTTCTTATCTCTCTCTAATTGTCAACAGTTGTACCGAGTCTCTATAGGCTATTTTAGTGCATGCTTCGCTGCTGCTTCAGTCCACCATACCTATGTAGGTGAGAGACGCCGAATTGTAAGACTCGCTGTGTACTGGCCTTAGTACTGACCGCTCCCATTTTCCCATGCCCTTTGTCGGCACCCCTTTTGTTTTAACAAGTATAAGTTTGACATCGTTAGCAGGGTTACCCTTCCGGCTTGGCCTGGGCAAGGTTATGGATGCCATTGGTTATTCTTCAGGGCTCTTAGCTAAATTTTGTTCTTGTTCGTACTCGGATGTTGTATTGTTTTCAATGTGATTTGGATCTTCTTACTGTATACCAGTATTCTTGACTCATTGAGTCATTATTTTATATATATGTTCTGTGGGTTCCAGATGGACTATTGTGTAATGGTATTACTTCGTTTTCCACCCGCACGCAAGTGCCTGGTGGGCATCTTTGGATTGTTTCTTTTCGGGTTCGACGGGAATCGCTAAAATTTGCATAGGACTGATTCAAGGGTGTTACATCTAGCGTTGCTTCTGCCGCTGCTCTAGCTAAGGTTGCTGGCTCCTGTTCCCATCAACATGTGCCAAATTTATCAGCATCGACTCCCCTGCTTCATGTACCTCCAATTGTGTCGCTACCAAGTTTGTAGCATCGCCAAGATCTTCGACGCCACCCGAAGTACAAGACCGGCCCGTCACAAGTGCTTCGATCCCTTTTATTGCCAAGATCTACTCCCGTTCCAACAACCAACGCCTCGCCCGATGTTTGAGAGGGAACTCGAAGACCCCGAGCGCTCATTTGATGGGGAATCCCAAGATCTCCTTCATGCACTTCAAGACCGTTCCCGAAGCCGAAGACCGAACCTAAACCCTATCGAACCCCCCAAGATCTCTAGAACCGACATGTGTGACCCTAGGCCGAGCCCCTTTTATATAATTGCCATCCTTACACTTGTTGCATATAAATGGTTCATGTCGTATACATACTTTGTCAATTGTGGGGTACTTTGTCGATCCACCTCATAATTAAATATGGAGACTATATGCGGGTTATTCTAGTCTTATATTGGCTCCATTTTAATTTGTGTGGCAAACCGATAACATGTTTGTCTTATTAAGATAACATTTAAATTGTGGGGTACCTAAACAACATGAACCTTCTAATTAAATGTGGAGACCCCGATTCCACTTAATGGTGCCTAATTGCATCGCATCTTCTCCATGTCATGCATCATACATGGATCATGCCCGATCTTCTACCGTAGTATTAAATAGTGCAACCGGTGTTTCTTTTAGTGCTTTGCTTCTTTACGAATTAGGCCGATGAGTTGATGCAAGTGTCCACCCGATCTTCGGATGAAACTTTGGCAGTATTTCTCAGGTGAGCATTCTCCCCCTTCTACCTATTTTGCATTTGTAGTCTTTACTTCCTCCTGTTGACCTATTGCTATCCTTGTTATCGATGCTTTAGTTTTCCGTACCAGTTATATCACTTGCAGCCTTTATTGCATTGGACACCTCCTATTGCTTGTTGTTTGGTAGACAATTGGCCTTTGCTAGTCATAGTTGCTTGCTCAGGTGTTGCTTCGCGTTGTTGAGTTTCACCATTGTTGGGAGGTTGGCACATGTTTAATGGTGGAGACGATCATTGTTTTAATTACAACTTGTTAATTAAACGTTGGAAGTAGATATAATTAATGTAGAGGCACAAGTGGGTAATAGAGAAGATATGGTTATTATCCCGCCACTTGTGTCCACCTAGGACCCGAGTTCTTGACACTTTTTCCCAGACTGAGCACGCTAACCACATGTGGGGTGTATGGGTACCCCTACCGGCTTATTACCTGGTTTCAAAGTATTGTTCTGGGGGCCACAAACTAGTCCGGGATTTATACATTACTTACTGTACTTATGCCATGTATGAGATGTTTATTACCTGTTGCTCGATGAGCATTTATTACTATTGTGTAGGTGTGGCACTCTGTTACAGGAATATATTGTCTATGGCCTCTGCTCGCGTGACAAGTGCACACAACCTCAGGGTCCATACGAGGATTAGCTATACCTCTTACGGGTAGCTCTTTTGGGTGGACCCCATGTACTTGCTTTGGGTATGGGAAAGCGTTGTGTCCGAAGCCCCACCGACATACCAATGGGTGTATGTTAATTGATCTAGCAAAAGTGTTGGGGATATAGTTTCCGGGTATACCCACAAGACTCGCTGACCAGGGTGGCCCACTAATAGGTTAGAGCTTTGCTTCATGGGCGGCCTAGTCAGGGAAAGAGGACGGAGTCAATTCCGGCTATGGCATGGCCCAAAAGACTTACCGACTTAGGCCTGTAGTATTACTTGTAGTCCAAGCTGTATGTAGTACCGACTTTGTAACGCAGCCGAATAGGTCTATCTTGTAATCCTAGGTCTTGGCGCCTTTATAAGCCGGACCTGAGGGAGCCTTTAGGGCAATAACCACAACCAACTCGCACAGGAAAACCTCTCTTGTAATCAGTTGTAAAATCCAGCTCTCATTGATATATTACTAGGTTGCTAGCAGGAGTAGGATTCGATCACTGCTGTCGGATCTGAACCTAGGTAAACTTGTGCTCACCGCTCCCGGAACACCGTACGGATCACACCCCATCTTCCCAACACCTTCAGGACCCCTCTATGGCATACTTGTCATCAATCTAACGACAGTTGGTGCCCACCATGGGGCCGGTGACCTTCGGACCTTCATTCCGGGAAGAATCTTCGCATGCGGGAATAGGTGAAACGATTACCATCAGTTGGGTTCTCTACACTAGTGATGTCCCTCACGTTCTTCTCGAGGAGACTTGGATTCTGGCCAAGGATCTCGTGACGACCTACACCATCATGCCAATCGGCGAGATCGACATCTACCTTGGTTTTGTTGAACCTGCCTAACATGGGCATACCTTACATGCACTCGAGCTTGGCATATACAGTCCAGTCTAGCAGAAGCCCGTGGTGTTACCAGGGCCCAATCAAAGATTTGGGTGACCTAAGTAGACTCCGGCTGCTTGCGGCACACGGTGAGTTCAAAGATAAAAAGTTTAAAGGGACAAACCCTAACTTGTAACCGACTCGGCCTACTACCCGAGACCTAGCCAATCTATATAAAGGCTAGGAGGGGGTAGCGAGGAGGACAATCACAACCCTAGTTTCCACAACCTTGCCAGATTACATCTCCGCACCCCCTGTAACTTTCGACTCCCTCGATAATTCCAACAGCAGACAAGCAGGAGTAGGGTCCTTGATGGCTCGGTGTTGATGTAGAGCTTGTTGGGAACCCCAAGAGGAAGGTATGATGAGCACAGCAGCAAGTTTCCCTTAGTTATGAAACCAAGGTTTAATCGAACCTGTAGGAGCAAGGAAACACCCCAAAGGTGTTGCTAGATGAGCCTTGGCAGGGCACACTACTGGTGTTAGTAGCAACGTGGAGACCTGCACAACACAACCACAGAACTCTGTCCCCAACTTGCGATGAGGTTGTCAATCTCACCGTGTTTTGCTGAAAACAAAAGATTAAACGTATCGAATGGAAGGAAGTAAAAGTTTACAGAAAGTAAACACAAAGCAGTAAATAGTTTGTAGATTGTATGTAAAGAAAAGGACTGAGATCCATAGTTCACTAGAGGTGGCTCTCCTTAAGATAGATAACATGCTGGGTGAACAAATTACAGCGGGGCAATTGACAAACATCGAGAAAGCAATACATGCATATACTAATCATCTTGACTCCTTTGGAACTTGATTGGGCATTACAACATTATACATAGACCTCCACCCAACTACATCTATGACTAATAATCCACCTTCAGGTTATCATCCGAACCCCTCCAGTATTAAGTTGCAAGCAACTGATTATTGCTTGACGAATTGCGTGTAAAGTAAATAATACGATTGTTCTATGAACAAAGGATTGATGTTTTCTCCCTAGTAGCAACAACACATCTAGTACCTTAGAGATTTCTGTCACTTCCCCAGATTACCAGAGGCATGAACCCACTATCGAGCATAAATACTAACTCTTGGAGTTGCTAGCATCTACTTGGCCAAAATAGCTACTAACAACAGAAAGCATGCAAGATCACAAACAACAAAGACATGATAGAATCAATAATCAATATGAAATAGCATCTCAATATCCATCGGATCCCCGCAAACACAACATGCAGAATTACAAATAGATGATCTTGATCATGAACGGAGCTCACAAGATCTAAACATGAAAGCACAAAGGAGGAGAACCAGCCATCTAGCTACTACATGGATCCGTAGTCCAAAGATGAAATACTCACGCATCACACCGGAGGGTTGCGTGGTGATGAAGAAGGCCTCCCGGGTGAATTCCTCTCCGGCAGGGTGCCGGGAAGAGCTTCAGATCCCTCCCGATCTAGGGATGGAGATGACGGCGGCTACAGACTCTTTCGTGGATTTTTGATCGGGTACTTAGGGTTTTCATCCCGAGGGCATCTCATAGGCGGAAGGAGAGGCTGTGGGGGTGCTAGGGTTGCCCAGACGACCCCCTGGCACGGGCCAGGCCTAACCGCGTGGCCAGGTGGTGTGGCTGGCCCCCAGCCCTTCTCCGTCTCGTGTTCTAGCATCTGATAACTTCCGGAAAATAGGCACTTTGGGTTTTTTCCCGTCCAATTCCGAGACTATTCATTTTCTGACTTTTCTAGAACCAAAAACAGCAGAAAACAGGCAGATGGCAATGTGGCACTTGTTAATACGTTAGTCCAAGAAATCATATGAAAAGTACTCCAAAGTGTGGACAAAACACAAGAAAGTGGATAAAACTAAGCATGGAACATCAAAAATTATAGATACATTTGCAATGTATCAACATCCCCAAGCTTAACTCCTGCTCGTCCTCGAGTAGGTAAGTGATAAAAAGAAAGAATAATTTTTGAGGTGACATGCACCATCAAAGACATGATCAAAGTATCTGTAAAACATTCAAAGTTGGGATCATAGTACTTCAATCTTAACATGAAAGACAAAGTTCTAGCAATAAGACAAAGAAACTATGATGCAACATGAAAAGGCAAAAGCAAAAGATTCATGAATAACAATGCTTTGCAAGACGTTTTTTTGTTTCACATAAAGAAAACATAGCATAATAGTATTCATCTTATCCCTCATAGAGTAGCAAATATAAATGCATAGGACACCTTCAAAGTTCATAAGAGTGACTAGATACAAATAGTTTAAAACAAGCAATATCAAGTTATGCATCAATCAACTAGTCTTGGGACAATGCACATAGAACTAAGAATGGCCACTATGTTCTCAAAGTAGGTGCATAAAGGTAGAAGGTGGAGACTCGATATAATGGTAGAAGAAAGGCCTTTATAAAAGGAAGTAGGGATTCAAGTCTCATAAAGACCTTCCAAAAATTATGGTACTTATAGATTTCAGCTCTCATTGCCCCTATCATAAGGATCTTGAAGGTGATTAAGGTTAAAGTGACACAACTAAGAGGATATGCTTGACAAGTTATAAACCAAAATCTCATGCCCCTTACTTACGAAGAACGATCCTCATGCTACTCAACTTTAGTCACAAGTAAGCTCTTGTCATTGTAAGTACATATGTATCATAAAGAACCTCCAATTGGGTAGCCCTTGCACATGATACAGGAGCTATCCCATAATCAAAATGACAAGGCAAGCAAACAATGAGCATCCGAGCGATCTTTTTATTTGCTAATTGCATAGGTTTTTATTAAGGATGCTTCATAGAGTGCTCATTATGGTGATGCTGCAAGTTTCCACCATGATTAGGCATGGCTTAGGCTAGAGGCCCAGATGTTTCTCTAACACACATACAAACTCCATGATCTTACAAGTTCCACTTTTATTTCACATCGTTGGGATCCGTAAGCAAAAGAACATGACATCAACGGGGTGCAAAGTACAAGTGCAATGTTGAAAGTGTTCCCCATGATACATGGTTCTTCTAATTTCAACTTATAAAGCGCAAGCATATACACAACAAAGAAGGACCCAATGGTTCAATTTTATTAGATGCAAAAAAGTAAAGTGTGCCATCAAGTTCGTGAGAGCTTTAATCACTAGTTTTCTCATAACAAGTTTAATTTGGAAGGTAAACAAAAGCATGAATATACTTGGAATAGCATGAGCTAGTAGGTAGGTATGGTGGAATCTTTGGAATAACTTGGTTTAGGGAGTTGGATGCATGAGTGGAACTCATACTTGGTTGCGGAGGCTAGCAAAGGACTGGGAGCGACAAACTAAGAGAGCAATAATGGCCATAATCATGCAGAGCGACAAAACATCAATGATCAAAGCATAAAGTGATACTACAAGTTGAAAAATAAAGGATCATAAAGGATTATGGTGACTTGAGATAGTCATAACATGGTGTGAGCATGCTCCAAGGCAACCCAAATAAAGCATCAAAGGAGAATACCAATATACTTATGCTTTAATATGCTAAAACAACGCATGATTCATCCAAGGCACATTAAGCAATATCAATTGTTTATAACAAGTCATGCTACAGCAAAGAATACTGAGCATAAAGCCAAAACAATATCAAGCATGGCATGACAAAGCATATGCCATAGTCAAAAACGAGCTCTTTTTACCACATAAGCATGAACTTTCCTACTCTTTTCCAAACCAAACCAAACTATTTGCAAACCAATGTATGAAAGAGGGGGTCCAACCAATTTATTCAGAAAACTAAGCAAACAAAAGAAAACGAAAAACCAAAACGAAAACGAAAAAGAAGAAGCTCCAAGAACAACACAACTGTGCATGAAACAATAAAAATGAAGCGTTTGGAAGAAACCTGGGATTTTTATTGATGAAGAGGGGGATGCCTTGGGCATCCCCAAGCTTTCACGGTTGTACTTCTTGGATATTTCTTGGGGTGACATGCGTGGCATCCCCAAGCTTGAGGTTTAGTCCATTTTTCATCTCATTAATCATTCCTTCCATACACCTGAAAATTTTCCTTCATACAAAACTTCACACAATCTTTATTAGCAACATTAGTGCACTCAAGATAAAAAAGTCTTAAGGTTCAGTTACAACACCAATAAACTTCCATTAGAACACTAGCTACTATAGCACTTCCCTCAAAAATATCAATTCCCCAAAAGAACTAAAAAAGGAACCAACAAGAAGCAAATGCAGAAAATGGCAGAAACCTGTCAAAACAGACTAACAGGTAAAGACGAATTTTTTCGAAGACCTTATGTTGCTCAAATAAAAATGTTTTGAAGTAATGAAAGTTAGATAACAACCTGGGTCAGAAGCACAAAAATTCACGCCTCAAAAAGACGTTCAGAGATTTTACACGAAATTTTACGGTGAAGCACAGAAATCTATTTCAGGACAGCAACTTTCCCCATCATTACTTCTCTCTCATTAGAGGTTATTATTGGCACAAAAAACAAATAAAAAGGATAAGGAGTGGTTATTACTCAAGTAATAACTTCCAAGACTCATCTAAAACTTTTGGGTTATCTCCCAATAAGTATTTTTCTTTAATGCCTTTAAGTTAGGCATAAGAAGCAAGGAAGAATCGAGTGTTCTCAAATGAAGAAGCATTAAGACCAACACCAGAAATATTTTCAACAACGCAAGGTATATCATCCAAATAAGTTCTAGAGGATCCTCTCTCAATGCTCTTAGGTTCACTATTTTCATCAAAATGGTTTTCAGGAACAATCCAATCAAGATTCTTTTCTATGGGTTTATGTATTGCTACTAGTTTAAAGGGTATTGGTATCTTAGGTTCCTCCCCATTTGGTTTGGTTTTGTTCATGTTTTCTCATGTACCAACAACATCTACACATGAGCCTAGCATATTGAAACATTCAAAGACTTTCCTAGCTTCCTTGGCAACATCATAGAACTCCTTAAACAAAGTTTCTAGAATAAAATCCCTCTTTTCAGGGTCCTCAATTTCTTTAAGCATAAGAAACATTACTTGCATTAAGGGGTTGAGGTTAACAAACTTAGCTTCTAACATGTGAATTAAAGAAGCTGCAGCAATCTAATAGTTTGGAGCAAGTTCTTCAAGGGATCTATCCTCAGTATCTTCATGCTTACTAACATGATTAAAGAATTCTTCAATATTATCTTTC
This sequence comes from Avena eriantha, assembly GCA_910589775.1. Lineage (NCBI taxonomy): Eukaryota > Viridiplantae > Streptophyta > Magnoliopsida > Poales > Poaceae > Avena > Avena eriantha. The sequence continues at coordinate 510,664,448 of OU342742.1, forward strand.
CCAATTATAGAACCACTACCAATTGAAAGGTCTTTCAGGGTGAATTTAGGGATCAACGTGGTGAGCTAAGGAAGAGGTGACACCTAAAGGAGACTTAATTTTTTGTGTTTTCAAATAAGAAAGCAAACTAGTAAAACTAATTTTGTGTGTGTTTTTGATAAAGAAACAAGCAAACAAAGCAAAAAGAAACTAAGCAAAACAAAAATAACAAAGTAAAGAGATTGGTTATGAGGGACTCCCCTTGTGAAGATGTCCTTGACCCCCCGGCAACGGCGCCAGAAAAATGCTTGATGGCTTGGTGTTGATGTAGAGCTTGTTGGGAACCCCAAGAGGAATGTACGATGAGCACAGCAGCAAGTTTCCCTCAGTTATGAAACCAAGGTTTAATCGAACTAGTAGGAGCAAGGAAACACCCCAAAGGTGTTGCTAGCTAAGCCTTGGCAGGGCGCACTACCGGTGCTAGTAGAAACGTGGAGACCTGCACAACACAACCACATAACTCTGTCCCCAACTTGCGGTGAGGTTGTCAATCTCACTGTGTTTTGCTGAAAACAAAGGATTAAACATATCGAATGGAAGAAAGTAAAAGTTTACAGAAAGTAAACACAAAGCAGTAAACAATTTGTAGATTGTATGTAAAGAAAAGGACCGGGATCCATAGTTCACTAGAGGTGGCTCTCCTTAAGATAGATAACATGCTGGGTGAACAAATTACAGCGGGGCAATCGACAAACATCGAGAAAGCAATACATGCATATACTAATCATCTTGACTCCTTTGGAACTTGATTGGGCATTAAAACATTATACATAAACCGCCATCCAACTGCATATATGACTAATAATCCACCGTTAGGTTATCATCCGAACCCCCTCCAGTATTAAGTTGCAAGCAACAGATTATTGCTTTACGCATTGCGTGTAAAGTAAACAATACGATTGTTCTATGAACAAAGGATTGTTGTTTTCTCCCTAGTAGCAACAGCACATCTAGTACCTTAGAGATTTCTGTCACTTCCCCAGATTACTAGAGGCATGAACCCACTATCGAGCATAAATACTAACTCTCAGAGTTGCTAGCATATACTTGGCCAAAATAGCTACTAACAACGGAAAGCATGCAAGATCACAAATAACAAAGACATGATAGAATCAATAATCAATCTGAAATAGCATCTCAATATCCATCGGATCCCCCCAAACACAGCATGCAGAATTACAAATAGATGATCTTGATCATGAACGGAGCTCACAAGATCTAAACATGAAAGCTCAAAGGAGGAGAACCAGGCCTGGCCGCGCGGCCAGGTGGTGTGGCCGGCCCCTAGCCCTTCTCCGTCTCGTATTCTAGCATCTGTTGACTTCCAGAAAATAGGTACTTTGGCTTTTGTCCCGTCCAATTCCGAGAATATTCATTTTCTGACTTTCCTGGAACCAAAAACAGCAGAAAACAGGCAGCTGGCACTATGGCTCTTGTTAATTGGTTAGTCCAAGAAATCATATGAAAAGTACTCCAAAGTGTGGACAAAACACAAGAAAGTGGATAAAACCAAGCATGGAACATCAAAAATTATAGATACATTTGCAATGTATCAGTCCTCTATGAGGCCTGAACCTGGGTAAACCTTGCATCCCTGTGTGCTTGTTTGCTAGCCGATTGATGCCTCCAGCGCTCCCTCCTCCAAAACCCGAGGCCATAACAGTGGGCATTGATGAGTTTAACCCTCGTCAATTGGTGCCGTCTGTGGGAATTGGGAGCACTGATGTTGCGGCTTCTTCCGCCCCGTCAACCGCGATCTACAACTCTGCAACATCATAGATTCGCCTCCTCTTCGGTGCCTTCGACTGCACCATCCACACGCCAGCCACTCGCCTGGCTTTCGAGTCCGTGGGCCAAGGAATCGACCTGGCGATTGGGAGCTTACGCTTCCAAGTTGGTCAGCTGGGCACACTTTGCCTCCCTGACCAGCCAGCGGTTCCCGCAATTGCTCTAGCATCATGGTTTCCACTGCTGACGGCCCCCTGAGCAAACTCAATGCCCTGACAATAGTCGGGAATGCGATAAACGACAGTAGTCGCGGATCCGATCTGGGCCATCTGGCCACTGAAGATGGAGCCTATGGCTCCGGATCTAAAAGTTGCGGGAGCAACAGGTTCCCCAAGCACTACATGTGCATCGCCATAAACACCGGTGAGAACGGCGGCACTCGAGACAACACCGCTACCGGTGGTGGCATCCCAGTCGTGAACGATGATCCCGCCAACAACGCACCCACCAACAATGGGATGGAAGGAGACGCGCATCTCATAGCAAATGAGCGCACCAAAGAGTGCGTGCTGATCAAGCTCAATGACAACGAGTGGGCCCGCTATCGAGAAGCCCTGTGAGGCAATCCCCTGCCCCCAAACTCATCGCAAGACATACTGATGGGTTACCATTGGCTGCTCAAGGAAGAATACAAACACCAACAACAAGTAATCACGGAGCTCAATGCACGCAGAAAGGCGGCGGACGAGTCGAGCCTTCGACGGGCTCAGCTCTCTTCCATGGGAGGATCCTCCTCTAAGGGCAATGACCATGTGGCCGCCAAGAGGAGCTCTCGACTGGCCCACCTCACCGACAAGGAGTGAGAAGAGGCTGCTTGAGTCCTCGACTTCTCATCCATGACGGTGTATACGAGGGGCAATGTGCTCCCAAAGACACCGCAAGCAGCGGTGATAGCGGCCACTGTGTACCTCCTCAACAACGAGCCTCCGGCTGGAGATCCACAGGCCGCCATGCACCGATCTATGATCGCAGGCTTCGGGCTAGTCGAAGCCGCCCTCATCAAGGATCCAACGCCGGAGCCGAAGAAGAACAAGGCTCTGGCCAAGTGCTACTCTTCACCCTCCTCCAGTGATGATAGCCATGACTTGTCTCGACAGCGCCGCTCACGGTGGCACGAGCGCGACTATGACGCGCGTGACGACATCACGTAGTGCAAGGTCGACAAGATGCACGCAAGGTGTGTCCGTTCGACTGACTCGGAGGATGACGAGATAGAGCTCTACGGCGCCAGCCGCTTCAGTAGAGCCATCAAGCAGAGGCGAATGCCTAAGGGGTTCAAACTCCCATCGGAGATCCCTAAATTCGACGGCTTGCAGGACCCGAAGATCTGGCTGGAGGATCACATCTCCTCCATCAGACTACATGGTGGAACCACAAGCATGGCGATGCAATGCCTCCAGCTACATCTGCAAGGTGCAGCCCGTGCATGGCTCAATGTAACATCCCAAAACTTTAATCCAAGTTGATCAAGATCCAAAACCTCAAATTTAGGGTTAACAAAAACTTTTCCAATTCAAAGTATGAAAGCATTCATGTGTATGTGCATTTAAATTAGGAGTTGTTTTGAATTGCCATGGTTCTGTGATTCATTGCTTGTAAAATGATTCTTAGGTGAAATAAACATCATCTAAATCATTCCCAAACTTTTCCTAAAGAAAAACAACTCAAAATGAATAATTGAAATGAATGGTCATTTTGGCCAAATTAACTATCATGCCTACTTTGGCTATTCCTAGTACTCAAAACTTAACACAAACATTTATGGATCTTTACACCCCTTGCTAGTACACATAATGAGGTACCAAGGCCCACTTTGTGATCTGCTAAAAACATTCAAATACTAATTTTAAATGACAGTTCAAAATTGAATCTATTTCATATGGGAAGATCCCACTATTTTAAAAACCACTCAAACAAGCTCAATTTTCAAAACCCAAGAAACCACAGAGTCTCAAGGTTATGCCTAGCACACCCACCAAAAATCTTTTCAGAATTCAAAAAGAAATTTCATACGGCCATTTCATCAAACACTAGGCAGGCAGAATCAAACACTAAATCCTAGGTCACTGTTTGCAACAGGGTTTTGCTCCCATTTGATCTCCAATTAATCTCTTTGTCCCCTCTTGATCAAACCAGGCCCTTAGCACCCATCCCCTACACCCCTAGTGGCATTGTCATGCCATGCCGAGCACCAACTCGCCGGCCAAACCATGCCCCGCTGCAACAGACCGTCCCCCTCTCTCTCGCCATGTCTAGGAGGTAGCCAGCTCCTCACAGCCTCACTGTCCCCTCCCCGAGCCAGGCCAAGCAGTGGACCACCGAGAAAACCCCACGCCCAGTGCCATCGCGCCATGCCGAGCAAGCGCCTGACACGCGTGCACAAGCCGCCGCTCGACCGCAGCCCGCACCCACCGCGTCGCCACGTCCCAGGGAGCATGCCGAACATGCCTGTTCGCCGCCCAATGCCTCACAGCCACCGCTCGCCGTGGACACTGCCGCCTCTGCCGCTGAGAGTGCCAGCTCAGCCCGACCGCATACCACTGCCCCTAATCACGCATTAAGTTCCTAGAGCACCGCTAGGAGACTGTGCGTCGATCGCCACCCTCTGCCATGCCGCTAGCCGCCCGTAGCCATGTCGCCACCGATGCCTGCCCATCCCTCTCGGTCTCGCAGTTGAGCCTATAAAAGGAGGGCACCCCTAGCCGTTTGCAGCACACCACTCCACTCCCCTCACCTCACTGATCGTCCCACACCTCTTGCCGGAGCACGGGGAACAGCAGCTCGTCGGAATTATACCGGAGCATGCCGCCTTTGGAGGAGAAGGGCGCCGCTGATTGCGACCACCCCCAGAGCTGCCTCGACCGTCCCTGAGCTCGCCGTCGACCACCAGACCGTTTGCCCGCCTCGCCGTCGTTGCTGGAGCCCTGGTACGCCCCCTGAGCACCCCCACCGAGCCGCTAGGGTTAGAGTTCACCGGTGACCAGTTCGTCGTCGACGACGATCCCCAGCCGTTGATCCCCACTCTAATCCAACGTCCCACATTGCCCCGTACTGCTTCACGCGTTATGAGCCACTGACTGGTGGACCCCCTGTCAGCTGAGCCTCGCGCTGCAGAGTGACACTGGGCCAGCTCGTTAGCGTTTCCCGCGCGACCCAGTTAGTTTGAATTAGGATTTTTTTCTTTTTAGTTTAAACTTAGTGTTGTCTCTGAGTTTGAAATTCAAATCAGGGAGTTTTACAAATCCAAATTGCATGAAACCAATTTCTCCTTAAAGTTATTGAAAATATCTATCCAAGCCCGTTGGATTTAATTCAATTAGAGTTATAGATCTCTCCTAGTAAAAATAATAAAACAGAAGCAATTGCACCTTGCAACATTTTTTAAAATCAACCAAAATAGATTTTGAGTTGATTCCAACTCTCAAAAATCACATTTCGTCATACCTATCAGAATATGTAATAATGTTAAGGTTTACATGCAGTGACTTTGGACTAGTACCAAAATAATGCTATATAGGCATTTCTAGTCACTTTAAATCATTAAATATTGAACTTAAGCCAAAGTAATTATGATCCAACCCTTAAATCACATTACCACATGTTAGAATGTGTGGTGATGACATGTGTCCACATTATCCCATATTTTAAGTGGTGAATATTAAATCTTAGTTAATTTTTCAATGAGTAGAAATTACTTTTCTAAATTAAAAGGAGTGAAACTATTAAATTAAACTTGTGATGCTTGGGATGATAATAGGTCATCAAATGTGTGTCTTAGAATGATAATTAGACTATTTAAGTATTGTTTGGTGATTTTGTACTCCGTATGTATTTATAGACGATAGTACCGACCAAGTCTACGAGGAGGAGGAGTTCAACCAAGAAGAAGAAGAAAACTTCAACCACTACACCAACCAAGGCAAGCCACCATTAACAATGCAAGCTATTGTAGAAAGCTAGAATTAAGCTAGTTAACTTGGTCCAAGATGCTATAGGCATGCTTGAGTCATATCACTTTGACTATTAGTTACCCCAAGTTTTATCTTTAAGCTTTACTTCCTTTACTTTACCCAAAGTTCTTTACTGGTTTTGAAGGTAGCATAAAGAGTATAAAACTTGACCTATTTAGAACCCCTTTAGATGTCATTCTATGGCATGAGATTGAACCCATCATTTCCACCTTAGTGAACACTCTTAACTTAGTAGTTTAGAGTAGATCAAAAACTTGAGTCACTTTAGATGGGAACACTTGGTGAAAATGAATTGTGAAAACCCTGAATGATGAGTCATTCTATTGAGATGTTTTGACATGTGTTGAGAAACACAAATGGTTTATGATGGTGAAAATGTTGAGGCATGAGCCTTAACCCGTTTATAAAACGGATGGTTGGATTCGGATGCGATACCATTCGAAATTTACCGTACAACCACACTACCTGAATTGGGTCAGGATTAGCTAGAAATTTATATGCATTAGTATTAGTTCCCTCGCGGGAGAGGTTTGAGCTGAGGCTACCTCTCAATGTTGTCCACCTATGCAGTGCCCAAGATGACTGATGGTCATGGTTGGGAGGCCATGCTCATAGGAGAGGTGCTTATACTAGGGTGTGTAAAGGGAAAGTTATGTTTGATTATCTGCATACTAAGTATGATGATTCAGGGTTATCCCTGACAGATGTATCAAATCTTGTGGTGAAAGTGTACCACCTCTGCACAGTGTCAAACTATTCGAATAGCCGCGTCCGCGATTATGGACAATTGGAATGGCCATACTGTTTCGTTGTCAGATGTTTTCTAAACAACTTATGAAAGGAATGATGAATCTTGACTTAACCACAACAGAGTTGTGTTTATGACAATAGCTTTCCAACTTAAGTGATTCTAGAACTTTATTTTATCTTTCTTTGCTTCTGAACTCATCTTAGGTTTCAAACTTAACCTTATAGTTAAACATAGAGTTAGCACTTTGACTTAGAACTATATTTACTTGCTAGTGGTATTTTGCGAGTACTTAAAAGTACTCATGGCTTTTGTCCCTGGCTATTCTCATGGCCAGACTATGAAGGAGACTACCAAGATGATGGTCAGCAGGACGGCTATGATAACTAGGACTATTTTGCTTCGTCAGCTGACGAGGGTTTAACTCATCAATGCCCATTGTTGTGGACTTCGGTTTTGGGTTCAGGCCTCGTAGAGGTCCCTACTCCTGCTTGTCTGCTCGTGGAATTATCGAAGGAACCGAAGGTTACAATGGTGCGCAGATGCAATCTGGCGAGGGTTGTGGAAACTAGGGTTGCGTGTGTCCTCCTCGCTGCCCCCTCCTAGCCTTTATATAGATAGGCTAGGTCCCGGGTAGCAGGTTGAGTCGGTTACAAATTAGGGTTTTCCCCTTCAAACTTTCTATCTTTAACTTCTTCTTGTTCTTCAAGCAATCGAGAGTCCGTAGGTTACTCGAATCCTTCGTTTGGGCCTTGGCGACACCGTGGGCCTGTACGTATTTAGACCGTATATACCAAGCTCGAGTACCTGTAATGTATACCCATGTCAGTAGCCCCCAAGTGTCCAGTGGAATCGCAGATTCGACTAGGGACTTTTTGAAGTCTTTCGAGTGCCTGAACGAGTGTATTTCGACTGCCTTATTTGTGTCATAGGGATTGTCGATGTACGTGCCTGATATAACCAATGTATCGGTATCAGTTAACCACCTTAGGGTGAAACAACGCAGTCTACTCGAACTCGAGTCCCCGGACTCGAATCCGGAAAAGAGCTGGTGTAATTCGACTCAAGCCGCGGAGGTCTTACACGAGTCGAATTCCAGTTATATGGGTGTGAGCACTCGACGCGTCCGTCAAGGCATGTTCATCGTACCTGTAGGCACGAATACATTTCTAGTAGTGCGCAGCTAATGCGTTGCCAGGCCTTATTCAGGTCTTACCTTCACGCTGTAAGCGCGACATCCGAATTTTTTCATCGCGGAGACGATTCGGGTGACCGAGGAGATGCAGTCTCTTTGTAGGAAAAATTATGAGGTGGTGTCGCCATGAGCTTCGAGTGTGGATGTTATCAACTCACAGTTTTTGTATAAATAATCATAGGGTGCGCGACCAGCGCTCCCTATGGGAGTAGCCCCCGAGTGCCTGGTGGAGTCAAAGACTCAGGCAGGCACTAAAGAACTTTTGTGACTGTTGTCGTCTTTTGCTTGCTTGTTTCAGTCGAATTTGTTTCTGGCGCTCCCTATGGGAGTAACCCATGTCCAAAATCGAACCGTATTTCGAGTGGTTGAGTTTGCCTTTGATTGTCCATGTTCCTGCAAAAAGAAGAGAAAAAATCATAGGGTGCGCGACCAGCGCTCCCTATGGGAGTAGCCCTCGAGTGCTTGGTGGAGTCGAAGACTCGAGCAAGGACTAAAGTAGTCAAAGTTTTCCACTGTGTAGCTTAGATGACGTCAGTGCTGACGCTTTCATAACCTCAGTTGCCCGCGTGAGCGGGTTTAACGGGACGTGACGAGCAATGGGTCCCACTTTCTAACTTTGATTTGACTGGGCGTGCGTAATCTTTATTTTAACAGCGCCTCCTCGATTTCCGCGCGTAATGGGAGTAGTGGAGGGACGGTTTGCGCTTCCCCTCCTCCACGTGTCCAACACGATGTGTGCCACGCGTATAGTAGGGTTTTTCTGAGCCGTTGGATTGCATCTTCCAGGGGTTAAGTAGCGGCGCTGCGATGGTAATTTTCTCATCTGCTCTCATTCGTCCTTTGCTTCCATCGCCATTGCCGCTGCTCCTCTACTTTCTCTGTGCTTGTTTCCTCAACGACGCTAGACCAGCTCCGCTCGTTTCCGAGCTACTTTCTTCGCTCACATCACCATCGCGCAATGGGGAAGAAGAAGGGAGGCGCTGCGGCTGATTCCGCGGCCACTGTTGCTGCGGCGAAGAAGAAGGGCGGCTCCGCCGCTGCGGGCACCAGCACCGCCGCCGGCGGGAAGAAGAAGGTCGCAGGCACCCGCGTCACGAATGGTGCGTGGCGCCCCTCCATCATCAAGGCGTCTGATCTCCGTCTTCTTTGCCAAGAGGGAGTACTGTCCGCCGCAGTCGCCGACGCGCGTGTCCCCAGCAGTGAGAAAATTCCTGCTCCTCCCGCTGGTTTTCGAGTGATGTTTTTAGCATTCATCATTCGCGGTCTCTCCTTGCCCCTTCACCCCTTTTTTAGGGGTCTCCTTTGTTTCTACGGGCTTCAGCTCCATCAGCTATCCCCTAATTCTATCCTCCATATCTCTTGCTTCATCACCCTCTGCGAGTGCTGGCTCGGAATCGAGCCACACTTCGACCTCTTCAAGCGCCTCTTTAAATTGAAGCGCCAATCTGCATCTGGCTCTTTAGTATACGATGTAGGTAGTTGCGGAATTCACGTCGATCCATCCGCCACCTACTTCGACATCAAGCTCAAGGCGTCCGTCCAAGGATGGAGGGACAAATGGTTCTACATCCGCGATGAGAAGGCTAATGGTGAGCACTTTGGTCTCGCGCCCTTCGATCCCGCGACGCCATGCAGGAGGATGCGCTCCTGGAAGAACGTAGTCATGCCTGGCGAGTCCACAGAGACAGATGCGCTGTACAGGCGCGTCTGCGACCTCGAGAGTCGCATAGGCAAAGAGAAGGGAGGCTACGCTCTCATCCGCACTTGGCTGCGCCGTCGCGTCCAGCCCCTGCAAGCTAGAGTCCACCCCATGTTTCAATGGGCTGGCACTAATGATGCCACTCGCGTGTCTGCCGTTGGCATGTCCGCGAGTGAGGTGGACAAGAGTGCTCGACTAGTCACCAAGTACACCGTCAAGGATGTGCTCCGCAGTGATCCAATTGTTCTTCCATTTGATGCTTCGAACCCTCCTCCTGAGGTATAGTTGTGCTACGCAGTAGCTGAATTTGTCGATTGCTTCTCTGTTGCTTACTTGTTTTTTGCTAAATTTTGTTGTCTGCATGTAGGATTGGGCGATGTCGCCTTGTATGCCCCCTCTTCCTGAGGGGATTATCCCTCGCAAATCTTTGGAAGAGGATGAGTCAGAGTCGACCGTCCCTTCTGATGTGGAGGAGGAAGCCCCCGAGTCCGATAATCTGGATACTCGCAAGAGTTCGCGCATCGAGGATTCCGATGCATCATCTGCTTCGACTCTGGAAGGTATGGGTGTTGGTGCGGAGTCGCCGATACCTGCTATTCTTGTGAGCGCAGTGGCACCATATTCTCGCAAGAAGATGCGATTGCCCAAGGAGTCCACGTCGGAGTCGGGGGATGCCACTTTTGACTTTGACAAGTTTGACTGGTAAGTTTTCTAGTTCACTTGTTCTTCTCTATTTTGTCCTTGTTGGCTCGTCTCGGAGTTTTCCCTTTCTCATTGTGGGTTTTGTCTCGCAGTCAAGAGGCGTCGTCATCTTCTGGCAACATCCAATTTTTGAAGGAATCAGGAGTCGCGACCTCAAGGGCCAAGAAAGAGGTCGAGCGCGCTCCTTCCCCTCCATTGGCGGCCCACTCCGGGCACAACCCTTCTTGTTCTGCTCATGCAGGCGAGCATCGAATGGTTGCCCAGATGACGGCACAACAAACATCTTCGGAGTCATTGGAGGACCATGTAAGTGTAGTTTTTTTCTCCTTTTTAGTGTTGTAGTCGATGTTATCTATTGCCTCTGCTGATTTCTTGTTGTGCGATAGCTCCTTGTGAAAGAAGCCGCGCACTTGGCAGAGCAAGTGCTTGCGATGGGCCGCCAGCATGTGATGCTAGAGACGCGTCACCGCGTGGTTGAAAGTGAGCGTTCTACACTTCTTCTTCTTTTTCCTCTTCCCCTTTGATATAGTCGACTGATAGTCAACTTTGTTTGTCGTGTAGCCGAACATAATTCCCTATTGCGTGACGCCGCCGCCTTGGAGAAGCCACTCGCCGCGGCTGTGAAGGGTCGCGACGAAGCAATCGCGGCGCATGACAAGGCGCGGAAGCGTGAAGAGGATCTGCGTGCCTCCTTTGCAGCCAGGGAGAAGCTGTTCGAAGAACAACTATTCTCAATTGCCAAGGCTCTCTCAGGTACTTTTTCTTGTGGATATTGTTATCCTTCTCTACTTTGAACTTTTTTGCCGATGGCGCTGATGTTTTTGTCCATTTGTGGATTTATGTATAGATGCTGGCGATTTGAGCTTCGACCCGCAGGCCCTTCGTCGTGATGATGCTCTGGTGGGTGCACTATCAGCAGTCAAAGACCGTAGCACCGCCGTGCAGGACACGCTCTCCACGGCCAAAAGCGTACTCAGTCGCCTTCGGGAGGAGCTGATGCCCAAGGTGGAGCTAGTCGAGAATATTGACGAGCTGGTGGAGTCACTCGCTGGAGGTGTGCCTTCCAGCTTCAAGAACTCACTCCGCGCGGCCGGCGTGTCCATGTCACTTTCCATGGTGCAGGCCCACGGAGTCAAGATCGATCCTGCCGCGTTGTTGAAGGCGATGCATGTTAGCGCGGATGGCCAGCAGGTAGTCTTCGCTCCTTTCACGACTGCCTATGGCAAATATGGGCATCATCTGATAAATACTGTTGCAAAGTACTCTAAGGAGCTCCAACGTGCCAAGAAGGCGGCGAAAGCTTCGGCTTCAGGGGCCGGCTGAAAGTCAGTGGCGTTTGACACTGCCACGGACTTGATGAAGCCCCCGAAGCTGTCGAAGTCGAAGAAACCAGTTGCTCCTTAGTTAGCTTTGTAATATTTAATTATTTTATGTCCTTTTGTTTAAGAACATGCCTGCTGGCGAGTGTATCTGCTAATACTTTTGCTAGTCTTGAATGCATCTGATCCTTTTTGTCTTTGTGTTGATTTGGTCGTCTTATTTGCTTCTATCTTGATTTGTGGTAGGGTACATCAAGTGATCCTTTGAGGGAAACTCAGGACTCGCTGATTCTTGATGATATTGTGGCACCGTCGCGCTCCAGGGTAGATGAGCTGTCGTTGCTTTTGCGACTACGTGACCGCGTCAAGCAGCTGGAGCAGGAGTTGCCCGTGCTCCGCGGTAACGCGGATGCGTGGAAGTCGAAGGCGGAGAAAGCCGCCGCCTGAGAGCAATATCTGCTTGGCGAGGTGACGCAGTTGGGCGACCAATTCAAGTGTTAGTTTGATTGTTCTCATCTTTTCATTGTAGTCACTCGCAGTGGTACGTTGTACTCATGCTGCTGTTGCTGCTTCGTGTAGTTGTCAGCACGCGTCATCCGCAGGAGGAGAAGGATAGAATTGCCATTCGCATGCATGATCTCACCCAGGAGCAACTTCAAGAGAGTGGATACTTCTAGGTAAATCATGATCGTGCAACTGTGCTGGCGAACCTGTAGGATTGTGCGTCGTGAGTGCTGCTCTTTCTGAAGAAGTCACAGTCATGTTTGAAGAACATTTATCGGGCGATGTTTCCGCTGGATGATACTCCATCAAGCTTGCTGGCCCTCCTTGCCAAGTTTCAAGACCTGACCGTTGTTCGCGAGTGCGTGAGGCAACAGTTGGTGGCTGGTGCCAAGGCTGCTCTATGAATGGTGCGATTGCACAGGCCTGGCGTAGATGTTGCGGCAATTGCATCTGGGCCGCCTGCACCACCAGCAGGTTCAGCCTGGAATATGGTGCCGCACTACCAGGCGGTGGATCGCCCAGCAGAAGAGATCGTCGACTTCTTTGAGGAACAAACCAACGTTCTCCTGCTGAAGTAGTAGCCTAGTTTGTATCCTGCACATAAGTGTACTTGTGTTGTAAAGTTCGTATAGATGTTGTAGATAATTTATTGTCGGATGTGCATAAAGAGCTTTGTTAGCATGAAGTGCGTTGCACTATGCGAGTCCTTTTCGTTAGCCTAGCCATGCTTTGATCTCAGTTCCTTATCAACTTGTCAGGTGCGTTGCAGCTGGGTTGATATTGTGTTAAGGGTTTCGATTGATGTACCAGCTACTCAGGATATCGCGTTTTGGTTCGAAGAACAGATGTGTATAGGGTGGCGCAGCCCCCGAGTAGATAAATTGGAAAAGTAAAGAACTTAGAGTTTTGGGGCACTTAGCTTTATTTATTCGAAGAACAGTGTGAGGTACAATGTGTGGCTAAGTAGCCTTATTTGCAATGTAAAAGGTAAAAACGACTAAGGGTAGAAGCGTCGCAGTTGTGCGACGTTCCAGGGGTTGGAGTATGCGACTCCTGTCTCTAGATCTTGAAGGCGATAGGCGCCACCTAGGATTACTTCTGTAATCACGTACGGTCCTTCCCAGGGGGACTCGAGCTTGAGATGCCCCTGCTGCTTCAGTCGCAGGACCAGGTCGCCTTCGACGAAGGATCTGGGGCGAAGCCTCCTACTGTGGTAGTTGCGCAGGTTCTGCTGGTAGATCGTGGATATTTCCGCGGCGATTTCCCTTGCCTCGTCAAGGAGGTCGAAGGAGTCTTCGAGTGCGAGGGATGACTCTTGTTCGCTGTAAGCGACCACGCGTGGCGCCTTGTACCGTACCTCGGCGGATAGCACTGCGTCGGCTCCATGCACCATAAAGAATGGCGTGTAGCCCGTGGTGCTGTTTGGAGTTGTACGTAGGCTCCAAAGTACAGATTGCAGCTCGTCCGGCTAGCAACCTGTGGCTTGTTCGAATGGCCGGAGGAGTCGCTTCTTGATGCCGCCGCAGACGAGCCTGTTTGCTTTTTCCACCTGACCATTGGTCTATGGATGCGCTACTGAGGCGTAGCTGATGTTGATCCCCAGGTTCTCGCAGAATTCTTGGAACTTCTTGGATGTGAAGTTCGTCCCGTTGTCGGTGATGATGCTGTGCGGCACTCCGAAGCGGTAGACGATGGACTCGAAGAACTTGACTGCGCTGTGCCCTGATTGGTTCGTCACTGGCATGGCCTCAATCCACTTGGTGAATTTGTCGACTGTGACTAAGAGGTAGACGTAACCTCCTCGTGAGGACCTTGGAAGTTTGCCGACCATGTCGAGCCCCCATTGCGTGAAGGGCCAGGCCAATGGGATTGGTCGTAGCTCTGGGCCCGGTGCGTGCGGCTTGTCCGCGAATCGCTGGCAAGCGTTGCATTTTTGGACTATGTCCTTGGCATCGCGCATGGCCGTAGGCCAGTAAAATCCAGCTCGTAGAGCTTTGCCAACGAGGGTGCGACTGCCAGCGTGGTGCCCGCAGGTCCCTTCATGGATGTCGAGGAGAACTGCTTTTCCATCGACCATGGAGACGCATTGTTGGAGTACTCCTGTGATGCTACATTTATACAGTTCGCCATTGATAATAGCGAATGCCTTGGATCGTCGCGCGATGTGTCGTGCATCTGTCGGATCGTCCGATAACCTCTTGCTGAGGAGGTACGTGATGTACGGCTGCGTCCAGGATTGCTCAATCATCATGACGCTCATTGGTCCCTTGAGTCCTGTGTCCAGCTCCAGGTCATCGAGTGCCATTGGCTCATTGGGTGGCGTAGCCCCCGAGTCCGTTGCTGCGCTTGTTTTCTTCTCTGTGGCCTTTGGCTTGATGGAGCGTTTGTAGATGCGCTCGAGAAATAGCCTAGGTGGTATGGGGGCCCAGGTAGAGCCTATGTTGGCGAGTGTGTCCGCCTCTTCGTTGCTTTCGCGACCTATGTGTCGTAGCTCGCAACCGTCGAAGTCTCCTTCGAGTGTGCCATAGACGTCACGGTACACGATCATGTTGTCATTCAGTGTGTCGCACTCATGCATCGTTTGGTTGACGACCAACTTAGAGTCGCCGTATATGATGAGCCTCTTGGCGCCGCAGGTTTTTGCCATCCTCATCCCGTGCAACAGGGCCTCATATTCAGCCTCGTTGTTGGAGGCTGTGAACTGCATTCGCAGGATATACTTCAGCTTGTCCCCTTGAGGTGATGTCAGTATGAAACCTGCGCCTGCTCCGTCTTTCCGCTTGGACCCATCAAAGTGCATTTTCTAGAGGTAGTACATATCTGGCTTGTCCGAGAGCTGGTTCTCCATCCAATGCACGAGGAAGTCAAGGAGAAATTGTGACTTGATTGCATCACGCTTTTCGTATGTGATGTCTTGTGGAGACAATTCTATTCCCCAAAGCACGACTCGCCCCGTGGCGTCGGGGTTATTGAGGATATGCCCCAACGGGGCGTCATTGACCACCACGAATGGGTGTTCCTAGAAGTAATGGCGCAGTCGCCGGGCGATCATGAAGACGCCGTACGCCAGCTTCTGGTAGTGTGGGTACCACTGTTTTGTTGGCATGAGGACCTCGCTGTGGTAGTATACTGCGTTGTACGCCGTGGACCTTGTTTTCCTCGGCTTGCTCGACGACGAGCACTGTGCTGACCACCTGGTTGGTGGTGGAGATGTACAGCAACAGTTGTGCCCTTTCTCGTGGGGTCACCAGCACTGGCGAAGTGGATAGCAGGCGCTTGAGGTCTTCGAATGCTTCTTGTGCTTCATTGGTCCACTCGAATTTTTCAGCTTTGTGGAGGAGCTGGTAGAAGGGCGGCGCCTTTTCGCCCATTCGACTGATGAATCTACTAAGGGCCGCGATTCGTCGAGCCAGCTGCTGAACGTCCCTTATGTTTTTCGGCTTCTCCATGGCCAGTATAGCTTTTATCTTCTTCGGGTTTGCCTCGATTCCCCTCGTGGAAATGAGATACCCGAGTAGCTACCCAGATGGTATGCGAAGTCGCATTTGTCTGGATTGAGCTTGATCCGGTAGCGGTCGATGTTGGCGAAGGTTTCGCGCAAATCGTCGATTAGGGAGGCTTCCTCCTTGGTCTTGATTACTATGTCGTCGACATTGACTTGAATGTTGCGACCCAGTTGTTCCTTGAGGCAAGCCTGCATACACCGCCGGTAGGTGGCTCCCGCGTTCTTTAGCCCGAAGGGCATTGTGTTGTAGCAGAACACACCAAAGGGCATTGTAAACGCTGTTTTCTCTTGATCTTCCTCCTTCATTCGAATTTGATTATAGCCTGAGTAGGCGTCGAGGAAGCAGAGGCGCTCGCATCCCGTGGTGGAGTCGATGATCTGGTCGATCCATGGCAACGGGAAGTGATCCTTTGGGAAGTGCTTGTTCATAGAGGTGAAGTCCACGCACATCCGCAGGATATCCGTGTCCTTTTTTGGTACCAGCACCGTGTTGGCGAGCCAAGTGCTTTCCTTGATCTCGCGTATGAACTTGGCTTCGAGCAGTCTATTGATCTCCATTCCAACTGCCTGCGCTCGTGGCTCAGACAATCGCCGAATTTTTTGCTTGACTGGCCTTGCGTCGAGGTTGACGTTGAGTGCGTGCTCGGCGAATTCCCTGGGAACTCCTGGCATGTCCGCAGGACACCAAGCAAAAATTTCCCAGTGCTCATAGAGGAATTCGATGAGCGCGAGTTCCTATGCGGGACTCGAGTTGTTGGCGATGAGGGCCGTCTTGGCAGGATCCGATGGGTGGACCTGCACTTTCTTTGTGTGCACAGATGAGTCGAAGGAGAGATCGGGTGAGCTTGGCCTGCTCAGGGGAGGCAGACTGTTGTCTGTCGTCTCCTTCAATCTCGCGAGTTCCTCCTGCATGCCGAAGGACTGGGAAATTCTGTTGAATTCCCTGTCGCAACTGTCAGATTGCTCGAAACTCCCGTTGATCGTGATGACGCCATTGGGACATGGCATTTTCATCTACAGGCAGGTGTAGTGGGCCACTGCCATGAACCTAGCAAACGTGACGCGCCCGAGGATGCAGTGGTACTGTGAGGGCCAGTCGACGACCTCAAAGTCGATGCGCTCGCGCCGGAAGTTGTTCGACATGCCGAAGATGACGTCGATGTTGATTTTGCCCAGGGGGTATATGCCTTTCCCTGGGACGATGCCGTGGAACGTTGTGTCCGAGGCCTCCAGGCAAGTTAGAGGGATCCTCATTGCTCGCAAGGTACTCGCAAATATGAGGTTGATGTCGCTCCCACCGTCCATGAAGACGCGACTCATGTCAAAGCCTCTGATTTGCGCGTCGAGAACGAGGGGCAATGGCCTGGTCGGGGTATCTGAGGCGGATGGACTCGTTTGTCGAAGGTGATGTAGGACTCGCTTCCGCTGAGGTACTTAGTGGTAGATGGTGGCCAGTGTGTGGCCAAGTTGACTTGGCGAGTGATGGCCTTCTGCACCCTATTGAAGGGGCGTCCCTTTTGGATCATCATGGTGCCCATGGCTCGTGGGTACGGTTCGCCTCCGTGGTGCTGGTCCGGTGTAGCTGCATTCGGGGGTGGCCCAGGTGGTGGTGGCGGTGCGCCATGTGCCACGGCACCTGGAGCGGCTCCATAGCCTCTTTCGACTGCATTGTGGTTCATCCGAACCAATCCCTCATGTAGCTTGAGGAACTCGCGACAGTCTTTGAGGAGGTGGCTGGACTTTTTCTTGCCGTCATGCTTGTCGATGTAGAAGTGCACCGTGCATGGCCCGGACAATTTGTCCTCAATGGAGTTTGCGGGTGCCTCATCGCGAGTGTGGCGTTGCCAGACTTGCGTGGTTTTCCTGGAGTCGCAGTATCCGCCGCTACGGTATCCACTATTGCGGTTATCCTCATGTCTATCGGCGTAGCCGTCCGTGACCATGTTGACGTCGCAGCGGTCATCGTAGATGCGCATGCAGCGCTTGCCCCGGCGGTCGTGTCTGCGTTCGAGTACCGCCTCCTTGTCAGAATGAGCGCGATTCTTCACCGAATCTTCTCCATCGGCCCACCGATTCGCGATCTCCATCAGGTGGTCGATGATCTGGGGCTTTGAGCGGCCCAGCTCCTCCCTGAGTTCTAGGCGGCGGACGCCATCGTTGAATGCGTCAATCGCGCGATCTTCCGAGATGTTCTCTGCGGAGTTCTTGATGATGGACCACCTTTGGATGTAGGAGGACAGCGATTCGCCAGATCTTTGCTGGTAGCATCTTAGCTCTTCGATTGTTGCGGGCCGCTTGTATGTGCCCTTAAAGTTGCGCACAAAGCTGTAAACTAGCTCATCCCAACTGCGAATGGATCCGCGTGGGAGGTTGTTGAGCCAGGCTCGGGCGGCGCCCTGCAGCTGTAGCTGCAAGCATTGCATGGCCGTGCTCCGAATGCCTCCGTGGAGTCTGATGGAGGAGATGTGGTCCTCCAGCCAGATCTTGGGGTCCTGTAGGCCATCAAACCTTGGGTTCTCTGACGGGAGTTTAAACCCTTTAGGCATTCGCTTCTGCCTAATGGATCTGCTGAAGCATCTGGCGCCGTGAGCGACGGCGTTGAGACAGGTCGTGACTGTCATCGCTGGACGAGGGAGAGGAGTAGCGCTTTGCTAGCGCGTTGCCCTTCTTTGGGTCTGGTGTTGGCTTCTTGTCGAGGGCGGCCTCGATTAATCCCAAACCCGCGATCGTAGATCGGTGCATGGCGGTTCGGGGATCTCTAGCTGGCGGCTGGTTGTTGAGGAGGTACATGGTGGCCGCTGTCACCGCAGCCTGCTGCGCCTTAGGGACCACGTTGCCTCATGTGTCGACTGTCATAGAGCCGAAGTCGAGGACTTTTGCGGCTTCTATGTGTTCTTTCTCGGTGAGATGGGCCATCCGAGATTGCCTCTTCTTGGCGAGGTACTCGTTGCCCCTTGAGGAGGATCCTTCATAGGAGGAGAGCCCAGCACATCGAAGGCTCGATTCGTCTGCTGCCTTTTTACGCGCTTCGAGTTGCGCGATTGTTTGTAGTTGGCGCTTGAATTCTTCCTTCAGGAGCCAGTGATAGCCCATCAGCAATTCTTGCGGGGATCCGAAGGGTAGAGGAGCGCCTCGTAGGGCCTCACGGTAGCGATCCCATTCTTGCTCGTTGAGCTTGATCATGACGCATTTGCCAGTTTGCTCATTGAGTATGGTCGGAGGTTCGACTGCTCCTCCATTCGCTGAGGTCATCAATGACAAAGGTATATATTTGATATACATTTGTAGTGTTAAGTATATTTGATACTTGTTCTGTTATGCTGAAAATAGGTCCTTCTGCATGAGAGGTGCTTGCTGGAGAGGAGGTGACGTTGCATGTTGATGGCGAGCATGATGATGATGGTCGACGACACCCTCCCTCGACATTTATCACTTAGTTTATGTTTTGGATAGTTATTGTAATCAAAATATTATGAACTTCTTTAGTGTGTCTCACACTTTATGAGACGGTTATTCATATGAGTTTGTAACAAACAATTGTTCTACTTTTATGAATGATCTCTATTTGTGGTCATATCTTGTTTGATTATATATGAGTTATCCTTGTTGTTTGAAACTAATTGATAATGTATGAAAATTTGTAAAATATTGAAATGCCTTGAAAAATACCCAACTTAAATCATATTTCATTACGGAATGAAAACCATTGTTTAAATTCAAAGTTATGTTGATAATATGTGAAATTCATTCGATTTCTTATCACATATAAATCATGCCTTAACTTGAACACCGTGTATTACTTGAATACGAAGTGTTTAATGAATTGTTAAAAGTAAATACATATTCGATGTATTGTGTTTTAACGAAAATGGTAATTATCATTATGATTATTTAATTGTGTAAAGAAGTTTACCAAAGGAAACATGAAATTTGAAACTATTTGATTTGATCAAAGTGTTTCATCAATAAAAGGGTATAAATATAAAAGACAATCTAATTATGATTTGATCAATAGTAATGAAAATCGACTTTATAAAGGATGGCATAAAAGTAATTGTGAAATGCAAAGAGTTTTGAAACTTCAAAATGCAAAGCATCACAATATGATATTTGATATCAAAATGGGTAAACAGATGATGCCAAATAAATCATTGTAGTGTGGATGTAGAGACCATTACTTAGAAATAGGTAGCACTCAATTAGCATATATAGTGAACCACTTGCATTCGTGAAAGTGGCTCCATATCTAGTATGCGTCGTCATGAAAGTTTTGGGGTTATTAGATATAACCGAAACAATAGAGAATAAGTCCTTGTAGAGTATTCATTGGAAACTTTGAATACGAAATCCATAGCTGAAACCAAAAGGAAAGAAAAATACGTATTGCTTGGATTTTGGTGCATTCTTGAGAAAGCTCACTTTAAGTCAGATTTCTCAATTATAAAGCAAATGGAAGATAGTGTAAAACACGATGAGGATCCAAATCCATGCGTCAGAGTGTTGAGAAGTGCAACGGAAAATGTTCCTAAACGATTCTCTTCACAAAGGAAACAATCAATGATAATGATCATTGTGTTTTCCCACTAGTGTTTTCACTATATGAAGTAGGATTCAAAATGTAATCCATATCTTGTATGGAGACATTTGTATATCATTTTTCATGATTCTTGGAATATGACATACCTATGAACTACTAAGGAAATAATGGTAAACTAGAATTATGAGAAATCCTAAAAGCAAAATTCACTTGAGATTAGAAAGCAATTCGTTGCTGAATCTCACAAGTAAAAGGGGTTACTTGAATTTTCCCAAATTACTGCAAAGCCATTGTGGAAAAGGGGGTGAATGACAAAGGGACAATTTGTCAAGTATTGGAAGAATTCAAATGAATCTGATTCATGTGTGCTTAAGATCCAGTGGATTTAGAACTAGTAAAAGTACTAGTATCTCATAGTAAAACTCCAAGTTTGTTATTTGATCAAAGGATTTTGAAATTGTTCAAAATAGTGAGTGGATATGCAATTTGCATGAAATTAAGTGGGAGCTATTAAAGTCTTCCTAAAACAATATGTGAATGACATATTTTTGAGTGGGAGTAATATAAGTCTCAAATTCAAATATGTAGGAACATAGTTTGAGTAAGAGTACTAACTCATACCCAAATATGGTAGGAAAATATTTTGAGTGGGAGCTTATAGGAGTGATTCTTAAGTATGTTAAGAATAAAAGCGCAAGTACCAATAAATAATGATTTATAAGGTGTAGAAGTTGATAATAAGTGTATTATGATATAAGTTTTATATCATGCTATAACTGTATTGAGTGGAAACATCAATACACCTGTGATATACAAACAACCAGGGGTTCCCAGTGAAACTCTAGGCACTAGTTCATTGGTCAACACATGATCATGTTTCCTGATCATGTGGCATTTATGCCAGTTGGAAATGGAGTCAACTCATTCTGAGAATGAGATGGTGAACCAATACCCAACCTAAACATCATGACACGATCATGTCACGAAGTTCATGTTACGATGATTAGAAATGGATCCTCGTAGACTATTCCTTAGACCGTGAGGCTATATCAATCACTGTCTCCCGAGAGTGCTTAGATAGCATCAAGAGACACTTGGTAATACAGTGGTTATAAAGGTGTGTTTAGGTACTCAGAGGAAACCGTAGAGGCAATATATGTCAAGAGCGGGATTTTTCCGTCCATGTGACGGAAAGATACTCAAGGGCTCACTCGGAGAGGTTATATCCAATAGTTGCACAGCGTGTGATTTGATCACAGGGATATCACTTGTCGAAACGAGTCAAGTAGCATTGTTCGGTAACAAGATTGAACACGACATGGTGATGTCATTGATCAGATCTCGGGTAATGCAAGTACTAAGAGCCAAAGGGAATAAGACACGACTGTCTCGGTTCAAACGACGAAAGATCTTCGTGGAGCGCACAGGGGTCACATGGCCATCTAGGTCCCTCTATTGATCATTGGTCCGAGAGTGTCCCGACCATGTCTGGAGTGTCCCGACCATGTCTGGAGTGTTCCCGAACCATGTGGTATCACGCTTAAGGGCTTGATGATGCTTAGAGAGTGTTTATAGGATCGGTAGAATCGCCGAAGAATTGTAGAGAGAAAACCGGAAGGGTTTCGGTAAGTCCGGAGGATGTCCGGAGTGGAGGTGGAACTGTTCCATAGCCACGGAGGTTGAATAATATGTGAATGAATGTTAAATATTGATTTAATCATTTATTCATAATTATTTAATAAAGAGAAAATCAATTTAAAAGGTCAAAAGGCTTTGAGGGTGGTAGTACCTCCCCCCTATATATAGTGGGGGTATTTGGACAGATAAATACACACTATAATCAATAAAGGTGTTCTCAATTTTGGTAGGACCTACATTGGATATTCTCTCTCTCGTGACCGTGGCCCCAAGTTCGGACTGCGCGAACGAGAGATATCTTCACTGCGGAGCGCCGTCGCGCTGCGGGATTCGGATCCAGGAGCTCTACTTCCGCAACTGCTGCTGGAACGGGGAAGCGGGAGTCATCGTCAGGCACTAGACGTGTGTGACTCCCCATGAGGTGTCGCACTTGAGGCACTCAAGTCGTTGGATCCAAGGGAGCGTGAGGACTTCATCACGACCTTGAGGTCGGCTTCGGCTTGTCTACATCAACCACGCTCTCCTGAGCGTTGACAACGCTTTTCGGTCTTGAAGGGTAAGTTCGGGAAAAGCCCCTCCCGTTACTATATTACTAATAGATAGGTCCTGGCAGCATTAGGGGTTCAGGGGCGTAGGGTAATATTTTATTGGTTTCATACGCGGAACCCCTATAGGTCCATCGTAAAAAAATTCTACAAAGGACATCTCTATGGATCGCGTAATCGACGCGTTCAACAACGGCGTACGCCGAAGAGAGCTCAGGGAGAACTTGGGCCGCTTGATGCCTAAGACAATCGACTTAATGGTTTGTGTTTTGTGGTTGAACTTTTAAATTCGTGGTTTGTGTTTTGTGGTTGAGACTTTTTGGTGTGCTTGTCTGGATGATACCTATGGACTTCATATCATGGATTATGCTCATGGCTATATCTATTCATATCCTATTGGTGGAGGTTATCACGGAAGGCGCGCACTCATAATGGTTATCCAATAATAATTGTGATTTTTGTCAAGGATGCCTATTCTCTACTTCGGTGTTATGTGTTTTTGCCCTTATGTCTATGGAATAGATTCACCTATTTGTGTGCATTTGTATTCCAATGCAAAACTCTATTATGCACCCATTGAGGGGGAGTCCCTTTCATAGTTATCTCTGTTTGTCTTGTGTCTTTCTCCTGCAAATCCTGGTTTTGTCATCTAACACCAAAAAGGGGGAGATTGAAAGAACATTTCATGTTTTCCTTTGTTTTGCGTGTTAGATAACAATACTATGGAGACTTTTCATGTGTGCTAAGTGTGCAGGAAGTTTTGAGGGGGGCCG
Source organism: Avena eriantha (assembly GCA_910589775.1). Classification (NCBI taxonomy): domain Eukaryota; kingdom Viridiplantae; phylum Streptophyta; class Magnoliopsida; order Poales; family Poaceae; genus Avena; species Avena eriantha. The sequence goes on from OU342742.1 coordinate 510,687,411, forward strand.
GATAATCCGCCCCTCCAAGGGCTGGATAATCCGGCCTACCTCATCTCTCAAGGAAGCCAAGGCACGTCGCTCTGTGTCCAGTCGGATTTTCTCCCGGAAAATCCGAACAGGGGCGGTTTTTCCTCCCCAGGCCGGATAATCCGGGTTTCGCAAGGGCCGGATAATCCGGCCCCCTGTTTTCGAGCAAAAGGAGCCAAGGCGCATCGCTCGGTATCCGGTCGGATTTTCTCCCGGAAAATCCGAACTGGGGCGGTTTTTCTTCCCCAGGCCGATAATCCGGCCTTCGCATAGGACTGGATAATCCGCCACCCAGAAGTTGCTCAAGGGCAAGCTCGACGCGACGCTCTATGAGGGGGCGGATTATTTGCCGGATATTCTGAGTCTGGGGCGATGTTTCCCCAGACCGGATAATCCGGCCCTCACTTGGGCCGGATAATCCGGCCCCCAAAGTGTGCAACAGCTGGTTTTTGGAAGGGGGTATAAGTACCCCTTCTTCCCCAACGTCCAGAACTCTTGATTCACTCGAATTTGACTAGACCTTGTGCAAGAGCTCTAAATCTTGATCTCCCACTTCAACCACCCGAAGGTCTTGATCTTTGGTGGAATTGAAGGAGGAGAAGTTCATCATCAACATCAAGAATCAAGGGCTTTAACTCCTCTCCATTCACTTGGAGAAATCCCTGATCTAGTATTCTTGTTAATACCTAGATCTTGTTATTGTATTTGACAACTTTGTTCTTGTGGCAGCTTGTTGTCATTTCGGGAGCCTCCAAGTTGTTGTGGAGTTGTGGCCCCGCTAGTTGTGTAAAGGCATCGGTGCCTGCCTCGAAGGGTATCTATAGTGGAAGGTGGATCAGGCCTATTGTGGCGAGATCCATCGGAGAACAGGGTGAGGCCTTTTGTGGCATGGTGGTCTTAGTACCGCCCACCCCTCCAATGCAGACGTACTTCCCTTTACAAGGAAGGAACTGCGGTCAAACAAATCCCGTATCTCCGCATGCTTCACTTCGGTTCAATCGCTCCTCTTCCACTCGCTCTTTACTCGCTAGTAGATAGGTTTGAATATAGGGAAATTCCACACATTAGTTTATCTAGAGAATTTACCTTTGTGCCAAGCCTAAAATTGAAAAAGAATTAAAAATTGGTGTAGCACCTATTCACCCCCCTCCTCTAGGTGCCCATACGATCCATTTCATAAGTGTGTCCTGCATCACCTTCGACAAGAGCGATCACCCGCGCCAAGTTCCTGACCCAGGCCACTGTCCCCTGGTGCTCGAGGCACAGATTGGAGGCTTCGAGATGAGTCGCGTCTTCATGGACGGTGGAAGCGGCATCAACCTGATGTTCGCAAGTACCTTCCATGCAATGAGGATCCCTCTGACATGTCTGGAAGTTTCAGACACAATGTTCCACGACATCGTCCCAGGGAAGGGCGTGTACCCCCTGGGCAAGATCAGCGTAGCCGTCATCTTTCGCACGCCGCGAAACTTTCGGCGAGAGCGCATTGAATTTGAAGTTGTCGACTGGCCCTCTCAATACCACTGCATCCTTGTAATTGTCACGTTCGTGAGGTTCATGGCAGTGCCACACTATGCCTACTTGCAGATGAAGATCCCGGGCCCAAACGGCATCATCAGAGTCAACGGAAGCTTCGAGAGATCCGACAGCTGGGATAGGGAATTCAACAGAATCTCCCAGTATTACAGCATACAACAAGAGCTAGCGAGGTTAAAGGAGTCGACATACAATAGTCTGCCTCCCCAGAGCAAACCAAGCTCACCGACCAATCCTTCGACACATCGGTGCACACAAAAAAAGTCTAGGTCCACCCAACTGACCCAACCAAGACGGCCCTCATCGCCAACAACTTGAGTTCCGCATAGGAACTCGCGCTCGTCGAATTCCTCAGTGAGTGCTGGGAAATCTTTGCCTGGTGTGCAGCAGACAAGCTAGGAGTTCCTGGGGAATTTGCTGAGCACTCACTCAACATGAATCCTGAAGCAAGGCTAGTCAAACAAACAATACAACGACTATCAGAACCGAGGACAAAAGCGATCGCTATGGAAGTCAACAGACTCCTCGACGCTAATTTCATACGCAAGATCAAGGAAAGCACCTTGGTCACAAATCCCATGCTCATTCCTAACAAGGACACGGATATCCTGCAGATGTGTGTGGACTTCACCTCCCTAAACAAGCATTGCCCGAAGGACCACTTCCCGTTGCCACGGATTGATCATATAATCGAATCCACCGCGGGATGCGAGTGCCTCTACTTCCTCGACACCTACTCAGGCTATCATCAGATTCGAATGAAGGAGGAGGACCAGGAGAAAACAGCGTTCGTCACGCCCTTTGGTGTCTTCTGCTACACAACGATGCCCTTCGGGCTGAAAAACGCAGGAGCTACCTATTAGCAGTGTATCTAGGCGTGCCTCAAGAGCCAGCTTGGTCGCAACATTCAAGTCTACGTCGATGACATCATCGTGAAAACCAAGGAGGAAGCCTCATTACCCGAATATCTCCGCAAGACATTCGATAACCTCGACCACTACCGGATCAAGCTGAATCTGGACAAATGTGCCTTCGGTGTACCATCTGGGCAACTGCTCGGGTACCTCATCTCCGCGAGAGGGATCGAGGCCAACCCGAACAACATAAAGGCCATACTGGCCATGGAGAAGCCGAAGAATGTAAAGGGCATCCAGCAGCTAGCTAGGCGAATCGCGACGCTCAGTCGATTCATCTGTCGAATGGGCAAAAAGGCACTACCATTCTACCAACTTCTCCGCAAAGCTGACAGATTCGAGTGGACCGACGAAGCACAGGAAGCATTCGAAGATCTCAAGCGTCTACTGTCCACCTCACCGGTGTTGGTAACACCTCGTGAAAAGGAGCCGCTGTTGCTATACATCTCTGCCACCAACCAGGTGGTAAGCACTGTGCTCGTAGTGGAAAGAGCCAAGTAAAATAATGTCCACAGGGTGCAATGCCCAGTCTACTACCTCAGCAAGGTGCTCACACTATCAAAACAGCGGTACCCGCATTATCAGAAGCTGGCATACGACATCTTCATGATAGCTAGGCGACTGCGCCACTACTTCTAGGAGCACCCAATTGTAGTGGTGAACGACGCCTGCTTGGGCACATAATCAACAATCCCGACGCCACCGGATGAGTCGTGCTCTAGGGGATAGAACTGTCTCCATGAGACATCACATATGAGAAGCGCGACGCTATCAAGTCACAAGTTCTCCCAGATTTCCTCATGCACTGGATGGAAAACAAGCTCCCTGACAGACCATACATGTCCTATCTATGGAAAATGCACTTCGATGGGTCCAAGCGCAAGGAGGGAGCTGGCGCGGGTGTCATCTTGACGTTGCCGCAAGGTGACAAGATGAGGTACGTTCTGTGAATGCAGTTCACCGCCTCCAACAATGAAGTTGAATATGAAGCCTTGCTCCACGGGATGCGTATGGCCAAAGCCTGCAGCACAAAATGACTCGTCATCTACAGCGACTCCAAACTGGTGGTTAACCAAACAATGAACGAGTGTGACGCTCTGAGCGACAACATGATCGCCTACTGCAACCTCTACGACGCACTCGAGGGGGACTTTGACGGCTGCGAGCTGCGACACGTACGCCGCGAGAGCAACGAGGAAGTGACATACTTGCCAACATCGGCTCCACCTACGCCCAAGTGCCACCCGGAGTATTTCTAAAGCGCATCTATGAGCGCTCCAGCAAGCCAAAGGCTCTAGAGCATAAAACCAGCATGACAAAGGACTCGGGGGCTACACCACCCAACGAGCCAACAACACTCGACAACATGGAGCCAGACACATGACTCGAAGGCCCCATGGAGGTGATGATGATCGAGACATCCTAGACGCAACCATACATCACATACTTGCTCAGCAAAAGGTTGCCAGATGACCCGACAGATGCGTGCCATATAGCACGATGATCCAAGGCATTCGCCCTCTTCAATGGCGAACTGTACAAGCGCAACATCACAGGAGTCCTCCAACGGTGTGTCTACAACAGGGACGGAAGAGCCATCCTCCTCGACATACACGAAAGCACTTGCGGGCACCACGCCGGAAGTCGCGCCCTTGTTGCCAAAGCTCTACGAGCTGGATTCTACTGACCAACGGCAATGCACAACACCAAGGACATCGTCTAGTGTTGCAATGCCTACCAACGATTCGTGGACAAGCCGCACGGACCTGGCATGGAGCTCGGGCCAATACCTGTGGCTGGGACCTTTGTGCAATGGGGACACGACATGGTTGGCAAGCTCCAGAAGTCCTCACCTGGAGACTACCTCTACCTCATCGTCACAGTCGACAAATTCACCAAGTGGGTTGCGGCCATGCCGATGACAAACCAATCAGGAGCTAGTGCTGCTTAATTATTCGAGTCCATCGTATTCCGGTTCGGGGTGCCGCACATCATCATCACCGACAACAGAACAAACTTCACCTCGAATGAATTCCAGGGTTTCTACGAAAAACTAGGAATCAGCATCAGCTACGGCTCAGTGGCGCACCCCCAGACCAACAGTCAAGTCGAAAAGGCCAATGGCCTCATCTGCAGCGGGATCAAGAAAAGGCTCCTTCAACCACTCGAAACAGCTGCCGAGTGCTGGCCCAATGAACTGCAATCAGTATTATGGAGCCTACGCACAACTCCAAATAGCACCACAAGCTACACTCTGTTCTTCATGGTACACGGTGCCGAAGTGGTGTTACCCACAGAAGTGCGCTACAAAGCCCCGCGGGTAGTAGCATACAATGAGACAAAATCAACTCTCGCACTCGAAGACTCTATCGACCTCCTCGATGAGGCATGTGAGATTATAGTAGAGAGATCCACGATCTACCAGCAGAACCTCCGCAACTACCACAGCAGAAGGCTACACCCTAGATCCTTCGTCGAAGAAGACATTGTCCTGCGACTGAAGCAACAAGGGCACCTCAAGCTCGAGTCCCATTGGGAAGGACCCTATGTGATTACCGAAGTAATCCCAGGTGGCGCCTATCGCCTTAAAGAGTTAGAAAGCGGAGTCGCATACTCCAACCCCTAGAACATCGTGCAACTGCACCGTTTCTACCCTTAGATGTTTTTACTTTACAAATAAGGCTGTTCAGCAAGGCTACTTAGCCATACATTGTACCTCATGATATTATGCAAATAAATAAAGCTAAGTGCCCCAAACCATGTGATTTTTATGTTTTACTTACAATTATATCACTCGGGGGCTGCGCCACCCTTTACACATTGTTCCACGAACAACGCAGTATCCTGAGTAGCTAACGCACTACCAATGGAACTCTTGATAAAACCAACCCAGCTACAACGCACCTGACAGGTTGGCAAGGCGCTGATATGAATATACGTCAGGCTAACTAAAAGGAGCTACAGATTACAATACACTCTAAAAACATACAAGCTAGCAAGCTGTTTACACAATAACGAGTATCAAAAACACCCGACACAATTATACGAACTTTACAACACCTATACATCCATGTGCAGGTCCCGAAAAAATCCAAACTCAACTAGCCCGCTTCTGTAGTGGAAGAAGTGGTGGAAGAAAAGTCCGGATCTGATCTCCCTATTGAGGTCAGATATACGGATGAAGAATACTATCACTTTGGATCCGGTTTTAGCGATGCTAGAGTAGGAAAATTGCTACTAAGGCACATGATAAAATAGATGATGAAGTGCCCCTAGATCGATTACCAAGGAATCTCTAAGCCTATGAAGAGTTTCGAGGAGGCTTAGGCTGAAACTCATTTTACCATTACCTCAAGTCAATTAAGAAGAAGAAGCATTGCTTTTTGAGATATGTTGGCCCTGGATCCGACTTTGTCGATGCTAAAGCTGAAGACGACTTAGTCCTCGATGCGATCGGAGAAGATATTGATACGTTGCTAACGTATCTATCATTTTTGATGTTCCATGCTTGTTTTATATCTACTTTCTTATGTTTTTTCTACACTTTGGAGTATTTTTATACACTTTCTTGGACTAACCTATTAACAAGATGCCACAGTGCCAGTTGCCTATTTTCTGCTGTTTTTTGGTTCTAGGAAATTCACAAAATGAATATTCTCGGAATTGGATGGGACAAAAGCCAAAGTTAATATTTCACCAAGGCGGACACGGAGCCAGAAGATGAGACAGAGAGGGGCCACAGGCCGGCCACACCACTTGGCCGCACGGCCAGGCCTGGCCCACGCCAGGGGGTTGTGTGGCTGCCTAGGGCACCCCCTCGGCCTCCCCTTTCCCCTATATATCACCTTCGATACAGAAACCCTAAGTACCCGATCAAAATTCCACGGAGTCAGTAGCCACTATCATCTAATTCCCTAGATTGGGAGGGATCTGAAGCTCTTCCCGGCACCCTACCAGAGGGGAGAATTCACCCTAGAGGCCTTCTTCATCACCATGCATGCCTTCGGTGTGATGCGTGAGTAGTTCATCCCTGGACTATGGGTCCATGTAGTAGATAGATGGTTGATTCTTCTCCTTTGTGCTACCATGTTTAGATCTTGTGAGCTCCGTTCATGATCAAGATCATCTATTTGTAATCTTACATGTTGTGTTTGCGGGGATCCGATGGATATTGAGATGCTACATCAGATTGATTATTGATTCTATCATGTCTTTGTTATTTGTGATCTTGCATGCTCTCCGTTGTTAGTAGCTATCTTGTCCGAGTAGATGCTAGCAACTCTAAGAGGGAGTATTTATGCTCGATAGTGGGTTCATGCCTCTATGAATCTGGGGAAGTGACAGAAATCTCTAAGGTACTAGTTGTGTTGTTGCTACTAGGGAGAAAACATTAATCCTTTGTTCATAGAACAATTGTATTGTTTACTTTACACACAATGCTTAATTAAATTATCTGTACTTAATACTGGAGGGGGTTCAGATGATAACCTGAAGGTGGATTATTAGTCATAGATGTAGTTGGATTATGGTCTATGTATAATGTTGTAAGGGCCAATCAAATCTCATAGGAGTCAAGATGATTACTATACGCATGTATGCTTTCTCGATGTTTGTCAATTGCCCCGCTATAATTTGTTCACCCAACATGTCATCTATCTTAAGGAGATCACCACTAGTGAACTATGGACCCCGGTCCTTTCTTTTACTATCAATCTACAATCTATTTACTACTTTCTGTTTACTTTCCGCAAGCTATTACTATCTTCCACACAATACATTTAATCCTTTGTTTTCAGCAAAACCGGTGAGATTGACAACCTCACTGTAAGTTGGGGGCAAAGCTCTGTGGTTGTGTTGTGCAGGATTCCAAGTTGGAAACAACAACTTGGAGGTGTTTCCTTGCTCCTACTGGTTCGATAACCTTGGTTTCATAACTGCGGGAAAACTTGCTGCTGTGCTCATCATACCTTCCTCTTGAGGTTCCCCAACTAGCTCGATATATTTTGGGCCATCAAGCTATTTTTCGGGCGCCATTGCCGGGGAGTCAAGGACATCTTCACAAGGGGAGTCCCTCATAACTAATCTATTTACTTTGTTTTAGTTTTTTTCCTTAGTCTATTTCTGCGTTGTTTGCATGTTTCTCTATCAAAAACACAAAAAAATTAGTTGTACTAGTTTTCTTTCTATATTAAAAACACAAAAAAAAATTATTTGTTCCTACCTTAAATTTTCATTATGTCTAGCATTGCCCCAATCACTATGTCACTTGAGGAAATGATTTTTACTTTCAAACTTGGAAGATCCCTACTTAAACTCCTTGGAGCAACAATAGATGTGGAAAAGGGAATCATGCACTTTGCTTCCCCATTGAACAATCATACATTCCCCATGTATAAGAATAAAAGTAAGAGAGGTAAGGGCAAGCAATTTGGTTCTAATGCTTCTTCATTTGAGAATACTTGGTTCTTTTTCTTGCTTCTTATGCCTAACTTAAAGGAGTTAAAGAAAAGTACTTATTGGGAGATAACACAAAAGTTTTAGTTGAGTCTTGGAAGTTATTGCTTCAGTAATAACATTTCCTTATCCTTTTTATTTGCTTTTTGTGCCAAGAGTAACCTCTAATGAGAGAGAAGTAATGCTTGGGAAAGTTCCTGTCCCGAAACAGATTTTTATGCTTCGCTGTAAAAATTCGGTTAAAATCGCTATACGTCAGTTTGAGATGTAATGTTTTGTGCTTCTTCCCCAGGTTGTTATCCAACTTTCGTTAGTTCAACACTTTTCAATTTGAGCAACAGAAGGTCATCAAAAAAATTGGTTTTTACCAGCTGGTCTGTTTTGACAGATTTCTGCCATTTTTGGGTTCTTTTTGGGGAATTGAGCTTGTTGAGGGAAGTTCTATAATAGCTTGTGTTTTAGTGGAAGTCTTACTTGTGTTGGAACCGAACCCAAAGACTTATTATCTTGAGTACACTAATGTTGCTAATGAAGATTGTGTGAAGTTTTGTATGAAGGAAAAATTTCAGGTGTAAGGAAAGAATGATGTAGTGAGATAAAGAATGGACTAATGCTCAAGCTTGGGGATGCCACATCGTGTCACCCCAAGAAATATCCAATAAGTACAAGCGTCAAAGCTTGGGGATGCCCAAGGCATCCCCTTCTTCATCAATAAAAATCTCAGGTTTCTTCCAAACACTTCATTTTTATTGTTTCATGCACAGTTGTGTTGTTCTTGGAGCGTCTTCATTTTCATTTTCGTTTGCTTGGTTTGCTTATTTTGCTTGAATAAATTAGTTGGACCCCCTCATTCATACATTAGTTTTCAAATAAGATTGTTTTGGATTGGAAAAGAGTAGGAAAAGTTCATGCTTAAGTGGTAAAAAGAGCTTCTTTTTGACTGTGGCCTATGCTTTGTCATGTCATGCTTGATATTGTTTTGGCTTTATGCTTAGTGATTTTTTCTGTAGCAAGACATGTTATAAAAAATTATGATTTCTTAATGTGCCTTGAAAGTATCATGCGTTGTTTTAGCATATTAAAGCAAAGTATTGTGGTATTCTCCTTTGATGCTTTATTTGGGTTGACTTGGCGCATGGTCACACTATGTTAAGACTATCCCAAGTCACCATAGCATTTATGATCCTTTAGTTTTCGACTTGTAATATCACTTTATGCTTTAATTAATGATGTTTTGTCGCTTTGCATGGTTATGGCCATTATTGCTCTCTTAGTTGGTTGCTCCCAGTCTTTTGCTGGCCCCCATAACCAAGTATGAGTTCCACTCATGCATCCAACTCCAAATAAAACCAAGTTATTCCAAAGAGTCCACCATACCTACTGTAACTACCTCGGACCCTACGCTCTAAGTTCAAGCCTAGATGAATCAAAAGTGGTTAAGGGTTTTACAGCGGAGGCCCAGGGCCACCCACGTGTAGGCCCGTCGGCCGCCCCAACCACTTCCAAGAACATCGGGACAAGAGCGAGCGGCGTAGGCAACAGGCGAAGAGATCAAATACATACACAAGTGAGTATGTATGCAAGCTACCTTACAACAGTTCTCAGAGCCATACCATCTAAAAGAAATAGAAATATTGCAACGCCATAAGGCAAGATCCAAATATCCTAGATAGAGATAATAGTGTAGGATAGCTCCTCATACATCAATCAACAGAGTATCAAACGGAAGAGGGAAACAAGATCTAGGTACGGATAAGAAGAAAATCGGCATATGATGCCACATAAATAAGCACATCCTGCCCACAGATCTCACAGATCCCCATCCCCGGAATCTCTACACCGAGTGATCATTGCCAACATCATCTGTCTCCTCCACCCAGTATCCATCTTGCGAATACACCTATTCATCTGAATCAAACAATTTATCGCGTGAGACCCTAGGGGTACTCAGCAAGTCTTTATGCCTCTAAAGGGGACATATACCTAGGGTGACGCAATTGCAGGAAAATATAATAACTAACAAGGCTATAGAGACTCGCTAACCATCCGCCTAACCAATGATAGGCGGATGTCCGTTAATTGGAAACAACAGTTATAACAGTATAAAGTAACAGATCCATCCTCCTTCTCGCTTGCCAATGAGAAAGCGGACAAACAACCCATCCGTTGGCTGTTTTATTAATCATTCCATGAATATTGCACTAGTTACTAGTCAGATATTTAGTCAAATTAAAGACGGTACTTTAGTTATACTTGTCTATGATCGAGAAACTGTGCTCCAGGTCGTCCATAACCGCGGACACGGCTTTCAGAAAGATTTACCCTGCAGGGGTGCACAAATAGCAACACACACACGATCGACCTCAAAAAACCAAATCAAAACCCAACGAGGCTTTCACGACAAAGCAATCGCAGGATTCATAAAATATTTCAGGGGCCCATCCCACTAAGCTAGACGCAACAAAGTTGGCCGCCTCCGGAACGGACCCAGGGTTTGTGTTGCCGGCGGTAAACGACTGTGAACCCGAAAGTGTGACTGGGCTTGTCGATACAGCGAAAATGTGTCACGATCCAAAACAGTACAGGTGCTCCACGCACAATATTAAATAAAGTAGTAAAACATGGCATAAGTACTGGATAGTAATAAAGCCCCAAACTACTTTGTGGCCCCAAGAAATAAAGTGCGAATCAAGCTCATGCAAAGGGGGATTCATAGAGTCTCCCGTATGTGGATAGTGCGAATAGTCAGGGAACAGGTATCAAGTACTCGGGGTCCTACGGGACATAAGTGAGCATGAAAAACCAAATAACAGATATTGCCCACCGGTGCCTCTTTCATTAGTTATCCCATTACTACTCAGGTTATGTTGTTTAGGTACCTCGTTATCCATCAAACACTCACAAACCCTACACATGCAATTCCACGACGCGCAAGGCTCAAGCAACTCTTGTAGTAATGGTTCATATGATGGGGGAACAAGCTTCGGTGGGGTTTAAAAGTAAAGGCCATGCAATACTTGGGATTCAGTTTAATGCAATTGCGACTCAATGATGCAAGAATAAGATAGAAGCAATAGGTACTATATGTATGCAAGCATATGGTAGTGCTTGCATGGTAGCTCAGTTGAAACGAGAGATGGATATGGGTAGTACTCCTAGCATTCCTGATATTTCCCCTGCTCGGCGTCTATCCGAGAAGAACCAAACAAACAAGGCCAACATAAATATAATGCGCAAACATATAAATAAAATGCGACAAGCAAACAAGCATGCTATGATGAATGATGCACAAATTACATGTCATAACATAGCATGGCATGGGTGAGGTGTGGGGTACAAGAATAAAGCATTTTATTAAGTTCTTAGTCATGTTTTGCCGCCATAAAACTTACTGTCCACTTATTATTTATATGATGCATGCTTCAATTCATATCAAGGAATGCTTAATCAGAACGGGCTCGTCGCGCTGATCGATTTAGACATAATATTTGTCAAATTTGGAGTTATAGAAATAAAGTTATTAATTAATTAAGAAAAGGCATTTTTGTTGCAATTAAACAATTTCGAAAAAAAATTAAATTAGACAAACAATATTCTGGATGGCATATTTGAAATCCTCACATTTTTCTGATTCAGAAACATATATTATTTGTATTATTTGGGTTTGTCAATTAAAAGTTATTAACTTCTGAAAATATTTCTATTAAACAGAAACAGACAGAGACTTTCTGTACACAGGCAGACTTAGCCTCAGACGCTGACGGGTGGGACTGTGCTGAGCTGGCGTAAAACAACATGCGGCAGGGCTTTTCTCACCGCGGGGTGGTCTAGTCGGGGTGACAGACAGGTGGGGTCGACGATTTCGCGGGCCCACACGCGGCGCGCGAACAGGGCGCGGCCACGTGGCGCAGCTGGGGAGTGCGGGTTGAGAACCCAAAATTCCAGGTGCCTTTTTGTAAAAATGCCGGAGGAGATGACATGTGGGCCTGGAATGGACTACGGGTTGCAAAAACAAAAGGTTGGGGGGTTATTCGGAAAAACCCAGTGCTTACTGTTTTTCTTCTCAACGCCTAACGAAACTGACGAAAACAGGAGACATGCGCGGTGGGGATTCGATCCCGCGACACGGCGCGCGCGCGCAGGCGGCGGCGACCACTGGGGCTGGCTCGGTTTGATGCTGGGTAACGGCTGCGCGGCTGGAAGACCCTACCACGGCGCGACGACGGAGAAGCAACAACGAGCACCGTGCACAGAGGGCGCTCGACGGAAAGGCGGGCGCGTACAAGAAGCGTAGGTGTGCGAGAGGATGTCAGGCGGGATCAGTGCCTCACCGGCAGCGTGTTGGTGGTGGTGGATTGAGCCAGAGCGCAGGGGATCGATGGTGTAGCGGGGGTTCTGCCGCTAGGGTTGCTTGTCGGATCGCGTCGGGGTGCAGTGGGTACGGCCGTCTCCTCCTCGTCTGGGCACAGGGGCGATGCAGAAGATCTCCTCGGCCTTCCTCGACAACGAATGCCACTCCCGCCTCCTTGTGATGGTGGTGGGGAGAAGGAGCCGACGGTGAGGTTGTCGGGTATGGGAGAGAGAGGGGGTAGCAGGCAGGTGTTCTGGCGGCGATAGGCAGAGCCCTGGGGAAGATCTGAGGCTGCAAGGCAGAGGAGGGAGTAGATAAGGACAGCGGGGAGGAAGAGATGCACATGGGGCTCGGGTGGGAAAAGGTGGTGGTGGTCACCTTCTCTTCTCCCTCTTCTCACGTGCTGGCACGGCTAGGTTGGACCAAGGGCTCGAGAAGCGGCTGGAGCCAGAGGGGACGGAGTAGGTGTGGATCAGGTGGGGTACGCTTGGCAGCGAGGAAAGAGAGAAACGGGAGAGGGGGATGGCTCGGCTAGGGTTTGGTTAGGGAGGTGGCTCGTCCTAGATTAGAAGGGTTGGGTTGGGACCGAACCAAGCCACAAGGCTGGTGGTGGACTCGGGTTGGGGAGAGGGGAAAGGTGAGTGTGAGGTGAGTGTAGCTAGGGTTTAGCTAGGTGTAAATAGAGAGGGAAGTTAGCTAGGTTTTATCTAGAAAGAGAGAGAGGGAAAAAGATAGATGGATGAGCTAGGGTTTTGGAGTAGATATGAAAACACCAAGGAGTTTTGAATTTCAAACAAAGGGAAAAACCAAAGGACCAAAAGAGAGAGAGGTGGAAGGAAGATGATCTTGCATGTGGCATTATCTCATGCACATGATAATATTTTGTGAAAACAAAATATATATCCCATGTATGCTTCACAAAGAGAAATTCCACAAAAGAGTTACAAGGTGGGAGAAAAGTGGATTAAGCATTTATTTGGGTTCATTTGTTTCAATTGAGTTCAAACAAACTCCACCCAAATATTCCAAAAGAAACCAAAATAGAAGAACAAGAGAGAGGCCTTGCATGGGCCATGGATGAATAAGAAACCAAAAAAGCACCATTTTCCCATGGTAAATAAGAAGATTGCTGAGATGCTTATTATCTGCTTGCCTTGTCATTTTGATATGGGGATTCTTCCGTATCATCGGGCAAGGGGTACCCCGTATTGCGGTTCTCTGTGATACACATGTACTTAGTATGACAAGAACTTACCGGTAACTAAACTTGAGTAGAATGAGGAGCGACCCTCGTATTCAAGGGATATGAGATTGCCAACTTATACTTTGTCAAGCATATACTCCATAGTTTGTTCACTTTAACCTTAATCACTTAAAGATGCTTATGATAGGGGCAATGAGAGCTGAAAGCTAATAAGTACCATAATTTTTGGAAGCTCTTTTTGAGACTTGAACACCTGCTTCCTTCTATGAAGGCCTTTCTTTTACTTTTATGTTGACTCTCCATCTTCTATCTTTATGCACCTATTGAGAGAGCATAGTGTCCATTCTTAGTTTAATGTGCATTGTCCCAAGACTTGTTGATTGATGCATAACTTTGATATTGCTTCTTCTTAAACTACTTGTATCTAGTCACCCTTATGAACTTTGAAGGTGTCCTATGCATTTATGTTTTGCTACACTATGAGGGACAAGCTGAATGCCACTATGCTATGTTTTATTTATGTGAAACAAACAAATGTCTTGCAAAGCATTGTTATTCATGAATCTTTTGTTTGTGCCTTTTCATGTTACAACATAGTTGCTATGTCTTATTGTTACAACTATATCTTTCATGCTATGTTAAAGTACTATGATCCCAGCTATCAATGTTTTACAAATACTTTGATCTAGATTATTATGGTGCATGTCACCTCAAAAATTGTTCTTTCTTTTTATCACTTACCTACTCGAGGACGAGCAAGAGTTATGCTTGGGGATGTTGATACGTTGCTAACGTATCTGTAATTGTTGATGTTCCATGCTTGTTTTATATCTACTTTCTTATGTTTTGTCCACACTTTGGAGTATTTTTATACACTTTCTTACACTAACCTATTAACAAGATGCCACAGTGCTAGTTGCCTGTTGTCTGCTGTTTTTGGTTCCAACAATTATATAATCGGAATTGGACGGGACAAAATCCCAAGTCAATATTTCACCAAGGGGGACACGAAGCCAGAAGACGAGACAGAGAGGGTCCAGAGGCCGGCCACACCACCTAGCCGCGCGACCAGGCCTGGCCCGCACCAGGGGGTGGTGTGGTTGCCTAGGGCACCCTCTAGGCCTCCCCTTTCGCCTATATATCGCCTCCGATACTGAAACCCTAAGTACCCGATAAAAATTCCACGAAAGAGTCTATAGCCACCGTCATTGCCATCCCTAGATAGGGAGGGATCTGAAGCTCTTCCCGGCACCCTGCCGGAGGGGAGAATTCACCCTGGAGGCCTTCTTCATCACCATGCCTGCCTCCGGTGTGATGCGTGAGTAGTTCATCCCTGGACTACGAGTCCATGTAGTAGCTAGATGGTTGGTTCTTCACCTTTGTGCTACCATGTTTAGATCTTGTGAGCTCCGTTCATGATCAAGATCATCTATTTGTAATCTTACATGTTGTTTTTGCGGGGATCCGATGGATATTGAGATGCTATTTCAGATTGATTATTGATTCTATCATGTCTTTGTTATTTGTGATCTTGCATGCTCTCTGTTGTTAGTAGCTATCTTTGCCGAGTAGATGCTAGTAACTCCAAGAGGGAGTATTTATGCTCGATAGTGGGTTCATGCCTCTAGGAATCTGGGGAACTGACAGAAATCTCTAAGGTACTAGATGTGTTGTTGCTACTAGGGAGAAAACAACAATCCTTTGTTCATAGAACAATCGTATTCTTTACTTTACACACAATGATTAATGCAATTATCTGTTGCTTGCAACTTAATACTAGAGGGGGTTCGGATGATAACCTGAAGGTGGATTATTAGTCATAGATGCAGTTGGATTACGGTCTATGTATAATGTTGTAATGCCCAATCAAATCTCATAGAAGTCAAGATGATTAGTATATGCATGTATGCTTTCTCGATGTTTGTCAATTGCCCCGCTGTAATTTGTTCACCCAACATGTCATCTATCTTAAGGAGAATCACCACTAGTGAACTATGGACCCCGGTCCTTTATTTTACTATCAATCTACAATATATTTACTATTTTTGTTTACTTTTTGCAAGCTATTACTATATTCCACACAATACGTTTAATCATTTGTTTTCAGCAAAACCGGTGAGATTGACAACCTCACTATAAGTTGGGGGCAAAGTTCTGTGGTTGTGTTGTGTAGGATTCCAAGTTGGAAACAACACCTTGGAGGTGTTTCGTTGCTCCTACTAGTTCGATAACCTTGGTTTCATAACTGAGGGAAAACTTGCTGCTGTGCTCATCATACCTTCCTCTTGGGGTTCCCCAACAAGCTCGATATATTTTGGGCCATCAGATACCGACTTACCTACTTCCCCTCAGGAGTCACTAACGTCAGAAGAACTTCGGGAATTCAAGAAGGAGATCGAGGCGTATGGTGAAGAATACACTTCCAAATCAGTGCAAGGTGAAGAGGAGCCACCTCCACGTCCGTATGATAGCATGGATGAAGACTACACCTTGCAAGATGACATGGACATCGGAGATTCTTCCAAAGTCCAAAATTCTGAGCCAAACTTGGTTGAAAGTACTGATGGAAGCTTATCTCCAGGTACCGGACAAAAAGCTGTCTTTGCCACCGACACGTGCATAAAGGCTGCTTGGCGGTCAAAGAAGAAGAAGAACAAGGAAACCCCGACACCAGTGGATCCAGTAGAGGAAGCCAACGATGAAGAAATTGACGAAGAAATCGAGGTGGATAAGCCGGATGAAGAACCAGTTAATCCCACACAGATTGACCCTCCACTTGATGGACACCTGGTCACTCAAGCAGCATGTGAAATTTATGGAGATGCATTAACAGTACCAATCCCAACTTCTTCGGATGTAACACTAGAGGAATTGGAGAAAAGGGCTAAGGACCTAGAGCATCATCGTTTTCTTTTGCTCGAGGAGGCTGCATGCATCGCCAACTTCAAGCAACAAATCAATAGCAATCCTGCCCAGTACAAGTCAGAATTCAAGCGACTACCAAACAAAACTATAGGTGGCCCAGTGCCAATAGGAATCTAGATGTCCATAGTTAGTCGATGGAAATGCTGAAGGGAAGATATGTGTCTACAACACACCAGTCGAAAATGCTGCAGCTGCTCGAGCTATCCGCGCTAACAACTCGTCTCCAGAATAGGTCCAGCAGTGCGTAGCACTGCTTGACAAAGGACTGTAGCAACAGAAAATGGTTGCGTTGTTCAGCGAAAAACTAGCATCCAAATCGGATCAGTGTCGCACTGATGCAGGCCAAAACGCTGATCTAATACCCTGGAAGGAGCCAGAATAGCGCTACCATTCCGACCCTAGGGACGACAATAACTCAAGGACTGGTTCAACTGGTCATCATCACAAGCCCACACGGGACTGGTCAGAAGTTCTTTCGGCTGCATCCCACAGCGCTATAAAATCACTAGCACCTCACCAACCCCATTGTCGGCAAAGTAATCACCACAAGGATGAAGAGGAAGCGTGGCACCACCAAGAGAAGGATCGACAAAGGATGCCGCCTCCCAGACACACTAGCCGTCTGGCTAAACCTCGTCATGATGACAATAACACCAGAAGAAGAAACGACGAGGACCGCCCTGGCACAAGTCAGGACGACGGCCGACGTCATGAAGATCCACCTCGGAGCCAGCACAACAAAGCTCCAGGAGCCCATTGCTCAGCTGGAAATAACCCACCGGAACCAGCATCCCTCCCTGGCAGTGACCATGAGGGATCTCACCATTGCCGTGGTAACCACAGAGGTGGAGAAGGCAATGACAGGAGGAGAAGCAAGAATCTAACTCCGCCGCCCACAGGCACAACGAGCACCTAAGGCGTAGATCACTCTAGCCCAATGATGCCCGACACCACATTGAATCTTACATAGAGGCACGGTGGTACGAGGAGGAAGACGTGTACACGGGACCCAAGTGTTTTTGGTCTGTGTATTCGTCGAACAAAATTCCTGGTTGACTTCAGCATCGCAAAGCACATTGAACCTACGATGGTGTGGCTCAGCTAGATACTTGGCTCTAGGATTTTTTCCAGGCTTGCTGCATCACCAAAGGAGGAAACAACTTGGTCGTAGTCTGGTATCTCCCACTTATGCTGTGGAAGTTGGCTCGATCATGGCTCAATGAGTTGCTAGAGAACAAGGTAAACATCTGGTATGATATGCAAAGTGCATTCTTTTTGAATTTCTAGGGGACATACTTGAGGCCCTGCACGGTTGGAGACCTGCAGCGTTGCACCTAGAGACCCATAGAAACTTGCCGGGATAATCTCGGACAATGGATCGATAGAAAAACTCCTGTGAGGGAGTAAATGACCAGACTGCGGTTGAATCTTTCATTGTAGGACTCCTAGTCAGATTACTACGTCACGACTCAAGCTTGACAGAGTTACAGACTTAGGAGAAATGATTGAAACGACGAGCAAATATGCAGACGCCGATGATGATTCATATGGACTGCTGAATGTTTTGGCCATACCAAACACGAGCAAGGAGCTGAATCAGCTGCCTTCGAAGTGCAAGAATAACTCGGAAGACAAACCCAATCCAGATAATGCAGATGTCAACGCAACTTTTGGATCTGGAGGACGAGGAGCACGCGGAGGCGGTCGGGGATGAGGCCGCGGAACTTCCCAAGTCCAGGGTAGAGAAGACCAGCAACTAGGAAAAACTTATTCATGGGCTGACATTGCAAATAATCCCTGTGTTTATCACCCAGACGGGAAAGGGGGTTCTTCCCACACCAATGATAAGTGTCGTTTCAATGACGACATCAAAAGAGATGAATCCACTGGCTACAGACTCAAGCGACGAAAAGGAAAGAAAAAATCCGAAAAGGGCAAGGAGGCCAAAGAAGATTCCAACATGGAAGAGGTGGATGCCACACAACCAAATTCGGATGGAATGAAGGATTTGCCGTCCAAAAAAGACACTTACGTCTACTTCCTTGGATCTCAGCCAGCAAAGGTCAAAAAAGTGGTTCTCCATGAAATTAATGCCATGGTTCTGGCTGTCCCCCAATTTATGGATTGGCCGGAAGTAACCATCACCTTTGACCGAAGTGATCACCCAAAGAAAGCTCATCGTCAGGGAAAGTACCCTCTGGTCGTCAATCCCCTCATTGATGGCTATGAATTCTCTAAAACTCTCATGGATGGTGGCAGCAACATCAATATCCTCTACATTGAGATGCTACACTGTTGAAGATTCACGAAAGCCATTGAAACCATTGCAATGTGGTTTTCCATGGCATTGTACCAAGGAGGCAGACAAATTCAGTGCGTGAGATCACACTGGACGTAACATTCGGTACTCCTAGTAACTACCAGATTGAGCCACTCTCCTTCGAGGCGGTACCGTTCAAAATTTCCTACCATGCCATCTTCGGGCGGCCGGCTTACTGGGCGTTTATGTCCCATCCTTGCTACATCTACAACATGATGAAGCTTACGGGTCCCAATGGCATCATCACCATCCCGAGAAACCCGAAGAAAGCATGAGATTGCAAAGGAGGATTTGCCGCCTTTTCCGAAGCCGTGCTGCATGCCTAGGAGTACCAGGAGATCAAGAAAAACACACACCCGTCCGAGATGCCTGCAACGAAGAACGAGGTGCTAAAACCTAGTCTGAAGTTCAAGGCATCCGATGCACCTAAAGGAAGATGATCCCTCCAAGGCGACCAACATAGGGGTAGGTTTATACCTCAAGTAGGAATGCACGCTCGTCGAGTCCCTCAAAGCTAATAAAGATATCTTGACATGGAAACCTTCTGACATGACCGGAGTACCTAGGTGTGGCATCCCACAAAAACCACTACTAGAAAATCGCTGTGGTTTTGTGCATCGCATCATCATGACCGTATGCTTATGTCATCATGCCACATTGCATTTGAGCATCGTCATGACATCATACATTGTTTGCCAAAAACTATTTCGAAAAGCCTACTTTGTTTTCTAAATAGTTCCCGCCTTTATTTCAAATCAACACCCGGGTCTCCGGAATATTTTGATTTTCCTAAATACGGTTTGCAAAAGCCCTGTTTTAATTAAGTAAATATTTCCAGTTGTTTTTAGGAGGCAGCCCGCCAGGCCCGAAAGCCCGGCCGGCCACCTCCAAAATCCCTAATCTACCCAACCCTATTCTACCCAGCCACTTCCTCCACCCCTCCACCTCACTCCCTCCACTCGCAGCGCGCCACGTCACCATGCTGTCCACCTCACGCCACACACTCCTGCCACGTCCCCACACCAACCCCCACAGCCATACACGCACACATCCCCGCGAGGCCACCCACCTGGTCGCTAGCCCCACCTGTCGATCCACCGACCAGGTCCCCCTGCACGCTTCCCCACTCCCAGCCTCTCCTTAAGCGCCCCCACTCACGCGCCAGTCATCAGCCCCCTGGCCCCACTTCCCCTCGACCCGCCGCCAAAACCACCACAGTGCCTCTCTCCTGCCTGGCCTCACCCATCCCGCATGCACCCCGCCACCTATCGCCTGCGGACCCACCTCCCACCAGGCCACGCCCCAGTCCCCACCAACCACGCGTCCTCGCTCGCCTCCCTCCTCTGCTCGCAAGCTCCGATGCCGCCAGGCGCCGCCGCCGCTGCCTGGGCCTCACAGCTCGCCTAGGTGCCACCACACGCGGCCCAGCCTCTGCCGCGACGCGTTCCGCCCCGCCTTCACCGTCATCCCCTGTCGTCCTCTTCCGTGGCCCGCCCTCTGTGCGTTGCCATGCTCCCAGCGAGCACCGCCGAGCTCCACCGCCCTCTCACCGCAAGCTCGCAGCTCTGCCCCTCGCGAGCAGCCGCCACTAGATCCCCTCCTAGTCGTCCTCCTTCATCCGGGACCGGCCATGTCTCCATCGCCGCCCTCCGCCGGAGTCGGTCCCACCGCGATCTGCGACTTCGGTCCCCGCCGCGGAGCCGCGCCCCTCGCCGCTCAGCTCGCCGTCCCCGCGCCCGCTCTCTTCTCCGCGCCCGCTGTCTACCTGCGCCTCGCTGGGCCCCCTTCTCCCACGTAGCGCCGGGCGACCGCCTCTGTTTTCCCCCCTGCGCGGATGTGTTACCGCCACGTGGCCCCGGACGCCAGGCGCCGTCGCCCCGGAGCCTCCCGACCACCATCGAGCGTGCTCCTCATGCTCCCCGACCGTGCCACGCCTCGCCTCCGACCCGCGTCCTACCTCCGCCGCCTATGCCATGTCGGGCCCGTGGCCCAGCAGCCCGACCTTCGTCGCCCCTGCGAGTCGCCACACGAATGAGCCATCCCCCCGTCACTGGGTGTCGCCCTGCGCCAACCGTCTACGTCTCCTTCCATCTTGCGCAGGGCACCGCCTCTGTGCGCTTTGGGTCTACAGGTGTATGCCTGCTAGAAGCTATGCACAAATAAGGAGCGTAGGACCCCGGTGACCCTAGTTTGGCCACTTTGGCAAGTTTTCTGGCGCCACTGCAGATCTAAGGCCGACCCTGTAACTAGTGCATTGATCCCCTTCACCAAGATCTACTCCCGTTCATGTTAACCGACCCTGCAACCGATGATCGAGATGAGACGAATACCCACCATGTGGACTCCAAGTCGCCACCGGTAATCAAAGCCATGATCCAAGCTCTCCGACCCGTTATCCGAAGAACGCCGACATTGAATCCAAGTTCGACACCCGGACCAGAAGACGACGAGACCCCGGACACCAAGACCTCCTTCACGGGCGAATCCGAAGCATCTCGTCGAACCCTCGGAGCGCCAAGTTCGCCGAGGACCCGGACGCCAAGGTCGCCGACACGGAACGTCAAGTTCTTCATCCCAGACGCCATGACCGGTTACACGGACCCGAAGACCACCAGTACCCGATCCATCCAAGTTCTCTGTCACGACACGACAAGTTCTCCATCTTGTATCTGAACCTCGCCGTTCCCGTCAAACCCTGAGACCGGACCCCGGACCCCCCGGAACCCAAGATATTCCGAACCCAGATGTGTGACCCTAAGCATCTATTTTTACAATATGACATATTCCTGTCGCATCATTAAATCACCATGCTTGCATACATGTCATCTGGTGGGTTGGGTTAAATAGCCGAGTCATCTAATAATTAAATATGGAGTGTTTATGCGGGATACCTTTGTCTTATTCTGGACTCCATTTAAATTTGTGTAGCGAACCGATGCCATGTTTCGCCTTGTTAAGACAACATTTAAATTGCGGGGTATCTAAACAACTTGAACCGTCTAATTAATTGTCGGGGCCCCGGTTCCGCTTAATATTGCCTAGTTGCATCGCATCTTTGCCATGTCATACATCATATCATAGACATGCCGATTCTTCTGCCGTAGTATTAAATATTGCATCCGATGTTTCTTCTAGTGTTTGCTTCTTCGCGGATTAGGCCGATGAGTTGATGCGAGAATCGACAAGTTCTCCGGATATGATCCTTCGGCTATGTTTCCCAGGCGAGCATCTCTCCCCCTTCGACCTATGCATTTATAGTGTTTATTTCCTCCTGTTGATCTATTGCTATCCGTGTCGCGATGCTTTAGTTTCCGTGCACCAGTGATATCCCGTGTAGCCTCTATATTGCCATGGACACCTCCTAGTACATGTTGTTTGGTAGATAGCTGGCTTTGCGAGTCGTAGTTGCTTGCTCAGGTGCGATCTTGTGTTGTCGAGTACAACCGTTGTTGGAAGGTTGACAGATGCTTAATGGTAGAGATGCTTAATGGTGGAGATGATCATGTCTTTAAATACAACTATTAAAAATGCTAGATATAACTAATGCAGAGGCATCGGTGGGCAATAGATGTTATTTGGTTCTTCCACGCTCACTTGTGTCCCGTAGGACCCCGAGTACTTGATACATGTTCCTTGATTTTTCGCACTATCCACATCCGGGAGGCCTTATGGACCCTCCTGAGCCAGAGCTTGATTCATTTCTATTTCTTGGGGCCACAAACTACTTTGGGGTTTTATTACTATCCTGTATGGATGCCATGTTACTGCTTTATTTAGGATTGTGCATGGATCACCTATACTGTTTAGGATCGTGACACGTTTTCGCTGTATCGACAAGCCTAGTCAGACTTTCGGGTTCCCAGTCATTTACAGTCGTCCACACAAACCCTGGGTCCGTTCCGGAGCCGGCCAACTTCATTGCGGGTAGCTTAGTGGGGTGGCACCCTGAAATATTTTATGAATCCTGTGATCGCTTTGTCGTGAATTCCTCGTTGGGTTTTGAGTTGGTTTTTCTGAGGTTGATCGAGTGTGTGTTGCTATTTGTGCACCCCTGCAGGGTAAAACTTTCTGAAAGCCGTGTCCGGGGTTATCGACGACTTGGAGCACAATATCTCGATCATAGACAAGCATAGCTAAAGTAGTGCTATAAAGCTTACTTAATATATGACTAGTAATCAGATTCAACTATAACAGAATGGATATTAAAAATGCCAACAGCTGCTGGATCTGGGTTGTTTTGTTATATAAGCCTAGCAAGTATTGCAACTCCAATGGAATGTGATAAAAGTTCCAACAACTGCTAGATTTTGGGATTCCTTAGGACAATTTATATCTGACTAGTAAATGTTCCAACTACAACGGAATGGTAACTAACACGGCGCACTACTTATGCTTCAGAATGACTCATGCTATCTATATCTGATTAGTAAGTGCTGCAACTATAATGGAATGAGTAAAATTGCCAACTGTGTGAGTTTCTTGGTCTGACTTCCTCGTTTGGTCTCGAGGGGGAAATGCCAGGATGGGTTTGTTTGGTGTTAGCTTCAAGTTGGATCCGAATAGGTCTTTCTTACCCCTCTCTGATAACCGCCAGTTGTCTCGAGTCTCTATAGGTTGTTTAGTGCCGCTGCGTTGCCGCTTCAGTCCACCATACCTATGTAGGCGAGAGCCGTCGAATTCTAGCCTCGCCGTGTAATGGCCTCAGTACTGACGCTCCTCTTTTTCGTTTGCCCTTTGTTGGCACCCCTTTTGTTTTAGCAGGTTTGAGATCGACGTCGTTAGCAGGGTTACCCTTCCGGCTTGGCCTAGGCAGGATTATGCACGCCATTGGTTATTCTTCAGGGCTCTTTGCCCCATTTGTATCTTGTCCGTAGTCGGACGCTCTATCGTTTTCAAGGTGATTTGGATCTTTGTATTGTATATCTGTATTCTTGACTCGTTGAGTCGCTGTTGTATATATATCTATTCTGTGGGTCCCATCGAGGACTGTTGTGTAATTGTATTACTTCGTTTTCCACCCGCACGAAAGTGCCTGGTGGGCGTCCTTGAATCATTTCTATGCGGGTTTGGTGGAAATGGCTAAAACTTGCATAGGGCCGATTCGAGGGTGTTATACTAGGGAACTTGCCGAGCACTCTCTTAATGTTTATCCTGATGCTAGACCCGTAAAACAGTCCTTATGATGGTTTGGTGGTGAAAAGTGCAAGGCTATAGCCAAAGAATTAGCCCGACTAGATTTAGCCAGATTTATCAGAGAGGTCATCCACACAGATTGGGTGGAAAATCCTGTACTCGTCCCTAAAAAGGACACTATTGAACAAGGCTTGCCCAAAAGATCCATTTCCTTTGCCAAGAACCAATCAAGTTATTGATTCCATGGCAGTGTCAGAATTACTCTATTTTCTCGACGCATATTCCGGATATCACCAAATACCAATGAAAAAATCGTATCAAATTAAGACGTCTTTTGTAACTCCTTTCGAAACCTTCTGCTACAAAAGTATGTTTTTCGGCTAAAAGAAGGCAGGATCTACATATCAGCACTATGCATCTTTGCCTCAATGACAAAATCGTATGCAACGTCCATGTGTATATCGATGACATAGAGGTTATGTCCAAAAATAAGGGAACACACATTTCTAACTTAGAGGAAACATTCACTAATCTACTCAAATTCAGTATGACGCTAAAATAAGGAAACACTCATTTCTAACTTTCGGAATACCAGCCGGAAAATTGTTAGGTTTCATTGTGTCTCAGAGAGGCATAGAAGTGAACGTCGACAAAATCAAGGCTATACTCAACATTACCAGGCCAATTTGCCTGACGGACGTCCATCAACTCACCGGTTACATTGCAGCAATTAGTCGGTTCGTCAACCGGTTCAGAGAAAGAGCTACACCTTTATACAAGCTCTTGAAGGAAACCGACAAATTTGTCTGGACCAAAGAAGCCAACGCTGCACTGCAAAGTTTGAAATATTTACTTTCGAATCCACCAATCCTTGCCACACCTGAGCCACAAGAGCCTATGTTACTCTACATTGTAGTGACAAACAGAGTCATGAGTGTGGTAACATCAGTGGAGGGAAAGGAAGAAAATTACGAGTATCCAGTACATCATCCAACCTACTATCTAAGTGAGGTCCTAACAGAGTCAAAGCAAAGGTATCCACATTACCAAAAGCTAGCTTTCTTTGCCGCTAGAAAGCTAAGACATTACTTTCAAGAGCACAAGATCACAGTGGTGAGCACCGCTCCCCTGCGAGACATAATCAATAATTGCAATACCACAAGATGTGTCGCGAAGTGGGGAATAGAGCTAGCAGCTTTCGACATTGAGTACAAACCACACACAGTAATAAAATCCCAAATACTCACCAACTTTGTCGCTGATTTGACAAAGACGGTGGAAAAGACAAGTCCTCCAGACTCAGAATTTTAGACTCTACACTTCGATGGGTCGAAAGCTCGAGGAGGCTCGGGGGCTGGCATGGTGCTCAAATCGCCCCAAGGAGATAAGTTGTTCTATGTGTTATAGATTCACTTCACGGTAACCAATAATGTTGTCGAACACGAAGCACTGTTGCATGGAATACGCATGGCCAAAGTCATTGGCTTTACCCGACTCATCTATTACAGAGACTCGGATTTATTTGCATAGCAAGGATACAATATCTGCAATGCACACAAATTCATGGTAGCATACAAAGCTGTTGTGGATGAATTATCTAAATCATTCCAGGGTTTTGAGGTTCGACACATCCCTTGAGTAGTAAACGAGGGAGCAAATGCTCTATCATGAATAGGCTCTATGTAGAAACTAGTTTCGGATGGTGCTTTTTTGGAGCACCTCAAGGTTCCCTCTGTCACAGGAGTTGATGAGGACTATTTGAAGAAATGTGACTCACCTTTATTAGCGGTTCTGGCTATAATTCCGAGCTGGACACAACCTACCTGGATTTCTTGATAGACAGAAAACTACCCGAAGATGAAGTTCTAGGTCGAAAGATCATCTGACGAGTAAACGCCTATACGATTATCAATGGTGAGCTCTATAATCGGAGTGTTTCTAGGGTTTTCCAACACTTTATTTCTCTGAAAGAAGGAGTGGAAATCTTTCGAGAATTCCACCAAGGCGAATGTGGTCATCACGCTGCAGTCAAATCCGTAGTGGAAAAATCTTTTCAACATGGATTATTTTGGCTCACAGCTAAGGCAGATGCCAAGAAACTTGTCAAAATGTGCAAATGCTTCCAAAAGTATGCTCGTCAAGCACATGTTCTAGCTGACCAGCTAATAAGAATTCCTATTACATGGCCATTTGCGGTCTGGGGGCTTAATATGGTAGGGCCATTCAACACGGAAAAATGTGGATTTACCCATGGTGGATAAATTTACAAAATGAATTGAGGCTAAACCCGTAACAAATTGTGATGGAGCCACAACAATAAAGTTTGTCAAGTATGTAATTATCCGATTTGGTTATCCACACAATATTATTGCTGACATCGGGAGCAACTTTACCATCGGAGAATTGGCTGAATTCTGTGACAATCAAGGGATCCGACTTGATATTGCATCAGTCGCGCATCCACAAGCCAATGGACAAGTAGAAAGGGCAAACGGTCTCATTTTACAAGGACTCCGACCTCGTCTCGAAGCACCACTTCATCGTGTTGTGGGGGCATGGCCAGAAGAATTACTGTCTATGATTTGGAGCTTACGAACTACTCCTAATAGATCAACCAGATATACTCCTTTCTTCTTGGTCTATGGTGTAGAAGCAGTTCTTTCGAGTGATTTAATCCATAAATCTCCCCAAGTCAAAGCATTTATCAAATAAGATGCGGAATTTTCTCGGCAAGATAATCTCAATATAATCGAAGAAGTTCGCATCATTACTGAGCAGAGATCTACATCCTATCAGCAGAAGTTATGCAAGTATCATGGTCAAAGACTGGAAAATCGTTCTTTCAGAAAGGTTGATTTGGTTCTCCGACTCGTGCAAAAAAGAGAGCACAGACTTTCCTCAATATGGGAGTGACCTTTTATAATGAGCCGAGTTCTGCATAACGGGTCATATTATTTAACCGATATGAGACCAAACAAATAAAGACCCGATACTCAGAAGATAAAGAGAGCTGGTGGTAGCACTGACCCGGATGAGCTAGATCGTCCATGTAATATTGCACAACCACGTCCCTTCTATTCTTAAATCTATTTCCTTGTAATCATATGTACATGTTCAAAGTGAAATAAAGTATTGGTTCCCTCATAATTTTTTGAGAAGTTTTTTACCATCTTATTTCCAAAAGAGCATGTCAATTTCAAAAATCCCAGGATGCTTGAAAGTAATTTATGCTCATGTTCATTCTGGTTATGAGTTTTGAAACATATAAAATGTTACCTTCGGGTGTAAATCTCATTTTATGTTTATACTTCCATTTTATCTAATTGCTTAGACACATGTATTTTTCTAGTAATGAATTGTTGGTACTAGAAGCCAACTTTGTTTCCGAGTTTAAATTGGTTTATCCATTGAGCTCTGTTGCTCGATAAAGTTTCCGTGCTAAATGATAAGGATAAACACAAAGTGCTTTAAGAAATTTCCAAGAACATAAAAATATACAAAGTGCTAAGCGTAAAGCATAGAGTTTTACATAGTACATCACATAGAGCCACAAAAATATTGTACCCATCATTACATACCATATAATGTTTCAAGATAATGCATGAGTTATCTATGTTGCAGGTTCTAGTGGTGGAGACCTTGGAGCTCTGGAGCCATCATCGTCACCGGCTCGTGCGGGAGACTCGGATGCATCTTCGTCTTTGATGAGGCTGTCTTCTGGATCCCTCGGAGTTGGAGGCATGGCGACAGACTGGAAGAATGGCATTGCATAGTTCCTCATCTCCGCCAGGCGATAAGTATAACTGGTGCAAGACTCTTGAATAGCCTTGATGTCTTGAAGGTTACCCTCATCATCTTCAGTGGTGATGCCCTTGGTGACTTTCCATATTTGCATTGCACTATGGTGACACATCACCATAGTCAGGGAAGTTTGTGCTTCAGTCCGGGTGTATGACATCTTCCCGTTTTTGATGAGCTTCAGAATCTCCTTTGCTCTAGCCCTCATTTTGAGTATTGATAGTCTATCCAAATCGAAAAGTTCTACTGACTCGCCAACTTCTTCAAGAACCTGAAGGAAGTCATATAAAACATCTTCCACTGACTTAATGCGCTCGAAACAAGGATTAGAGCTAGAAGAGTCTTAAAGATTTAAAGGATATGGAAAAGAACAAAGTCAAAAAAATCTGACACTGAGTCAGAAATAAAACTGAAAGACAATGTCAGAAAATTACCAAGCACGAAGTGATTCCACTGGGAACGCTCTTCATGGAGATTATTCAGTTCTGCTTCGATGGCTTGTGCAAGATCCTTCTGATTGTCGAAATCCCTCTTCAGCTCATCATTTTTTTTGTCTTAGATGGCTAACAACTTTTCAAGCCTCTTAGTTTCATGATTGTTCGACTCCAGGAGGTTCTTCATGGATTTCTCGTGATCATCCTTCAACTTATTCAGCTCTTGGTGAAGTTCGTCATTCTCCATTTGGAGGACCTTGAAGTTCTCGGCCTCCTCCACCATCTTGCTTGATTGCTTCAGTAATTCTGCAAAGGAAAAAATATCCATTGGAAGAAACATTCGACTAAGAAACAATTGCGATCGAGTGTCAGAAAATTTTACCTTCTTCCTTATCCTTTTCAATCTGCAACTTGGAATTTTCAAGATGCAAAGCTTTGATTTTTTTGAACTTGTTGCATATGTTCTTTAATAGTTCCTGGTTGTAAGATACAACTTTCTGTAAGTTAAAGATGATATATCATAAGTGGTCTACTGAGACTAGGGATGCAATTCAAGCTAAGCCAAATTTCAGCACGAACCTTGCGGGGGCTATATCGTTCTTTTGCATCCTATAAGCATCAACTCAGATCTTACGTTATGATCTTTATCCGACTTTATGCTTGGGGGCTATAGGATATGACAATAAATACTACAAGAGAGAATCAGAAAACTTACAGTGTGCTCAAAATGCAGCTTCTCAAATCCGATCTTCGTATTGTGGAAGACCTTCTCAGCAATGGGCATAGGAGTGACAGTTTCTGTTGGAAATTCTCCGGCTTGGATCTTTTGATCGCTCACTTGGATTTTTTCTAGTAGGCCTTTCGATTTGACGTCCTCCATCTCCTGACTCGCTTCTTCCGGAGTGAAAACTTGTTTCTCTAGGCTCATCTAAGATAGCCCAAGGATCTCGTGTTTCTTCTTCCTGGTTAACCCGGAAGTAGCAACATCGGTAAACTTTACCACCTTTCCCGATGACGCATCCATGGGATCATTACCCTCCTTGTAAGTTACTAGACTACGAAAGGTAGCCAGGGGCTGTGAGGAAGTGGGGACATCAGGAGTAACAGTTCTAGCACGCGGAGAAGAAAGAACCTCCGACACTGAAGTTTGAGTGGTGGATGGAGTTGGAGGAGGTGTAGCTGGTGACATCACAATTTTCTCTTGGCACAGTAACTTGACTGGTTTTCTCTCTGACTTTGACTTACTCTTCAAAACACTTAGCTCTGAGTCACACAAAATACAAGTGTTAGCTGGGACTCAGAAAGTACAAGGAGAGTACTGAAAGGTAAGAGGTACTTACTTTTTAACCACTGGCAGCACTTGTGTGCCAGCGGTGATAAATTCCTTGGCCTTACGCTTCTTGGAAGCAGGGCCAGAAACTTCTTCCACCTCATCGTCCTCCATCGCTTCCGAGTCTTCTGGAGGATAATCCTCAAGAGGGGCTAACTCAGACTCGAAAAGATTGCTAAGCTGAAAGAAAAAAGGATATCAGCAAAGGCAGAATCGGATAATGAAGTGATGAACCAAAAATGAAAATACAAGTCGAAAGACTTACGAGAGTCAAAGGTCTATCTGCTGTAAACATTGGCATGGAGAGCTTGGGGACTTTCTTGGTCACCCTTTCCTTGATCAATAATTGCATTCAGGATTTATAGTCCTGCGCGAAGATTCACGTCGAACAAACCTCCATGCTATCTTTCCTCTCTCTAGTGACCATGTGCATCAACCGGTCACTGTGGTGCTGCAGAGGCTGAATCCGATGATCCAGCCAGCAGTGAATCAAATTGGAGCCGCGCAGGCCCCGGTGCTTCATAAAAAACACGATCCGCCTCTCGGCGCAGACCAAATCTTCGAAAAGTTTTGGTGCCACCTTGTCCCATGAGTCTTTGTGGGGAGCAGCGCCATCATCGAATACCGGAAGACCTTCTGTATTTCTGGGAGTCGACATATATTTGTTGTAAAATAATGTGGCAGCCCATATTCTAACCAACTCACTAGAAAAAAATTCCTAGGATAGACTCGGTCACTCCTAAGAACTAAGCTAAGTGTGCAAGTGATATAAGGGAATTCTGGCACTAATGGAGTTCTTCCGGGTACCATAGTAGTACCGAAAAAGACCGAGATTCGGCCTAATGCCAAGAAATCCATGGCTAAGAGATACCTGAGCACTAAGTTCAAGAAGAGAATTGGTAGGGAGATTATGCATCTGAACGCCATAATGTTAGAGTACGTCTGTGAGGAATTCTGATGGCGGAAGACTAAGGCTACGATCGACATGCATCATGAAGAGGACTCATTTGCTGTCGCGGGCATTGGAATGGGGTCGTTGAGGCCGCTCCACCACGTGCCGATAGCGAGGTAGCCCTTGTCCTCCTAGGTTTGGAGCTTATAGTCGTCCATGACGCTGGCGACCCTGAGGCCCCGGTGTTTCTTGTCATCCGCAGCCACCGAGGATGCCGCCGTCGTGCTTGAAATTGATGTAGCTTCTGCAATCTCATCAGAGGAAACCAAGAAGTGGTGGTGCTAGAGGTGTTTGAAGGGGAGATGGAGGAGGAGAGCACGAGGAGTACGAGGAGACAAAAGAACGGCGAGGAATGAATTTGGGAAAGAGAAAATATTCCCTATATATTAAACTCTGCGCTGAAATTCATGCTCAGTGCACTAGATTAACACCAAACTTATAGGAGAGAGATGCATCTTCCTTGCGAACCCTCCGCCCCCTCGATATCCGTGTGTGAACTGTAATGGTGCCTTGGTTCCGCACAATGCGTACCCACCAACGGTCATGCTGACGGGATGTTTATCAATGACAAGACATGACCTGAAAAGTTGTCAGGCAAACGTCACCATCTTAAAATCCGGCTCAAGTTTGAAATGGGCGTGGAAATAGGTGAAGTCTAGAAGACATATCCAAATCAGGCAAGACTCGGAATCCTATACTTTTGAATGAAGTTTTCTGAAACCCTTCAAGATTATGCAAGCCGAAGAACCATCAAGCTTGACGATAATCCGACTTTGGATCTTGGAGACTTCTGGGACTACTGTTGGGTATATACTTTCTGGATATACCCACAAGACTCGCTGACTAGGGTGACCCACTAATGGGTTAGAGCTTTGCTTCACAGGCGGCCTAGTCAGGGAAAGAGGACGGAGTCAATTCCGTCTATGGCAAGGCCCAAAAGACTTACTGACTTAGGCCTGTAGTATTACTTGTAGTCTAAGTTGTATCTAGTACCAACTCTGTAACGTAGCCGGATAGGTCTCTCCTGTAACCCTAGGTCTTGGCGCCTTTATAAGCTAGACCTGAGGGAGCCTTTAGGGAAACAACCACAAGCAGCTCGCACAGGCGAACCTCTCATGTAATCCATTGTAACATTCGGCTCTCGCGGATATATTACTAGGTTGCTAGCACGAGTAGGATCCCATCATCGCTTCAGATTTGAACCTAGGTAAACTTGTGCTCACCGCTCCAGGAACACTGTACGGCTCATACCTCATCTTCTCAACACCTTCAGGACCCCCTATGGCATAGTTGTCATCAATCCGATGACAAAAAATGAGGAAGGGCATGTGGATACTTTGGTGCACCCCTACAGGGTTAAATCTTTTCAAAAAGCCATGTCCGTGGTTATGGATGACTTGGAGTAGAGTTTCTCGATCATAGACAACTTACACTAATAAATTACTGCTATAAATTGACTTGTACCTGACATGACTAGTAAGTTGGATAACCACCATGGAATGAATGAATAAAACTGCCAAATTTGTGAGTTTCCTCGAGAGGACTTCCTCGTTTGATCTCGAGAGGGAAATACCAAGATGGGTATGCTTGGTGTTAGTATCATGTTGGTTCAGAATAGGTCTTTCTTATCCCCCTTTGATAGCCGACAGATGTATCGAGTCTCTAAACGTTGTTTAGTGCATGCTTCGCTGCCACTTCAGTCCACCATACCTATGTACGCGAGAGCCGTCAAATTCTAAGACTCGCTGTGTACTGGCCTTAGTACTGACCGATCTCCTTTTCCCTTTGTCAACACCCCTTTTGTTTTAGTAGGTTTGAGATTGATGTTGTTAGCAGGGTTACCCTTCCGGCTTGGCCTGGGCAGGGTTATGGATGCCATTGTTTATTCTTCAGGGCTCTTAGCCCCATTCGCATCTTATCTGTACTCCGATGTTGTATCGTTTTCAAAGTGATTTGGATCTTTGTATTGCATATATGTATTCTTGACTCGTTGAGTCGCTCTTGTATATATGTATATGTTCTATGGGTTCCATTGTGAACTATTGTATAATGATATTACCTCATTTTCCACCCACACGCAAGTCCCTGGTGGGAATTATCGAATCATTTCTATGCGGGTTTGGCAAGAATCGCTGAAATCTACTTAGGGCCGATTCGAGGGTGTTACACTGCATCGGGCGACGCACACAACTTTTATTCATTATTAAAACATTGAAAGACTGGCAATAGTTGTTATAAGGATCATACCTTAAAACTGTCAAAACAACACCATCGAGCACGATGATAACAGTCCATGGCCAGCTTCCTGACGAGATCTTGAAAACATACCTAGCCGCCCATGCAAGGCAGGGGCCTAGATCCGCCCAGCATATCTGCAAAAAGTGACAACACACTCGCTCTGGATGTCGCTTCCTCCGATATCTTCCACCAACCCATCTTTAGTGTGTATACAGATGTGCACACTCTCACCACACCACCCATCAACACCACCATGATGCCAAGTAGGACCACCTCCTTGCATGCTAACACCTAAGCACATCGCGGTCGCTGCCGATACACCGTAGCACCATGCCACCAAGTACCATCAGCCAACACAGCTTTAAGTCTCTAGAGGTGTCATGCGTAGCACCTACCGAATGTGGCACTAGTAGCAAAATTCCTATAGCAGTTATTTTTCTAGTGGCGTGCCCTAGAAAGAACAAGCCATTGCTAATAGCCAACATAGTAGTGGTGTCTCGAATATACAAAAGTCCACTACTAATAGCCATCACTCCCTCTCACTCTTCCCCAACCTCCCCTCCCTCTCCCAACCGCATCAGCGGCTGCCGCACCTCGCGTGCACTGCATCAGCCACCGCTACCCCCACCTCCACCACATCGGCCACCACCACCCCCGACTCCACTTCATCCACTCATCCACCCGATGCCTTGTCCCTATCACTGCCTCGTCCCTGTCTCGCTGTCGCCACCTTGTCACCATCGCTGCCTTGTCCCCGTCTCCCCCGTCGCCACCTCGTCCCTCTCCCCCATCACCGCCTTGTCCTCGTACCGTGTCCACCTCCCTTCGCAACCACCTCGAGCCACCGCCGGTGAGCCCCCCTGTCCTCTTTTTATTTGTTTTAGTGTTGATGATTTTAGATGATTTAGTGTAGATTATTTTAGATGATTTAGTATAGAGTAGAAAATGTAAATTATTTTAGGGGTAGAAAATCTGGATAATTTTATTAGGGATAAATGTAGCAAATGTACATATATATTCATTTCTTATATGTTGACTAACATTTGTATGAAATGTTGCTATTTAACTACTTAATTAGTATCATGTCAGATCGAGAGCCGAAGTTTCGTGGTGTTCACGGAAAACCGACGAGGACCTCGACTTGGGCAGCTAAGATCATAGTGGATAACAGGAAGATCCAGCTAGGTACTTTCATGTGCCTGTGGCAGGCGGCACGCGCCTATGACTGCGTCACGATCCAGAACTTTGGGGCGAGAGAGGTCCTCAACTTCGAGGATGATCGTCACGTGGCGCATCTGTTAGCGCTAGATAGCATGAGGATTGCCACGAGGGCCGAGGAGAGGGAGCACCGGCAGGCAGAGAGGCAGCTAGTGTGCCACCGTTGTGAGGAGGATGACCCCATGGTCAGAGATCTCCTACTTGATCCACAGGTGATGGTTGTCTAGTACAAGGTTCTTAGCATGAGCCAGGAGCAACACAGGCAAGGTGAGGTTGGCCCCTCTGGCACGCAACAACAGGGTCATCCCGTCCCCTCCGACACGTAGCAGGACGACTCTTGCAGCCGGGCATCCTCTTTCTTGGACCGCTTGGATGATGACGATGTCACTGCCACTGGGTCTACTCGAGTTTAGGATGTTCTCATGTGACTGTCCTATGCTACTTACCACACTACTTATATAGACTCATCATGCTACTATTGCACTACTTATATATGATGCTAGCTAATCTTACTTATGTGTTATGTTGGTATATTGTGCTACTTATGATGCTAATTAAGTTAAAATGGTCTATATAACTAAGTTTGCATGATCATATATAGGTATAATGGATGATGATCGATGTGAGCATTGTGGTTACAAACAGTGCAAGGACAAGAAGGTTGTCATAGTGCTCCCTTATGACTGTGAAGTTAGTATGATATGTCCATTCACAAGCAATCAACCTATATATACCCTGCAAGTGAATTACATGCTAATTATTGCTTTCTTATGATTTTGTATGCAGAACATACCCTCCAAGTTTAGACTTGCTTTTTTGGACCATTTTGATTGGCTATTGTGGTCGAAGAGATAGTTTCGGGTTGATATACTACATTTGAAGCAACATGCACCGACCTACACGGTGCAAGTCACGAACGAGGTGAACCGCCCCTTTTTGGTGGTCCGAGGTGGAATGAGATGGTCGATGCTTATAAGATGGACGCCCATGCGAAGTTGGTCTTCCATCTCTATGAAGATCACATGACCTACTTCAACTACCTATCCCTGAAACATCGACAGAGTCTAACGCTTTTCCGATGAAGACATTCCTGCTGCTGCCATTAGGTATGGCATGGGCGTTGTCGATAATCCTATTGAAGACTATTAATTAGTGCTATGTAGCTAGCTAGTTAAACTATATGTCGTTGACTGTAATGATGTGCTACCATTTCTATGAATATATCTTGCTATGCTATGAATATTTAATTAGATGTACCATATTTTTTTTAAATTTTTTAAAACTCACTTGTGGCATTCAAAATAAAATGAACGCCACAAATAGATATGTAATGGTGGCGCTTACAGGAAATGCCACTATTAGGATATGTAATGGTGGCGCTTACAGTAAACGCCGCCACTAGGAATACTACTGGTGGAGTTGGGTGTAGACGCCACCACAAGGAGAATATAATTTTGTGGCCCAAAAGTTGAGGCTCCAAGGCAAAGCGGTACCCAAGTTGCTTGTAATCAGCCGTGTGGCCCACAGTTGGTGTGCCAAATACTCAGGGCATGTTTTCAGCACGAATTCAACTTAACGTTTGAATACAAAATATCAGGTTAACGCCCGTCAAGTTGGCCCCCTATCAGTTTTTGCTGCTATGTCGCTGCCATCATGGTTGCCATGTAGGCTTGCAGCATTGGCGCCTGCATACATTACACGTCGTCTTCTTCCCTGGAGCGGCGATCTGTGGTTCCGACCATGGCGCGAAGCTAGGACGCTATTACGTTTGGTGGTGAGATCTGGGATGTGGACAAACCTACGTGGCCCCTCTCTCCTCCCCATCCCGAATTGAAGATCACCCTCACCATGGTCGCACCCATGGAACGACGCGGGAACGAGAATTCATTCCCAGGCGAGGTTTGTCACCATGCCGACCATGCTCGATCATGTTTTCCTCCTCCATAATCCAAGCTTGTTGTCTCCGTGGTAGCACCCGCACCATCCAGGGCGCCTTCCTCTCCAAATCCCAAGGCCACATCAGCTCTGTTCGGCACAATGCCAACAAGGTGAAATTCGATCCATTTTTCTTCTTGTGATTATGGTAGAAAAACATGTACAAATATGTTGTTTACTAGATTTTCATTTGAAATTAGTAGCTCCGTGCTGA
Source organism: Avena eriantha (assembly GCA_910589775.1). Classification (NCBI taxonomy): domain Eukaryota; kingdom Viridiplantae; phylum Streptophyta; class Magnoliopsida; order Poales; family Poaceae; genus Avena; species Avena eriantha. Next base: position 510,723,385 of record OU342742.1, read on the forward strand.
AGAAACAGAGAGAACCTAAATGGAATGACGATAAGACCATGGTCTCTAGTTTGCATTGCATCAACAAGGGCTCGTTGACGAAGCATGTTACCAAGAGAGTGGAGTTGATCAACCATTTCCAAAAATATGGGAACAAATCCATGATAGATTCAATGCAAATACGCGTAGAAAAGCTAGATCCATGTCATCAATAATAAATAGGTGGCACATTCTAGTGATGCGTTGAAATGCGTACACCATGTATCATTCATAATAATAACACTATCGGCAGTGTTGCTAGCTATTTGTATGAGCTATTCATTTTATATGATCATGGCACCTTACTTTCCTAGTTAGTAATCATGAAAGTGCAATTAACTTGAAGTGGTTGTTATCTTGAGCAAAATGTCTAGTATGAACATTACCTTTTGTCTGTTCATGGGCTTCACTAAATATTATGCAGTTAGGCCTAACTTAGTCTTACACAAATAAGCATAACCGAGTCTTGAACAAAGAAGCATTTACTTCGTAGAACTAGGGAAGAAACTAAAGATAAAGATAAAGATAAATGGTTCATCGGATCTGCCAGTTGTGCACTAGGTCCCTGGAGCTGGTGGTATCATCGGAATGAAACAGAATGCTGTGTTTGGCCGTCTCTCATTCTCTATCAAATTGTACGACCCCACTAATGAGCCAATGGTAGGCCCCCTCTCCCCGATGTGGATTCGGCTCCAGGTCGGATTTGGAGTGTCAACATAATAGGCACGTGAGTGTGCAGCAAACACACAGCCTGCTATCAACAATAGAAGTGTTGGCACCTCAGCAACAACACCAGCATGTTCTTCCTGGACTCGGGCAGCAGCCTCAACAAGTATTTAGTTAGCTTCACCAATAGCAGGATTAGCAAGTATTTCGTCAGATTCACGAGCACCAGCATCACCAAGTATTTCGTCAGCTTCACCAGGAGCAACAGCATCTAGTTCTTTGCGTGCTCCACCACCACCACCAGCATCAGGAGCCCGGGCTGCCTGAGAAATTACAGTTACAACAGCTCTAGGGGCTCTAACGAGGGCTACCTAAGCAATTACAAGTACAACAGCTCCCAGGGCTCCAATGAGAAAGGGTAGTTGATCCTAAGAAACAAATATTGTCCCTTCAGATTGTCGACTCTACTCCAGACCTATTCTACTGGGTCTTTGGATGGACGTGCGGACCTCGAGAAAACGTGACACCACACTAAGGGGTATGAAGAAAGTTGTGTCCCCATATGTTCTACTGTATCACCAATGCTGTTTAGTGCTCCCCTGATATGAATCCACATGAGTTCAACATCCTATTTTGTGTCGCCTCCAAGAGGTACCAGGAACCAACGCCGTGATCCAAGATCAGCATCTGCTACTGCATCTTCGATCACAGGAGCTGGAATGATGCACGAGGCTGCGTGTGTACCTGTCGTGTTGCTTACAATCACTAAGTGGAAGTTTGAAATGAATTTTACATGCTATATGAAACCGTGACTCACCCCAGGTGAACGGCTCCCAAACACGCACCTCGTGGCTAGGTTCAGTGACCGCATAAATGCGTTGCGGTGTGTTGGAAAAGTAGCTATAGGTGAAGACGGCATCGACATACTTCTCCGGCCGCAGGAAGTCATCACGCAGGACTGTCCATTCCTTGTCACCTGGGAAGCTAATGAATGTGATTGCCTTGTCGAACACTGCAAAGAGGTCGTACTCCCAATGCTGCCACCCTTGCCAAGGTGTATCTGGGAGTTGTACCTTCGGGAGCTCAAGTTCTGCCATGTTTAACTTGTAAGAGAATACGGAGTTGGGCGGTGGAAACCCGTTGTTGAATACAGTAGTGCCAACACCCTCCAATGATGGTAGTGTATATCTCAACGATATGTAGGCATTTTTGAGAGACCAAGTAGTCCCACCCTGGATTAAAAGGACTAGCCCCTCACCGTTGCCACCCACCCAGTTCTGGTCATCTCCAAATTCCATCTCATCTTCCTCCCTGATATTCACCACTACTGATTGCGAGCACTTATCCAGCAACATCAGTTTTGCATGACTATTTTGCAAAGTTTGTTGTCAGTTGGTAGAATCACCTAGCATGGATTACATTGCAAATACAATTTGACAACTAGACCTTCAGATTAAAGTAATATTTATGACTATATCCTCAGATCTCGCCTATATTGTGCCCGTGTCACTATGAAAATACCCATAATATTAAGTACGAGCAGGGCTTCCCCTAAACAAACTCCTGACGGTGATCATAAACAACTAGGGACATAATAGTCTTAGATCGTCTAATTTGTTTATTTTTTAGAAAACAGAATATCACGTCGCATATATTCCATTCCAAATCCAAATTGAAAAATCATCTATCACCTAAATTAAGACTGTATCACTACAAAAATACTAGAATATCAAGTACGAACAGAGCTTCTGCTGTACAGAATAGTCTTAAATGGTTCAATTTGTTTAGACCGCGCGTGCACAAAACACGTTTTAACGGAAGCAACATAGGATTCTGATAAAAGTTCGGCACATATGAATCAACGATATGACTGAATCAATAAGCAAGATATAGGAACTTACGTGGCCGTCACGGTCGTTTGGCCATTCGCTTGTATCGAGGTAAAGAAGGCCCGACGTGCCAAACGGGAGTTCGTTCATTTCCCAGATCGGACCCCGGTAGCCAGGGATGCAACGAGTGACGCGATCGGCGGTGATGATGTCCAACCCCATGGTGATCCTGTGCACGTTCGTAGTGCTGAGGTTATACCATCCCCAATCCTCACAGTGGAGGTTTCCATGGCCAGCTCTGATGTCGTCTCCTGCCTTATGCTTCAGCCGGCTGCTACCCCAAGCTCTACCCATAGCGGCAATTGGAGTCTTGAATCCGGCAGATTAATGGAGGCGATGTGATCAGGAGGCGGATGGATTCAGGAGGGGATGGAATTAGGGAGGAGGGCAGTTGTTTGAGTAGGGAGTGAGACCGTGAGGAACCACTGCCGCCGGTTCTCGCCCACGTGAAAGACAAGGAAGGGGCATAATTATTGAGGGTGTCCACGAGAACCGTCTAGTGGAAGTGAAAAAATTAATCGTAAGAGAGAAAAATGTAGGGTCCCACCTGTCAGTGAGTGAAGGTCCGCACGTGCAAACAGGACTATGTTTGATTTGGATCGTGCATGGCAGACCTCGGTTCCACCGCATGCAAGTGGCGCAAAACAAATTTCAGGTAGCGCTAGCATTGACGTGTAAAACCGTCGTTTTTCTCCACCTCCACCCTACTACGAACGGTCATGCTTACATGGTTCCCTGTGTTTTGAGTGTTAGATAACAATACCGTGGAGTTTCCTCATGTGTGCTAAGTGTGCAGGGAATGTTCTAGTGTTTTGGGGGGCCAGATTATCCGCCCCACCAAGGGCCGGATAATCCAGCCTAACTCATCGATCAAAGGCAGCCAAGGCACGACGCTCAGAGTGGGTTCGGATTTTCTCTCGGAAAATCCGAACTGGGGCGGTTTTTCCTCCCCAGGCCGGATAATCCGGCCTTTGCATGGGGCCGGACAATCTGTCCCCCGGAAATCAATCAAAGGCAGCCAAGGCGCGACGCTCGGGGTGTGGTCGGATTTTCTCCCAGAAAATCCGAATAGGGGCGGTTTTTCTCCCTTTGCGAGATAATCTGGCCGTCGCATGGGGCAGGATAATCCGACCCCCAGGAGGCTCTCAAGGGCAGGCTCGACGCGTCGCTCTGAGTGGGGGCGGCTTATCTGCCGGATAATCCGAGTCTAGGGCAGAGTTTTCCCCAGGCCGGATTATCCGGCCGTCACTTGGGCCAGATAATCTGGCCCCAAATGTCTCCAATGGCTCAGTGGGTGCAAGGGGTATAAAGGCCCCTTCATCCCCATCGTGCAGAACTCTTGAATTCATTCGAAAATTGTCAGACCCTTTGCAAGAGCTCTCTCTCTAGATCTCCCACTTCAACCACCCGACGGCTTCGATCTTTGGGGGAATTGAAAGAGGATACAATCTTCATCGCCATAACGAATCAAGCGCATCAACTCCTCTCCATTCATTTGGAGAAATCCCCGATTTAATATTCTTGTTAATATCTAGATCTTCTATTTTGTTATTGATAACTTGTTCTTGTGGGAGCTTGTTGTCATTATGGGAGCCTCCAATTTCGTTGTGGAGTTGTGCCTTACTAGTTGTGTAAAGGCACCGGTACCCACCTCGAAGGGTTCCTATAGTGGAAAGGTGGATCAGGCCTTTGGTGGCGGGATCCATTGGAGAACAGGGTGAGGCCTATTGTGGCGTGGTGGTCTTAGTACCACCCACCCCTCCAACGCAGGTGTACTTCCCTTAACAAGGAAGGAACTACGGTAAAACAAATCCTGTGTCTCCACATGGTTCACTACGGTTCACTCGTTCCTATTTCCACTCGCCTCTTACTCGCTAGTAGATAGGTTTGCATATAGGGAAATTTTTCTAAATAGTTATCTAGAGAATCTACCTTTTGTGATTAAGCCTAAAAGTGAAAAAGGATTAAAATTTGAAGTATCACCTATTCACCCCCCCCTCTAGGTGCCCATACGATCCATTTCAATTGGTATCAGAGCCCCGGCTCTTTATTCGGGCTTAACCGCCTAAGAGAAGTATGGGTACCAAGGAGAATGGGAATGAGGTTGTGGATAAGGTCACAATGGATGATCTCAAGACGTTGGAAACAACCTTGTTGAAATCCTTTGAGATGAAGATGGAGGAGATGCATCAAATGATTACTCGCCTCACATCATCCGTAGCCCCATCTCCATCCTCCTCTGAGGCCGCCACTCCCTCATCCAAGTGTAAGGCTAACACCGGATCCAAGGAAGATGAAGTGGTAGGTGAAAAACATAATGGTTCCGCCACCAAGAAGGGAAGTGGTAAGGAAGAATTTAGTGAGGTTCATCACTTATATTCCCCTGACCCACCTATCCCTCATCCTCATATAAACAATAGGGGTGATCCACCCAAGCTTACTGCATCTTCATTTAATCAATGGCAATTCTTAATGAAGTCTCATGTTTTCAGCTCTTCTATTGAACTTTGGAGAATTATCTAAGAGTGTCTTCGTATTGGAGATCACACCAACCTGACAAGAAGAGAAGTTGTGGATAGCCAACTGAATGCTACGGCCCTTCACATGATACAGCTTGGAGTGGGTCCCAAGGACATGCCCCACATTGAACATCTCAACACAGCTAAAGAAGCTTGGGATGCTCTCACCGATCTCTTTATTGGAAATGAAAGCATGAGAAGGAATAGGTATGACGCCCTTAGTAATGAAGCTGGAGGATTTTACATGTTGGATGGTGAAAACCATGAAGACATGTATAGAAGACTCAAGGGCATCGCAACAACATTTAGAAAGCATGGAGCCACTCACATTGATGATGCTTGGATAAAAAGGAAATACGTGAGTGCTCTAATGCCTTTTGAGCCAACGGACTTGAAGAGCTTGCAAGGTAGACACAACTACCATCAAATGACATTCAATGAAGTCATGCAAGAAATGGCATCATTCAAGGTTGCTGCAAAGAACGGAAGATGCCCGTGCCCGTGCCATTGGATGCAAAAGGGGGTCAATGTTGCTCTAAAGGCTAATGTTGTTGAGCAAGATGAGGACGAAAGAGCTTTCGAGAGTGCCTCCATGGACTGCCTCAATGAAGTCAAACATACTCATGGTGAGTACATGGCGTTTTACGCAAGGAACTTTCAGAAGGATCCTACCAAGGCCAAGTCAGAACTCGAGCGCAAGAATGGGTCAAGTGGAAGAAGAGAAAGTGGCCCAAAACTGAAAACATGCTACAATTGTGGAGATAGGATGCACTTTGTGGCTGAGTGTCCATATCAAAATAGAGAAGACAATGGTGGTAGGCTCATCTTTAAAGAAAAATCCAAGGCACCTAAGAAGAAACCATTTATCAAAAAGAATGGACCTTACAATAAGTAGCCCAAGATTGTCTTGGTGGCACAACAAGAATACTCCTCTGCAAGTGAAGATGAAGAGGATGAAGATAGTTCTCGTGAGGTGGCTGCTATAGCTACCACATCGACCCCATCATTTCTCTTCGACTTGCCAAACAAAAACGTCATCAACAACAACGTCACTTGTCTTATGGCAAGAGGGTCTGAGGTATCAATTTATAGTTCTTCATTCCCTAAGACTAACATAAATGTGGATATGGATGATCATACTAGTCTTAAAATGAAAGAAGAAGTTATTGCTCTGGACAACTTTTTCACTAACTTGCAAGGTGAGCACAAACTTCATTTTGATGCTCTTATGAGTCAACTTGCCCAAGCCGAAGATCTCCTTGAAGAAAATGGTAGAATTAAAAGAGAAGATGCCTTGGAGATTGCTTCCTTGAAGAATGCCTTGGAAGAAGAAGAGGAAGCTCGGGTATCTCTGGAAGAGAGACTCGAATCCATTGAGGAGTAACATGATGAAGTTGTGACTCAGCTCATCAAAGAATGTGACAACGCTCTTGCTAAGGTAAAGAAACTAAAGAAGGAAAATATTTAATTTGGGGCTGCTCATGCCAGACTCTCGGAGAAGTTTGAGAAACTTGACATGGATCACGAGGCATTGGAGAGTGAACACTCTACTCTAAATGAGTCTCATGATCAGCTCCAAAATCAATTGAGAAAGTATGATGTGCCCAACACCTCCACATCATCTTATGGAAAAGAAGAACTTGCAGAAGGATCTCAACACAAAGGTAAAGAAGTTCTAGATGAGATCCTTAGCAAGCAAAGAACAAACAATGGAAAAGAGGGTCTTGGTTATATTCCCAAGACAAAGAACAAGAAGAAGAAGAGCAAGACTGCTCAACCAAAGACTAGCACCATCACCAATGACAAGTCTAATTATGATGGTTTTGCAGGGGCTAACAATCCTAACTTTGAATTATATTGCGATCATTATGGTGATGTTTATGCTAGTTATGTAGGCCCTTATGATTGTTACATTCCTTGGTCTATTTGGGTTCCCAAGACCCATTGAAAAATGGGTACCTAAAAGCAAAAAGTAACTTTCTTGCAGGGCTATGCTTCCGGTGGGTCTAAATGGGTACTTGATAGCGGATGCACGAGTCATATGACCGATTCAAGGAGATCATCACGGACATGCGGCCAAATCATGATCATATAACCATCTCCTATGGTGACAAGTCTAAATCTGAGGTACTGGGTCTCGGCAAAGTTGTGGTGGCTCACGATATCTCTCTCGTGGACGTCATGCTTGTTGAGACCCTCGGTTACAATTTACTTTCAGTTCGCACCCTTGGTAAGATGGGCTTTGCAGTTTTTTGTTGATGCTGATTTGGTGGTACTCTTGTGGAGCAAGTGTCTAAAAGTCGCTTTCGTGGGATATGTCGAAAATGACCTGTACGTGGTGGACTTTTCGGGGAAAACCACTACAGGCCCGATGTGTCTTTTCGGAAAGTATGACACAGGTTGGTTATGGCATCGCCGACTAGCCCACGTCAATATGAGAACTTTGCAAAGTCTCCACAAGGGTGGCCACATCCTTGGACTAAAATAAAATGTCTCCTTTGGCAAAGATCGTGTTTGCATGGCTTGTGTTGAAGGGAAAATGCATGACTCTCCTCATCGAAGGAAGACTATTATCTCGTCAAATAGGATCTTAGAGAGCCTTCATGTGGACCTCTTTGGACCTCCATCTCATGCAAGCCTTGGTGGGAAGAAGTACTGCCTTGTGATCATTGATGATTACTCAAGATACACTTGGGTCTATTTCTTCTAGTTGAAGAGCGAGACTCAACAAACGGTCATCAACTTCACCAACGAGGTTCAACATCAACACAACATCCCTATTTTGTCAATAAGAAATGATAACGGCTCCGAATTCAAGAACTACACCTTAAATGAGTTCCTAAGTGAAGAGGGGATAAGACATCAATATTCCGCTGCGTACACCCCTCAACAAAATGGTGTTGCCGAGAGGAAGAACCGGACTCTAATGGATATGGCAAGGTCTATGATAGCCGAATTCAAGTCTCCATATAACTTCTAGGCTGAAGCAGTCTCTACCGCTTGTCATTCATCAAACCGGTTATACCTCCGTAAAATCTTGAACAAGACTCCGTATGAAATACTTACCGGTAACAAGCCAAACATCTCATACTTTCGGGTATTTGGGTGTAAGTGTTTCTTTCTCATCACGGGAGTTTGTTTATCTAAATTTGAGTCTAAGGCTTTAGAAGGTATTTTTGTTGGTCATGGTGCCCAATCCCACACTTATAGAGTCTACAATAATCTCTCCAGAACTGTTGTAGAATCTTGCAGTGTGGTGTTCGAGGAAAATGACGGCTCCCGTGCGGGGCAAGTTGATGTTTGTGATGAAGATTTGAAATAACCCAAGATGCCATAAGAAGAATGGGCATGGGATTTTTCCGCCCCATTGAGGAACCCTTGTGGAGGATCGGGAAGGACAATGCTCTACTCATGAAGAGCCCTCATCTACACATACTCAACATGCTCCAACCACGGGAGTAACTTATACACCAAATCCACGAATTACTGAAGGTCAACCTGCTCCTGGATGCTCCAGGCCGGATTATCCGTTCGACACCGGATTATTCGGCCACCACTCCCCTGACGACCAAACTGTGAATCCTATCGAAGAAACTACTACAAGCTCTAGGCCGGATTTTCCGGCTGACCCTGGATTATCCGGCCCCTCGCCAATTCAAGCAACTTCCAGGCAACCCGATGAAATTGCTTCAAATTCTCCTAGGCCGGATTATCCGGCCTTACCCTCGGTCGGATTATCTGGCCCTATAACTCCTGATGATCAACAGCCTCCTGTTACGGCTGCTGATCCCACCTCAAGAGCACGCTTCATCACCTCCTACTACTGATAATCAGACTTCAAATCAAGGTCAAGCAAATGATCCATCGGAGAACAGGGTGAGGCCTATTGTGGCGTGGTGGTCTTAGTACCGCCCACCCCTCCAACACAGATGTACTTCCCTTAACAAGGAAGGAACTGCGGTAAAACAAATCCCGTTTCTCTGCGTGCTTCACTACGGTTCACTCGTTCCTCTTTCCACTCACCTTTTACTCGCTAGTAGATAGGTTTGCATATAAGGAAATTCTTCTAAATAGTTATCTAGAGAATTTACCTTTTGTGATTAAGCCTAAAATTGAAAAATCATTAAAATTTGAAGTAGCACCTATTTACCCCCCCCCCTCTAGGTGTCCAGACGGGCCATTCACACGGCCTCATCGTTTTCCTCCTCCACGGCCTCATCCATTTCCTCTACCATGACATCACCCTCTTCCTCCGTGTCCTTTCCCTCTTGCCCGTAGTCATGGACTTGTCAGATGTTTGAAATGACGGCATACAAGCGACTACGTACTTCGACATAGAATTCCATGGTAGGAAGATCAATGTCATCTACACTACTGACCCTCAGATGGTGATGCGCACTCTAACCAATTATGAGAATTGTCTGCGGTTCAAAGAAAGCAGGTTTGTCGGTCTTGACCTCGAGTACATCCACGATCAGTGCAGGATCGCCGTGGTGCAACTCTCCATGAAGAGTAACATCCTCGTATACCAGCATTTTTTGCGAGAAGGGGGCTGATGGGAAGAAGTAGATGTTGCTGTCTTTTTGTTCTTGAACCGTTTGTTTGTAGAAGTTCTTGCTATATTATTTTTTTGAATTCATTTTCATGTAGGTGGGGTGAAAGGATTAGGTCGCTCTTTCATTACTTTCTCGTGAACCACCAGATAACATTTACTAGTGTTGACATCCGGAATGACACTCGCCTGCTTGTAAGCCCGACTGTCAACATTATCATCCCAAAGGAGTACTGAGTGGACATCTAGAAAATTTACTGGATCCCAGGGACGAGGGGCAGCAAGACTAGGATGGCCGATCTTGCCTCCGAACACATTGACCCGTGGTACGCTGACATGAAGGACAAATTATCGAAATGTTGGTGAATGCATTTAGGTCATGATTACTGGGAGGATAAGCCGCTTTCTGAACCTAACTGGAAGTACGCTGCAATTGACGGGTATGTCAGCCACGAGCTATACCTCTAGATCGTATTGTTTCATTCTAGGCATCGCACCATTGAACCACCACCAAGGAAAGTGGTTTTCCCCAGATGCCAGAGTGTAGAGGAATCTACAAGCCGGGGCAAGCGACCGAAGACATCCTGGGATCGGTCACCTTCTCTGCCAATCATTCCATCAGGTTGGGATGTCCCGTTTTAGTGCATGATTGTTGTGTTTGTATGGGTCTTGTTATGTTTATGAAAACATGTTATTTCACAAGTACTATGTGTGATAGCTATGTGTTTGGGGCTTGTTATGTTTTAGTACATGATTGTTGTGTTTCGAACTATATATGGGTTTGTTTATGACTGTATCCTTCACTATAACTGTTGGGGATATACTTTACGGGTATCCTCACAGTTCCTCACTGACCAGGGTGGCCCACTTAGGGTTAGAGCTTTGCTTCACGGGCGGCCCAGTCAGGGAGAGATGACGGAGTCCAATCTGGCTACGGGAAGGCCCAAAAGACTTAACGACTTAGGCCCGTAATGTTACTTGTAGTTCAAGATGTACTCTGTAACCAACTCTTAGTCGTAGCCGGATTGATCTGTCCTATAAACCCTAAGCTGGATATCTATATAAGCCGGCCTAGGGAGAGCCTTTAGGGCACCCAATACTTTACACCCTCAACTCGCACAGGCGATACCCTTGTAACCCATATTCCGGCTCTACTGTATTACTAGATTGCTAGCAGGAGTAGGATTCGTCCAAAGCCGGCGGATTCGAACCTGGGTAAACTTGTGTGCTCACCGTCCCGGAATACCGTACGTCTCACACCCCTCTCTTCCGCACGCCTTGAGGACCCCCTCATGGCGTACTTTTCCTCAACCCGACGACAGTTGGCGCCCACTGTGGGGCAAGTGAGCTTCAGATCTGCGTTACGAGCGCAATCTGCAAGAATCGGAATCGGCGAGACCATCGTCGTCGGTCGCATCCTCTACGCTAGCGACGTCCCTCTCATCGTTCTTGACGAGACTTGGATTCCGGCTAGGGAGGCCGTGACTGCCTATACAATCATGTCTTTTGGCGAGATCGATGTTTACATCGGTTTCGCTGAACCCTCCCAACCCAACCCAGCGGTGATGATAGATGCAGAAGAATCTTCTGGGTCCCCTTTGTCCGCGGAGGCGGCAGAGTTCCGGATCTCAGAAAACCAAAAACCCACCCAACCCACACCAGTTGCGGAGATAGTGGAGAAATCTGAGCCTCAAGAAGACCTCACCGTCCAAGTCGAATCAGGAGTGGATCTCCCCGGAGAAGCCGGATCCCAGATCAACCAACCCATGGCAGTCGAAATCTAGGAGGAACATATCAACGACACTAATTCCGGCTCTGACGATGCCGGGACAGACATGCCTTTCCTCAGGTACACATTAAGACGTATGATACTGCAAGGCGAACGTGTAGATGCAATCCTTGAGACCATTAAAAGTTTCGATATGGCTAATCATGAAAGCCGCATCTACCTTAGGAAGCACGCATCGCACTTCGTCAGATACGTGGGATTTGGATCCGGCTCTGCCGATGCTAGAGAAAACACCGACTCGGTGCTGGAGGCAATTGGAACAAACGCCGATGTTCTCGCATCCTCGGATGAATATATGACGTCAGCAGACTTCCGAAAGTTCTTCGCGGAATATGAAGAGGAGTACAACTCCAAAGCTGCAGAAGAAGGAGAAGCCATGGATGAAGGATCCGGGGAACACTCTCCCAAATTGTAGGATGACATGGACGTCGGAGATAATCCCGAAGCCCAGATGTCCGAAAGTACCGAGAAGAGCTTGACTTCGGGAAACAGACCCAAAGCCATCTTTGCTACTGGTGCTGCCAAGAAGGCAAAGAAGAAGAACAAGACCCCGTTAAAAGACCCTCTCATAGAGGAGGTGATTGCCGAGGAATATGAGGAAGACTCGGATGGAGCACTTATCCCAGACGAGCCGAAAAAAGAAGCATCGGTCGATGGGCACGTGATCATAGAAGGTGCGCGTAAACTCATTGATGCCGCATTAACCACACCTATCCCTACAGCTGCAGAACTCACTGCAGATGAGCTGGACGAAAGGGCCCAAGCCCTAGAAGCGCGTCATCAACAACTCCTCGATGAAGCCAAAAACATCGAGGTGGCGAAGAAACACATATCAACCAAGGAGTACATGTCTCGGTTGCATCAGAATATACGGAAGTGTCACACCAATGATGACCAATTCCCACATGTCCTTGCCGTCCTTTTTCGGGATGTGATGGGGAAGCCATGGAAAGACAGCAACGGAGGTTGGGTATACCCAACCCCAGTATAGAATACCGTGGCAGCCCAAGAAATTCTATCGGCTAATCCAGGACCAGAGGAGATCCGTTTGGGTATCAAGCTACTCAATAAGGGACTGGAGCAGTAGAAGGTCGCCCTGTCCGGAAGTCAAAAACTGGTCTCGAATTCTGACCAATGTCGCACAGATCCGGCATGGGCTGACGTAAGATCCCATTACGTTCGAGCACAGTACCATCACCCTGAACGCAGGGAAGACAATTACTCAAGAACCAGATCGTCGGGACAGCATCGCAGAACTACACATAACTGGAGCAATGTCGCTCCAGCGGCCGAGAAAGACGCGACCGCTGCACTGAATCCGAGGAACCCTCCCCGACGGGAATTCAACGATCGAAAGGGAGAAGATAAGGAGAAACGTCGGGAGGAGGATCGTCAGAGAATGCCACCTCGTAGACATGAGAGCCGTCCGGCTGAGTCTCACCATGGTGGGAACGACGGACGAAGGAACGACGGAAACCATGCTGGAACAAGCCGACAGGGGGCTCGTCATAGTCAAGAACCTCCCCGGAACAGGAATAATGACGCTCCGGACAGAGGCCGGCGATCAGCCGGAAACAATTTAGCTGCCCCACCCCCTCCACCAGGCAGTTATCACAACGGCCCCCAAGGAGGGCAAGGAGGACGACATGGCGGAGGAGCTGGTGGCAGAAGCCAAAGCCTGGCTCCAAGGCACCGCAGCCACAGCCGACATTCGGGATGGTCTCTATCCCCGAACGATGCAAGGCACAGGATCAACTCCAATATGGAGGCACGACGCTACGAGAACGGCGATTTCTACGTGGGCCCAAAGTGTTTTGGACCACGCGTCAGAGCTACAAAATTCCCAGAAGGATTTGCTATCTCAAGGCACATCCAAGCCTACGACGACATTGCTCGGCCAGACACCTGGCTACAGGATTTCTTCCAAGCTTGCTGCATCGCCAAAGGCGGAAACAACCTGGTCGCAACCCGATATCTCCCACTTATGTTGCGGAAGACGGCGCGATCATGGCTCAATGAACTTCCGGAGAACACCATCCACAACTGGTATGACATGCAAAGTGCGTTCTTTTGAAAATTCGAAGGCACATATCAGAGACCATGTACGTTTGGAGACCTACAGCGTTGCACCCAGAAAGCCGGAGAAACTTGCCGGGATTACCTCGGACGTTGGATCGACACCAAGAACTCCTGTGAAGGAGTAAACAATCAATCCGCGATTGAAGCTTTCATCGCAGGGCTCCCAATTGGTCTACTACGTCACCGCTTGAAGTGTGATAAGGTCACTGATCTGGGAGAGATGATAGAAAGAGCAAGCAAGTAAGCAGATGCCGACGATGATGCAGAGGGATTACTCAATGTCCTGGCTATGCCTCAGTCGGCAAAACAAACGAAGCAACAAGCTTAGAAGCGCAAAAATACCTCGGAAGAAAAACCCAACGCGGAAACAGCAGTGGTTACTACTGTTTCCGGGTTTGGAGGACGAGGAGGACGTGGCGGAGGCCGCGGGCATGGCCGTGGGACATCAAGGGTCCAAGGTAGAGGAGAGCAACAACCAGGCAAAACCTACACTTGGGCCGACATTGCCAATAACCCATGTGTGCATCACTTGGACGCCAATGGGGGCTCGTCCCACACCAACGCTGAGTGTCCTTTTAACGATGAAATCAAGAGAGATAATACCGCGGGCAACAAAGCTAAGCGGAAGAAGGGAAAGAAAAATCCTGAAAAGGACAAGGAGACCAAGGAAGATTCCGACATGGAGGAAGCCGACGCTTCAAATCCCAACTCGGAAGGGAAGAAAACTTTTCCCACCAAGAAGGACACTTACGTCACCTTCCTCGGATCTCAACCATCAAAGGTCAAGAAAGCAATTCTCCACGAGCTCAATGCAACAGTCCCGGCTATCCCCCAATATCTGGACTGGTCGGAGGTGGCAATCACATTTGACCGCGCTGATCATCCGCCTAAGCTACACAGGCGAGGAAAATACGCCTTAATCGTCAACCCACTTATTGACGGTTATGGTTTCTCCAAGACCCTCATGGACGGTGGTAGCAACATCAATATTCTCTATGTCGAAATGCTACACCGGATGAAGATCTCGGAAACACAGCTGAACCATAGCTCTGTGATCTTTCACGGAGTTGTCCCGGGAAGACAAGCTAATTCCCTGGGAGAGATTACTTCGGATGTTACTTTTGGAACTCCAAAGAATTATCGGACGGAGGCACTTTCCTTTGAAGTAGTCCCGTTTAAGAGAGCATACCACGCTATATTTGGACGTCCGGCTTCCTGGGATTTTATGGCTCGTTCGTGTTACATTTATAATATGATGAAAATTCCAGGTCCCAACGGCGTGATCACCATCAGGGGAGACCCAAAGAAAGCGCGACAGTGCGAGGATGGAAATGCCGCCTTTGCCGAAGCCGTGTTGCATGCCCAGGAGTACCAGGAGATCAAGAAGAGCATAGATCCGTCCGAGATGCCCGCAACAAAGAAGGAGGTGACGAAGCCAAATACAGAGTTCAAGGCATTAGAAGAGACGAAGCAGACGCCATTGAAGGATGATGACCCCTCAAAGGTGACCCAGATAGGCATAGGCCTAAGTAGCGCATAGGAAAGCGCGCTCGTCAAGTTCCTCCAAGAAAATCAAGATATCTTTGCATGGCAGCCATCTAACATGACCGGAGTACCTAGGGAACTTGCCGAGCACTCTCTAAATGTAAACCTGAACGCTAAACCCGTCAAACAGTCCTTACAACAGTTTGGCGATGAAAAGCGTAAGGCAATAGCTAAGGAACTAGCACGGCTCGAGTTAGCCGGATTCATAGAAGAGGTCATCCACACTGAGTGGTCGGCCAATCCTGTAATGGTCCCTAAAATGGACACCACTGATTTAAGAATGTGTGTTGATTATAATTCCTTGAACAAGGCTTGTCCAAAAGATCCGTTCGCTCTGCCTAGAATTGGTCAAGGCATCGATTCCACGGAAGGCTCGGAACTCCTATGTTTTCTCGACGCATATTCCGGTTATCACCAAATCCGGATGAAGGAATCTGACAAAGTCAAGACTTCATTCATAACCCCGTTTGGGCTGAAGAACGCAGGAGCTACGTACCAGCGCACGATGCAGCGTTGCCTCCATGACCAACTCGGACGCAATGTACATGCATACGTGGATGATATCGTGATCATGTCCAAAAAGAAGGAAACATTGATTTCCGACTTGGAAGAGACATTTGCGAATCTACGAAAATACAACATCATGCTTAACCCGAAGAAATGCTTCTTTGGAATACCAGCCGGATAATTGTTAGGTTTCATCGTGTCTCAAAGAGGCATAGAGGTGAATCGAGACAAAATCAAGGCTATTCTCAATATTTCCAGGCCAACTCGCCTGAAGGAAGTACAAAGATTAACTGGTTGCATTGCTGCGGTCAGTCGATTTGTAAGCTGGCTTAGTGAAAGAGCCGCACCATTGTATAAACTCCTGAAAAAGACCAAGGATTTTGTCTGGACTGACGAGGCCGAAGCCGCACTACAAGATCTGAAGAAAGTACTCTCATCTGCTCCTATCCTTGCAGCATCGGAACCTCAGGAACCGATGTTGCTTTACATTGCTATGAAAAATAACGTTAAAGTATCGTCATGGTAGTGGAGAGACCAGAGGAAAATCAGGAACACCTGGTGCAGCGTCCGACGTACTTTGTTAGCGAGATCCTGACAGAATCAAAGCAGCGGTATCCGCAGTATCAAAAATTGGCTTACTGTGTTTTTCGAGTATCTCGTAAGTTACGACACTATTTTCAGGAGCATCCAATTACCATGGTGAGCAAAGCTCCCATAAGAGTCATAATCAACAATAGTGACGCCACAGGACGCGTCGCCAAATGGGGAATAGAGCTCTCAGCTTTCGACATTGAGTACAAACCTCGGACAGCAATCAAATCTCAGATCCTTGCTGACTTTGTCGCTGATTGGACAGAGACGAAGGAGAACATGGTCCTCCCTGAGTCGGAATATTGGACCCTCTTTTTCGATGGGTCTAAGGCTCGAGGGGGTTCGGGGGCTGGCGTGGTGCTCAAATCACCCCAAGGAGATAAAATTTTATACGTATTGTAGATCCACTTCACAGCGACAAACAACATTGCCGAGTATGAAGCACTGCTGCATGGAATCCGGATTGCTAAGGATATTGGCATCCGACGTTTGATGTGTTACGGAGATTCGGATCTTGTTGCTCAGCAAGTCTCGGATATTTGTAATGCAAATAAACACATGGCAACATATAAAGCTGTCGTGGATGACCTTTCTAAATCGTTCGAAGGGTTTGAAGTTCAACACATCCCTCGAGCAGAAAATGAGGAAGCATACGCACTATCTCAGATAGGCTCTGCGCGGAAGGAGGTCCCGGATGGCGCTTTTTTAGAGCACCTCAAAGTTCCCTCAATAAAGGGAGTAGATGAGGATTATCCGACCAAATCCGACTCACCTTTGGTAGTAGTTCTGGCTGTAATTCCCAGTTGGACTCAACCCTACCTCGATTATTTGGTAGATGGAAAATTACCCGAAGACGAGGTGCTGAGCCGGCAGATTATCCGACGAGCAAAAGCCTATACTACTGTTAAAGGTGAGCTCCATAAACAGAGTGTTTCTGGGATCTTTCAGCGCTGTGTATCTCTGGAAGAAGGAGTGAAAATCTTAAGGGAAATCCACGAAGGTGAGTGTGGTCACCACGCTGTAGCCTAATCTTTAGTGGAAAAGCTTTTAGACACAGATTTTTCTGGCTTACAGCTCAGGCAGATGCCGAACGATTAGTCAAGACGTGCAAAGGCTGTCAAAAGTACGCCAAGCAAGCTCATGTTCCGGCTGATCAGCTGCGATCAATACCTATAACATGGCCCTTTGCGGTCTTGGGGCTTGATATGGTAGGACCATTTAAACGAGCTCCAAGTGGATTTACTCACCTCTTAGTGATGGTGGATAAATTCACCAAATGGATCGAGGCTAAACCTGTCACTAGTTGTGATGGAGCAACAGCCAAAAGATTTGTCGAGGATGTTATAATATGGTATGGTTATCCGCATAGCATTATCATGGACAACGGGAGTAACTTTTCCATGGAAGAATTGGCTGAGTTCTGCGACGAGCAAAATATCCGGCATGACATTGCGTCAGTCGCACATCCACAGGCTAACGGACAAGTCGAAAGAGCAAATGGTTTAATCTTACAAGGCTTGAAACTGAGACTCGAAGCACCACTACGATGTGCTGCGGGGGCTTGGGCAGAGGAATTACCCTCTGTAATTTGGAGTTTACGAACAACTCCGAACAGGTGAACATGATACACACCTTTCTTCTTGGTCTATGGCGTAGAAGCAGTTCTTCCTACTGATTTAATTCATACTTCTCCTAGAGTGGCCGCGTATATCAAAGAGTACACCGAGATTTCTCGACAAAATGATCTCAATTTAGTCGAAGAAGTTCGTGTCGTTGCTGAAATGAGATCTACAGCCTATCAGCAGAAGTTACGCAAGTATCATAGCCAGAGAGTCCGAAATAGATCTTTCAATAAAGGTGATTTGGTTCTCCGGCTTGTGCAACAAAGAAAGCACAAACTTTCCCCAATATGGGAAGGGCCCTTTTTACTTAGTCGAGTATTGCACAATGGATCGTACTACTTAACTGACATGAGGCCAGTCAAAGAAAGACCTACTACTAAGAAGAGAAAGAGAGCTGGAGGCAGTACAAATCCGGATGAGTTAGAAAGACCGTGGAATATTGCTCAGCTAGGTCCCTTTTATTATTAGTTTATCCCTCTTTGTAATCATACATATGTACATGTTGTGAGAAATAAAAGTTTTGGTTGGCTCAAGTTTTTCTGAGAAGTTTTTACCATCTTATTTCCAAGTGATCATGTCATAGTCGAAAATCCCAGAATGCTTGAAAGTATTTTATGCTCATGTTCGTTCTGGTTTAGATTTCCGATTCTAAAATTGATACCTTCACATATAACTCTAAAGTTTCTAGTCTTTACTTTGGTTACTTGTGTGATTGTTGGATGCGGGTATTTTCCGAGTAGTGAATTGTTGGTACTGGAACCCGGCTTTGTTTCCGAGTTTAAACTGGTTTAGCAAGTGAGCTCCATTGCTCGGCAAAGTTTCCGCCTGAAGGTTTAGACGACTCACGAAAGGGATGAGGCGGAAAGCCAGATAAACGATAAGTAGAGATGAAAAAATTCAAGTGCTTATGAAAAAATTTCAGGCACACAAAAAAAAACAAAGCCAAAAGTGCTGAATAGATAAAAAGCTTAGCACTAGCAAAATCAATAGTACTTAATATTTACAAACGCATCATGTTCTTTCCGGAATAATACATAATTTTGTGGTCTATGATGCAGGAGGAGATGAAGGAGTTGTCGGCTCGCTGGTTACTCCACTTTGATATTGTTCCAAGATGTCCGGATTTGAGGTGGTCCATCAATCGTCGGAAACTTCTTCGGCTTCTTCTGGAGGAGGTGGCGGAGTAGCTATGCGGGTGAAGAAGGGGATCTCATAGCTGGTCAGATCAGCTACGTGGCACCCATATCCGGCACAGGAGTGCATGATGGCTTGAAAGTCCTGCTCCTGGCCGTCTTCATCTACCTTGCAGTACCCTCTGTTCAATTGCCATATCTCCATGTTTCCATGGTGGCTCATGACCATGGTGTGAGCGTTCTGTGCGGCAGTCCGCGTGTAGGACATGTTCCAGTCCCGAACAAGCTACGGCATCTCCTTGGCCTTGTCCCGCACCTGAAAATCCGACATGCTTGGCATGTCCGGAATCCTGAGAGACTCGCCAATGTCCTCAAGAGACTGGCGGAAGTCATGAAGAAGATCACCGACTTGGGTAAGCCGGTGGGTGCGGGGCTCGGAGGAGGAAGAGTCCGTCAAGTTTAGAGGACCTATACACAACACAAGTTATGAAAAATCCGGCATTGATAGAAGTCGAAGGAAAAGATAAGTCATAAATATGGAACTTACCGAGAATGACGTCGTCAATCTTGGTCTTCTCCTCCCGGAGACTCTGGAGTTCAGCCCGGAGCGCCTGGGAGATGTCCTTCTCTCTGTCAAGCTCATTTCTGAGGTCCGAGATTACTTTATCTTGAGCAGAGATCTTGCGATCACGCTCTTCAGTGGCCATGGAGGAGGATTCAAGGACTTGAGCTATCCTCCTTTCATGATCCGCCTTGAGCTTATCCAGCTCTTGGCGAAGTCCCTTATTCTCCACCACCAGGGTTTTGAGGTTCTCGGCCTCTTCAATCATAGCGATGGATTGTTTCACCAGCGCTGTAAGTCAAAATAGAATAACAGTTCAGGAAAAATTCGACATTGAAAAAGAAAAAGACAAGGTTTGAATCTCGGAATGTTTACCTTCGGCTTCATCCTTGGCTACTTTATGTTGGGCATTTTTAGCCAGAGAGCCTTGATCTCTCTCCGCTTATTGTAGACATTGGTCAATAATTCCTGGTTATAGGAACATACTTTCTGTAAGTCAGAATACCCAAAGTTAGAAAGCTACTTAAGACTCGGGCTAATATTTTTTGCTAAATATTAGGACGAGCCTTGGGGGCTACACTAGTTCGTTCTTTGGCATCCTAATGAAAGCATAAACCCGGATTATATATCCTACTTCATGCTTGGGGGCTAGAGGATATGATATAACATAATGTAAAAACAAGAGTTGGAATTCCGACTTACATATTGCTCGCGGGTGAGTTTATCTAAACCCGCGTTCACTTCAACTGTCACCTTCTCGACAAGAGTAATGGGGATCACTGGGGCTGTTGGAAGCTCGCTAGTCCTAATCCTCTCGTCACGAAGGTGGACTTGAGCGAGAAGGTCAGAGAACTTGACGTCATCTACTTCTTGCGCTTCTTCCTCGGGGGATAAATGGCTTTTGTCCAGGACTTGCCTGCAGATTTCTGAGACATGCCAAATTTGGCAAGTCCCGGATTGCTAATGAGGTTGTCAGCGAAAACTTCAGCCAAGGGATCATTACCTGAAGAGGGTTCACCCTTATCTTGAGCTGACGCACCCACGGTGACGTCAGTTTGGGACCCAAGGATCACAGGCTCTGTTGGAGGAGCCGGAACTTCTGCAACCACCAGAGAAGGAATGATAGCCGGAGTTGCAGAAGGTTGAGGGGCAGGAGTCGGAGGAGCCGCGACAGGGGAAGCTATGGTGAGCTTTGTCTGTCGCAGGGGATTCGAAGGAATCCCTTTCCCCTTACCCTTGATGAGAGGCTTTGCTCTGAGAATGTAGTAAAGTCGGAAACATTACATCTCAGAAAGAAATTTGAGAAAGGTACAAAGGCGGAAATTGTGAATGAAAGTTACCTCTTCACAACAGGCACCTCCTTTGTGCCAATAGCCACTGTCGGAGCTTTGTGCTTCTTGAGCGCAAGGTCCGGCAATGGTACCACTTCTGTCTCCTGAGATAACTCAGGAGGATATCCTTCGAGCGAAGCAAGTTCCGACTCGGGGAGGTCAGCAAGCTGAAAACAAGAAAACATATCAGTATTGCAGTATAACTTGAGAATTGAAACATATCAAAGGTGTACTGATGGAAGCTTACCGGCACCACGGGGTTTTCCTCCGTGTGCATATCCAGAGAAATCTCCGGAATTCTCCTCTCGATCTGCTCCTTGATCAGCCACTTGATCTGGCTGATGTAGCCTTGAGTGGTGTAGGATTTGGGGCTGATGCGGAGGGAGTCTTTTTTGGATGACGTGATGGAGTGCATCAGTCTATCCCCATGGTACTGAAGTGGCTGGAACCAACGTGAGACCCAGCACTAGACCAAGTCAGATCCCTTCAGACCCTTGTGCTTGATCAAATATTCGATCCGCCTCTTCGCGAGGATCAGATCATCGGTGAGAGCCGGAGCAGCCTCGTCCCAGGAAGGCTGGGCCGTGGCGGCTCCGTGGACAAAAGCCGGCAAAGCAATAGCTTTGCCGGGAGCCGGAATATCCCTATGATAGAAAAAGGTGGCTGGCCATTGTTTGACCCAGTCACTGGCAGAAATTTTGGGATATGCGCAGTCACGTCTAAGTGAAAAGCTAATAGTGCTGGTGATGTAAGGAACACCGGCAGTGCTGGAATTTCTCCGGACATGAAAGTAGTACCGGAAGAGAAGCAAACTCAGCCTAATGCCGAGAAAGCCCTCGCAAAGCGATGCATACGCACTCATCTCTAAGATAGAGTTGGGAGGAAGATTGTGGAGTTAAACTCCGTAATGATCTATCACCTCGGAGAAGAACTCCGAGGGAGGAAAAGACAGACCTCGGTCGAGATGGGTGCCAAAGTGGACCCGCTCGCCGTCGGGCGGGTTGGGGTCGGTTTCGCCGGAGCCGCTCCACCAGTCGCCGACGACGAGAAGCCCCTCCTTCTCCACGTTCTTGAGGCCGTCCTCATCGAGGGCGCAGGGGATCCAGATTCCCCGGAAGCTCTCCTTCTCCACTACTGCTTCCGCCGTCGCCGCCGCTGCTGGTGCCGCCAAACCGGAGGAAGTAGATGATGAAGCCATTTCTCCGGTGAGAAGATGACCTGAAAGGGGCAGCGCTGGGAGTTCTGTGGGGGAAGGACGAGGGAGCTCTATGTGCGCAGGAGGATTGGGAAGAAAGGAAACGGCAAAGGACTGGTGGAAGGGAGAAGGAGAAATCCAAACCCCTTATATCCACCTAACTATGCCAAGATTCGTGCAAATGCTACAGTGTAACCACCACGCGTCATGGAAAGAGCTGGGAAGGACCCACGCGATGATTACGTCTCCTCGATCTCCATGCACGCATTGAAATGGTGCGTCGGTTCCGCGAACCGCGGGCCCACCATAGGTCGTGTTGACGTCACGCCTGTCAGATGAGATGATTTGACCATGCTTGTGTCAGGTGGTGTTAGAGACCACGTTCCGGCTTAGTCTGAAATCAAGCTGGAAAATTCGAGTAACCTGTTGATAGGTCCGACTTAGTTTTAAGACCCTGATCGTATTTTTTGTTGTGAAGTTTCAGGAACCCTTCAAGATTCTGCAAGCCGAAGATCAAGCTAGATGATGATGACATCCGACTTTGGATCTTGGAGGCCTCCGGGGGTTGCTATTGGGGATATACTTTCCGGGTATCCTCACAGTTCCTCACTGACCAGGGTGGCCCACTTCGGGTTAGAGCTTTGCTTCACGGGCGGCCCAGTCAGGGAGAGAAGACGGAGTCCAATCTGGCTACGGGAAGGCCCAGAAGACTTACCGACTTAGGCCCGTAATGTTACTTGTAGTTCAAGATGTACTCTGTAACCAACTCTTAGTCATAGCCGGATTGATCTCTCCTGTAAACCCTAAGCCAGATATATATATATAAGCCGGCCTAGGGAGAGCCTTTAGGGCACCCAATACTTTAGACCCTCAACTCGCACAGGCGATACCCTTGTAACCCATATTCCGGCTCTGCCGTATTACTGGATTGCTAGCAGGAGTAGGATTCGTCCAAAGCCAGCGGATTCAAACCTGGGTAAACTTGTGTGCTCACTGTCCCGGAATACCGTACGTCTCACACCCCTCTCTTCGCACGTCTCGAGGACCCCCTCATGGCGTACTTGTCCTCAATCCAACGACAATAACAGAAATTATGTCTATACCACTATGGCCAAACACAATGTGTCTTGTTTGCTAGCATCTGATATTATGAATGTGTCCTTAGATTGTGCCCTTTTGGGGATAACAACACCAGGTCTTGTGGATCCCACTACAATCTCAGGTAGCTAAATTCATTTCCTAACCCAAGCTAAGAAATATCTAGTGATACCACACCTAACATGATACCATTTATCAAAAATCAAATTTACATGTATCAAAAAAATGAAATAAATTTCTAGGTGTTCACAATATGTGTGTTTACACTTCCTAAAATTTTCAGAACCAAATTCACAATATGCATAAAGAAATAAAAAAGACAAATTGCTATGTGAATAGTGTCATTTTGTGTTTTAGTCTTTTTACGACCTATTCATGTTTGATTTGTCTTTTTTGGTTCTCTACGTCTATCTCGAAGGTTCTACAAATGCTAGGTACTCTAAACATACTTCTTGTCAACATTCACAAATTTATTTTGAAAATTTTTGAACATGCAAATTTGAATTATAAATAATGGTATCATGCGAGGTGTGGTATCACTAGATAACCCAGGTGTTGCATGGCAGTTCTAGATTCCGCCGCATGCAAAGGCATAGACAGAATTTGTAAGTATTAGTTTTAAGCATGCAAAAAGGGGAAATGTAATTCATACAGGTTAACTACCTAATAGCATAGGGATCATACGTGCTCACTTCTGACACACAGAATACTTAGAAAATATAGGCGAGATAAAATACAGGCAAGATAAAATAGGAATGGAATGCGAAACTAGTAGTGGTAAAAAACACACTCACTCATCCGCCAGATTTGTTGAGTATCTCATAGCAGACATACACGTCCCTGGCTGCATACCAGATCACATCGTAATTCAGGTACCTCCACTCCCATTGCTCATGTAGGTGTTCAAGAACTCAACCTTCATGCCGATGTACTCGCGGTCGATGATGTCGGCAGCGAGTCTAGGCATAGCCATTTGGCCCTGCATACGTGGTATAGGAGGCAGTGGTTGCACATGGACAACTGCAAAAGCGCCACCCTCTTCCTATCGCCAGTATACTCCAGGTCGAGGTCAATGATCTTGTACTTGTCCATCGGCTCCTGTAGCCACCACTCGTACATTGCGATGACCTTGGCCACCTCCGCTGATGCATTGGTGTGGACGACCGTTAGCTCGGTGGTGCCATGGGCGGTGAGAGTGTACTCGTTGGTTAAGTCACTCCCGTCACCGAACATGCCGTACTCTGCGTCTATGGTAGCAGCTAATGTGGCGGCGGTGGCTGGGACTGGGCATGGCGGTGGAGAGATCTATTGCGATGGTATAGCGTGGCGGTGGTGGTGGCTGCGGCGGCATTGATGGTTCTTGTGGTGGCTGCGACAGCAGCGGAAGGAGTTGGGGATTTTTGCACGATGCTATGCAGTGGGGACGGCTGGCGATGCGCAAAAGGGGGTGCACATCGTATATTGCATTTACCATTATTTCGGTCATACCCATTCGGAAGTACGTTTGACCGGGCGAGAACCATTGGTTTCCAATCCTAGCAATTAAATTGGGCGGGTGCCTAGTAGGTGATGCGACGGGCGAGCGACATGGTGAAGACCGGTCACGGAGACCACCGCCTCGTTGCCGCTCTATATCGGGTGTGTGGTGCTGACACAATGTAACGTGACAGGACATAACGAAGTGCACAACTATTTGTGATCATTATGCCCAAGAAATTTAAGGGACGTGTAAGCATAGACGGACCTAGCATCCCTACACCTCGGGCAGCCGCCCAGACTTGCCGATTGTGCAATGCTTGCAATTGTTTTAATATTTTTTTGTGATTTTGTTCAAAATTTGGCAACTTAAACTTGTTTTCCCAAGCTTATAGAAGTTTTTGGCTCCTCCACTAGTGTCGGTAGCATAGCATCAGGTTTCAACACACCACATAGTTTCATGGTCTAGAAACGGAGAATATCATTTTGTAGCCCGAAAGTTGAGACGCTAGTGCACCACGGTACCCGAGTTGATTTTAATCACCGCGGTTCGAAAAGTTGGGGCGCCAATTGCTGAGAGGGGTGTTTCGAGTGAACGATGGCCAAACCCAATATTTTCAAATTGCGCCCGTTAAGTCAGGATATTCCGTTACACTAGTTTCTATTGTGCCCCTTCTTCGCCGGTCACTCTTCTTAGTCACCCTGCACGTGTCGTAGGGGAAAATCCATTACTGTACTTTCCTAACTCTCGACACTAAATCTGGCTGCGGCGGCGGCGGTCCTTTTTCTTGTCTTCCCCGACCCTAAATCTGCTAGCGGGAGAGGACCTTTTTAGTCCCTCCCCCCACACTGAATCCAACGGCGGTGGTCCAGCATGTCTTGCAAGGCAAAGGTTGTAGCTTCGTCACCAACTGATTCGGGTCCGTCGAGGCCAGAGTCTAGGGCTCAACGCGAAGCAGCGGCGAGGTCTTCAGCCCCGGTTAGCGAGGAGGTCAGCAAGGATTCTCTTCCGAAGGTACCTACGAGCAGCGGGTTGAAGAGAAAAGCAAGGCCGGTGGCAGATTGTTCGGCTCCGGTGGGTGGATGCGGCACCCAGATCTCGAAGAAAAAACCCGGGAGAAGAATGAGAGGTAAATTTTTCTTATCTGTGCCATATCTAACAAGTAGATTAGTTACAGCATAATAGAATTGAATGAACTAAAAAGTTCCCCTTTTTAATCAAATTAGGCACAACTTTGATACAAGGGATCTATATGAGTTCATAGTTAATGTTCGTCAGTACACTGCAAAACTTGATTTTGGTTGTGAGAGGGTTGTGTTCGGGCAAGATGTGCATCTGCTTGTGAATTGCAAAGAGGTTGTGTCTGTTTCGTAGCTGGTAGATATGCTTGCCGCTAGGATTCCTTGGGGTTCTAGATAGAGGACAAAATTGTTGTCGCCCAACATGAATGATACCTATCAGCAAATTGAGAACTCCCATGAGCTTCCGATGGTTTGGGAGTGTTGTGCAACTGATCGTAAGTTGAAAGTTGAAGCGATGATTGATGATATGTATGCAGAGGCTGGAGATCTTGTTGCCTGAGCTTCGGCTCCTAGAGACTACGGACCAATAGATGCTAATTTAGATAAGTTCAGTATACACTTAGAGGTGGATTCATACATGGCAAAACTTGATGAGGGAGTTAATAAGCCAGTTTCATCATGTACTATGGAGATCACTATCGATTCCAAAAACATAACTCTTGATGAAATGAGAGAGATGCTCAATAAGGAAATTAGTATTGGCCCTAAGCAGATGGCACAAATCCGGCGATGGTATCATAAGAAGCAGCAATTCATAGATTTTCTGGATACTGAAGATCTTATGCAGATTATGCGACGAAAGAAGCGAACCAGGAAGGTGTTCTTCCTTGGTACCATTTCTGATGTTGTTGAACATGTTATAGTGGATGTAGAGGCCCCTGTAGTGGCTGAATAGAATGAGGTGGTCGACATTGATGAGATCTGATGAGAGCTGCTACCCTAGGCTTGTCATATGGACCGTGGGGTTCCCCTGCCTGTATTTGTAACATTGACTACCATTGCATTTAGACCATGTTTCTGTGAGTATGTTTGTTGAGAGATTGCAATATAATGTTGTGCGAGCTGTTCAGATTTTTGGACATGTCACTCACTGACACCATCGTTGTTGTAATAAGAAATAAGTACATTGTAGTTGACATGATTATGTTTCTTGAGATGACGTACTGTACTTGTTTCCGTTATTACGTTTGTTGGGACATTGTAATGTATTGTTTTGTGAAACCATGACTAGACAAGTGATGCATAAATACATTATAGTTGACATGATTATGTTTCTTGAGATGATGTACTGTACTTGTTTCTGTTATTTTGTTTGTTGAGAGATTGCAATATAATGTTGTGCGAGCTGTTGAGATTTTTGGACATGTCACTCACTGACACCATCGTTGTTGTAATCAGAAATAAGTACATTGTAGTTGACATGGTTATGTTTCTTGAGATGACGTACTGTACTTGTTTCT
Source organism: Avena eriantha (assembly GCA_910589775.1). Lineage (NCBI taxonomy): Eukaryota > Viridiplantae > Streptophyta > Magnoliopsida > Poales > Poaceae > Avena > Avena eriantha. Next base: position 510,750,500 of record OU342742.1, read on the forward strand.
GTTATTACGTTTGTTGGGACATTGTAATGTAATGTTTTGTGAAACCATGACTAGACAAGTGATGCATAAATACATTATAGTTGACATGATTATGTTTCTTGAGATGATGTACTGTACTTGTTTCTGTTATTTTGTTTGTTGAGAGATTGTAGTGTAATGTTTTGTGAAACCATGACTGGACAAGTCATGCATAAGTACCTTGTAGTCGACATGATTTGGTTTCTCGAGTTGATGTAATATACTTGTTTCTGTGATTATGTTTGTTTAGAGATTGTAATGTGATGTTTTGTGAAACCATGACTGGACAAGTGATGCGTAAGTACCTTGTAGTCGACATGATTTTTTTTCTTGAGTTGATGTAATATACTTGTTTGTGTGATTTTGTTTGTTGAGAGATTGTAATGTCATGTTTTGTGAAACCATGACTGAACAAGTGATGCATAAGTACCTTGTAGTTGACATGATTTTGTTTCTTTAGATGATGTAATATACTTGTTTCTGTGATTATGTTTGTTGAGAGATTGTAATGTAATGTTTTGTGAAACCATGACTCAACAAGTGATGCATACGTACCTTGTAGTTGACATGATTTTTTTTCTTTAGATGATGTAATATACTTGGTTCTATGATAATGTTTGTTGAGAGGTTGTAATGTAATGTTTTGTGAAACCATGACTGAAAAAGTGATGCATAAGTACCTTGTAGTTGACATGATTTTGTTTCTTTAGATGATGTAATATACTGGTATGTTTTCCTTAGGCAATGAATGGGGATGGAGGGAGTACAGGTTTAATATTTGAAATAAGAATGTATGAAGAGAAACCATATTAGGCAGGAGATAGTAATCCAGGGAAAGGGCATGGTATCCATTAAACTATTGTAACATGCTAATTTAGTCATTGTTGCAGCACTAGAAGGGCTACACTCTCCCTCTCAGTCTCTCTATCTCTCTCTCCCCCCCTCTCTCTCTCTCTCTCCTCACCGATGCCGACGCTGTCGCCGGTGATGACGCATTCACCATGCTGTCCTAGAACGTCAAGGACGACCAGTCGAGGAGCGACAACCTTCTCTCCGACATCGAGTATTCCTTCCATGATGTGAGTTCCTCTATTTTCTCGGGCTAGGGTTAGGCATTGGTAAATCCCTCGATCTGAGCTCCATATGTGCATGCAATCGTGTTCAATTCCAGCTTTGCGTTTACCTATAGGTACCACGGACGATCTATGACTCCAAATGGGAGGGCCTAGATCTCGATGGAGAAGTACCATATGACCATGGGCTAAAACTCAGGAGATATGTTGCGTTTGAAGGCAGTAACACTGGGCGAAGGTTTTTGGGCTGTACAAATCAGGTTTGTTTACATTATGTGCAATGGTGACATGAAGAAAAATGTATCATGTATGTTCATAACACTATAGTGTTTTTTTTAAGTTGGCCCGGTGTGTAAAGCAGTAGAGTGGGTGGATCTTGAGTGGCCAGATGCACTTAAGAAATGTTTGGCACAGTTATAGGAGATGTATGAGTTGGAAAGGTTGAGGAAATTTACTAATGCTTGTGATGCAGCTGAAAAAAATTACGAGCTGTCGGTACGAAATAAGGAGCTGGAACAAGAAATCGAGAATTTGTAGTTAGAACTAAGTGACAGAATCAATGGGATCTTGGTTGTTGGGACTGCAAAGAAGCTTTAGGATTGTCACAGGTTACTGATTCATAATGCAGAAAAGGAGAGGGATCAGCTCAGGGAAGACAAGAAGAAGCTAGATTACTGCATTGCGTATCTGTTGAAGGAACTGAAGAAGGCGCGCGAGGGTGACTAAGGATAGACTACAAAGGATAAAGGAAATTCGAGATGAATAATTTATGTTGTGCCAATGCCTGAAACTAGTTAACTATAAGACTTGCAATTGCGCTTTCTTAACTAAGGAAAACTCAATCCTCGAGCAAATTAATTTCAGATGAACACACATATCGTTCATAGAGTTAAGTTCACTTTTACAAAATCACCACTATAGAGGATAAACCAGGCAGTTCAGTACTAAATAGACATATGTTGGGTTCAAGCGAGCCTGGCCTGGAGCTACTTGTTTTCCTCACTAAGATCGTCCAGCTCCTTCAGTACTTTGTTGTGCGCCAGCTGCAGGTTCCAGCGCTCCGTACCGGATTCGAGAAGTTGGTCCGTAGCCATACGATTTTCCTTCAACATCCCTTTTGTAACATCCCAATTTCAGCAACCCTGATTAGTGGTCCAGAATGCAAAAATCTGGGGGAACAAAAACTTTTTCTTGTTTAATGGTGAAGTGTTTGCCTGTTGTTTGAATATCTTTATGCTTATGATTGTGTATTAGAAGATATACACCTTACCTCAACACCAGTTGACAAAAGCTACTTCCCAAAACTATCTTGGCTTAATTTCCATATTCTCAAATGTTCTGGCATTTCAAAACCTAAGCCAAGAAGCCTTTGCAAACCAACTATTTTAGTAGCTTCTATTGATCAAACTATGGAGAACTATAGGATACTATCTCCTTATGTTTTCAAGACAGAACCTTCAACTACCCTTCTCTCTAGGTTTCCCAAAACACCTTTATTAATCTTTTGAATTATACTCTTGGTAGGGATACCAAGGAATCTTACCTTTTCAAACTCCAACCTTTCAAAATTACCCATCCTTACCTCAAGCTAAGCTTGATGGTAACCCTACTAGAAGTTGATTTGTTTGTAAGATGAATTGCCTTGATCTGCTGCTTGATTTGTTTGCTTAGAAGATACTATGAGCTACTCTAGGAGCTCATCACTAGGATCAAGATGTGTCGAAATCATCACACCCTGAGCAAGAATACAAATCTGGATCTGATCTCTAAATACTAGGTTATCATCTAAAACCCTTAACTAGATCAATTCTGAAGATATCCCTTCTAGAAGATTCCAAGTCAATAAAGACCAATATCAAGCTTGGATCTTTTCTACCCCCTATACACTTCAACATCATCCACTTGATGATGCGTTGGTACCTTGCATCCCATAAAATTATCACCACACTCATTCTAGTGAAAAACCCTAAATCTGCCAAATTTGGCAGTCTTGGAATCTGTTTCAACATCACCTTTTTGAATGTCTCCTTTTCTCAACCCTATTGTTAACCATCCTAATTACTACCAAGGCCCACTCTTTCCCTTGGTTAGATCATCCTCCAACCCACTCGTTCTTGATGGTTTTGCAGGCAAGAAAATAACTATTCCTACAAATCTAGTCAACATGCCTACTTTGACAGAATCTCACACCATCATCCAACCTTCTATGGACCAAATCTTTTCATGGTTGTGTTCTACTCATATAGGTCTATCAATATCTACTTCACTTGTTCCAAGTGGATCTTTGTGCTTCTTAAACCCACAAGGTTTTGAAGGCTAGTTGATAATCTGCCATGGCAGGCTTATTTTATTCAAAGTTTGAAATCAATTCTTGGTAAGCTCAAGAAGGATCAATCTCAAACCTCTATACCATGTTGATGTACATCACATTCTCTATCCATCCATCTATCCCATTCCCCTGGGGGAGATCTGAGCTCCATGATCCAACAAGGTTTTGGTGGCATGAAAACAATCTTACCCTAGATCATTAATCTCTAATTTTTCACCAAAATCAACTTTGTTTCTCAAATCCCAAGATTGAAAATGCTTGCTACACATTGTATACATCATCTACCTTGATCATCAAGATTTATCAAATATGATCCATAATTATTATGGCTCCAAATCTATTTAATTCCTTTAATAGACAAAATCTTCAAAAGCCCTTTCCCAATGGAAAGTTTGGTTTTTGCCAAAACACTTCCCTAACCTTAAGGAAAATTGTGTCCTATATATCATACCCTATCATCCCGCTTCAAAAATAAATATTTTTGAAGAGTTCCAATAATTCTTTTTACCTATTTTCTTAAATGGCAGAAATAGAATAATAATTGTTTTAAATACTTTCAATCCCCAATAAATCATGGGAAAATTTCTCAAAGTATGGATTCATATTTAAAATAATCTTAAACCAAAAACCAACTATGTGCAATGTAAAATTATCAAATGAGCTTCTATAAACCATATATGCACTATTAGATTAAATGAGATTAAGAGGACATTAAATCCTCGGAAAAATCTCATATAATTCCTAGTGAGACATCTAACCCTGGTATTCTTTTCGACATGCAGCAACCGGAGCACCCTCCGGCGAGCTCCTGAAGCTCGACGTGCCGCGGATGTGCACGACCTCATCTCTGCTTGCAAAACCGCCGCTCCCGCCCGTCGCCGAGGTTGTCGGCGAGCCCCGCGTCGTTGCTTCCCCTTGCCTCCGCCTCACAACGCATAGGTGAGCTTCCCCGCATCCCCGACCGCCGCCAGCTAGGGTTTCCTCGTGTCAGCACCGTCGGGACGAGGACGACAGTCGACGACCATCCGATTCCCTCTAATTGGACGGACAGGAGAAGCCCGTACCCCTTTGGTCGTCCACTGTCACTGACCTCTGGGGCCCGCCGACAGACGTTCGAATTTTTTCCCTCCCACGTCCACGCTAGCAAGCTGGGCCAGCCGGCGCTATCCCGACCCATGTCCCTCCGTATTCCAGCCCATGTGCCCCTTGGTCCCTTTTCTTTTTAATTAAATCTCAGATCTACTAAATGGCAGTCTAGTTTAAATTCGTTTGAAAATGGAAACCAACTCCGATTGCCTAGATCTAAATTTCCTGGGGTTACAGAGTGCTTACAATAACATGCAGTACACTTGGATGCCCCAAATACTTCCCATCTTCTTATTAATAAATCAGTAACCCAGATGTACCTTTTTCACTAAATAATTTCTACAGTGATTTGTACATACCCAAACGGTTTGAATCAAATTGCATATGAAAGGTAGTTGATATACCTATCTAATAGCCCTTGTCTCCAGCTAAGTGGAGGTATAGTTCTGAAGATATAAAAATCAAAAGATTAATTATATTCTGTCTTTAGAAAATTTTCTAGGCAAATATATCATATGTATTGACCCAATTCCAACTCTCCTGGATGAGCTACCTCCATATCTACCCAACCCTAGGAGATCACTAATTTTTGTGCTTCTTTAGATTTGTAGTGAATGAAAACTTCTACATGTGACATTATCACTAGATAAATCACTACAGTAGCTCTGCAACTCCAAAATTAGTATGTCCTATTGGTACTAGGAGTTATTTTCAATACCTATCCATTTCCCTTTGCTTCATATCAAAAGTCCCTGTATATTTAACCTGGTGAAAAAGACAAGTTTTCCACAGGACTGCCTTTTGGAATTTCCTGAGGGCATTCTGGTAAATATTTTGGAGAGATTCCAACTCTCAGCTATTCAGTTCATCATATCCTACAAAATCGTCCAAGGAAATATTTTTTGGAAGTCCAGAACGTTTTTGGTAAATTATTTCCTAAAAATAGAGCTTTTATCACCAGGAAATTCATTAGTAATCCAAGAAAAGTGATAAAATATTGAAACCACTTTTGTTGGTTTCATTTTATGAACAGCTATCTGTTGGTATCATTTTTATACAATGAGATCATACAGGATATGGTCTTGGTCCAAAACCCATCTCTTAGGTAGTTTCTAGACTATAAATCCTAAGGGATTTTCTTCCATGTTTCCAAGACAAGGCAAATCTTACTAAATCCATTCTTCCTAAGACCTACTGATTTGTAAACTTGTATTGTTTGTTTGCTTTATTGTAATGATGCTTGTATACCTTGTGTTGATTGTGGTTTGGTTTGCTTGCATGTGCTATCTTGACGACGATAATTGCGGTGAAATCGGAGATCAGAAGATGGTTCTTATTATTGGCACTATTGGGTATTCTAAGAAGAAGTCCAGGGACATATTGACATATTACTGATCCCAGGCAAGCCACCTTCTTGCTCATTAGCCTTGTCCTATTATTTTAGTTATGCATGTTTTATCTACTATTTATGTATATCTGGTAGTGGATTGGCTCCTCCAAACCATTACACAATGGTACTATTAAGTACCACCCTCTTGATGACACCTATTTAACCCTAGTATGATAGATGGTGTATGACACCATACCCCCTTGGAGACCCTGTTTTAGCCAAAGCAAAGCTATAGGATGGGAAGACCCCGGAAAAAGTTTTACCAAAAGTTTTATGACAAAACCTTGGTGAGGAGGGACCTCCCAAGAGATGCTGAGAAAGAAAAAGGTTTTGTTTTACAAAATTCTGAAGGAAAGATGGAGGAAAAAGGTTTACGAAAACGCACCCGGTTCTTTGCAGTTTTGCTAGAACAATTAACCCGTGCAACCACATTACTTTGGAATGGGACAGGGCTGGATTTGATGTTTGTCTATTCTGGTATAAGCTGCCTCACAACTACTACAGGGGGTCGTGATCCCTGGAGGCTGGGCCTTCTCCCATAAAGGTCCATGTGGGACATCGACCTGGAGAAGGAATGAACTGTCTGCAGGCAGCCAGGCATTACTATGAGCCCCTCATTGAAAGTGCCCATTGTGTGAAGTGTAAAATGCGCTCCTGTTGGTCCTCGGTATCCGACATCCTGGTTTTGAGGGGAACAACACTCATAGGGTAGGCACTTATATTGGAGTGGGCATCCAGACAGTCTTGATTGGTTACTCGACCCACGATCGGTGTAGATCAGGGTAGTGTACCCGGATGGTGTGCGTAAAGTGTGCAACCTCTGTAGAGTGTAAATCTATTCTAATAGCCGTGTCCGTGGTCATGGACGGTTGGGAAGTTTGTTGTAGAGCGGTGCTGGTTTTGTTTTCAGAAAGGATTTCAGAAAAGAAATGGCTTTGGAAATGTTTTGACCATGGGATGATCGTAAAGTAGAAAGGTTTTGACCATGGGATGATCGGAAGGAGGAGAAAGGAGTTTGTTCATGGGACGACCTGAAGACGGGAACAAATGGGTACCCCAATCCTAGTGTTTACAAAACTTTTCAAAAGGTTTCCAAAAAGGCTTTACAAAAGTTTCTAACAAAGATATGTAGATGCAATATCTACAAGAGAAACTAGCTGAGAAAATAACCTCTCTTGGAGCCCTCCTACTACCACAGCCATATCGCATATCTGGTTGTTATTATTATTCCCTTAAGGTAGTTTGCGAGTACATTCAAAGTACTCATTGGCATTGTCCCTGGCTATTAACTTGGTCGGATATGAAGAAGAAGGTGGCATTGGTGACTATGTGAGCTTGGACATTCTCCTAGTCAGTTGCCTGTAGGTTAAGGCATGAATCGGGCTCTACGCTTTATGAAGTTGCGATGATGATGATCGATGTAGCCATAATGGCAAATAAGGTATGACATATACTGTTTAAATAATGGATGTTTACTTTGATACTGGTCGGTTATGTGCCACGACTAAATGATCATGGGATCATGGTGTATGCATAACAGGGATTCTTGGAGGATTAATCCGGGGGCCCCACACCTTTCATGATCTCCGTCTGCTTCCTAGTCGAGGTGCGACCTTCACTGTGAAGCTTCACCTAGACGGTGTTTACTTCCTTTAGTTCCTGGAACTTGTTAAAAAAGGACCGCGACTTCAGCGCGCAGGTGGTCAAATGCCAGTTTCTCGGAATTCTGCTTCTCCCTTTGGATGGCTATCTTGTCATTTAGCCAGGTCTCCAGGTCCTGGTTGAGCTTTCGCCTCTTTCCCTGCAACAAAAATACATAGTACGGTTTGTTCAGTTCACCGGGACAAGCTGGTTAGTTTCCATAATTAACTGAATCGACTAGTGGCACTGCCATAGTTTCAAGGAAGAAACAATCTAGGACTAATCAACATTTTATGAATCCAGTAGTGGCACTGTCATAATTTCAATTTCAAAGACAAATAAGGTTTATCTACAGTTTAGTGTGTTGTGCCTTTTTTCTAATGTCCAAATAGTAGTGGGCTAGTGGCAAACTCATAATGCAGAAACCCATGTCGAGATACATAATGGAAAGAGCGCATGGTGCCCATTCATGAACATGAACACCTACACATGTCTAGATAGATAAGGAGTTGCCCTAGGATTCTTATTGCACCCTATAATGGGAAGCAGACTTGGGCATTGCTCCCTGATCCCTAAATATTACAAAAAGAGTGGAGCCCGAACTGATATTTGTGCCCCCTCTAACTGGAATCAGACTTGGGCATTCCTCTGATATGCCTCCAGACAAGCCCTTAGCTCCTCGTTCTCTTTCTGAACACCCTCGAGTACGATGATCCCTCTACTCATGTCCTCCTTCATCTCTTTCACTGCATCCAGGCAACGGTTCTTATCATGGTTGGCTCGGATGGCATCCTTGGCTTCCTCGATGCATCCTCTGAGTGCCTCGGTGACTTCGTCCTGCAGGAGGGTGCACCTTTCCACGAGATTCTTCTTCTCCTCCGTGAGCTCGTTGATTATCTTGATGGCCTGTTCTTGCATGTTCAAGTTACGGTCGAGCACTTTCTGCAGCCTCATGATGTCACATGCAAAATCTAGCGATATCTCCTTCTGCACAGATAATTTCTTGCGTAGGCTCTCATTAGCTTAGGTGAGGGAGCGTCCAAGCTCATGTTGGTTGTCAATCTTGGCACTGATCATAGCCACCTTTTCATGGTACTCAGCCTTCGATCGATGCATCATTCATGTTAATTTAAATAGAAATTCTATAATTACACTCCAGGTTCTAGGTGAATAATAATATAGATCAAAAAATCCTCGTTGAATCTATGTACAGTAGTGTTAAAAATGGACCTAGAGATCTATTCATAACCACGATAAACTAATCATAATCACAAAAAATCCGTATTGAATCTATGAACAACGATATTAAGGAAAGACCAAGAGATCTAGTCATAATCATGAAAACTAATACAACTCGCAAAAGAAGAAGAAAAATACCAATGCGGAGCGGACACGATCTAAGAAATCCACATCACAACTCAGAGAAATAACAGTGTGGAGATTTTCTACCTCGCTGAGACGTGGAACGGGACCGAACGGGTCCTGCAACGCCTCCATCATGGTGGATTCTGGCTCCATGGCCGGCATGTAATACGTAGAAGAGGAAGAGCAAGAAGAAGAAGAAAAACAAGAAGAAGCTAAATAAGATCATGATGGAGAAGGAGATGGAGATGAAGTAGAACAAGAAGACCGTGCCGGGAGGAGCCCTCGCTTGCTAAAACATTCGGCGCCATTGTCGGGAGAGATTGGGCCTTGGTGAGAGGGGCTTGAGGGGCTGGTAGAGCAAGAAGTGCCTCACGATGAGCTCTCTCCGTTTTCTCCACAAGGATGGTCGACCGCCCTCTCCTCAGGGGAGTCATGGCTTGCACGGTGAGGGAGGTGGTGGTAGGAGGAAGAAGATAGTGATTAGTGTGGGAGAAGAGTCAAAGAGTACAAGCCGTGGTCTAGTAGTACTACTACTATTATACAAGACCACCATGTACGGTCTACCTTCTCAAAGAAGCCAGGGAGGCAGGGATAGGGAATCGATGGGACTTGTCTTTATTGCGATGCACACTTCAATGGTCTTCGGCGCCGCCTAAAATCCAGTATATAATAAGAGCAGTGCGAGTCGGGTGGTAATCACAGGCATCGGCATGCACGTCCCGCGTGCGTGTGTCATGTGTTGATGGGGCAATGACGCGCGCACCTACTGTACGATCATGTCGGCACGTCGAACTCCATTGAACTCCACGTCGATAGGCATGCACGGGATATTTACGAGTCTAGAATATGATGTGCCACTTTTGTTGTGATCAAATTATGTTCAGTAAGAGAGATATTACATTTTTTTGATAATCGAGTGTACACGATGCACGAAACCGCTGCTCGTCCTTGATCAGATCGGCACCCAACTCTATGCACATGCCATCGACCATTCCGAACAACTTCCTCGAGCATGATGCCCCCTCGCCGTGGCAATGGCAGGTCCAAGCCATCCACTAACCGTCCTGCGTCCCCGGCTCTTCGCTGCATCATTCGTGCTCGGGAGTCGCCTACTAAGGCAGCACGATGTGTCCGACCGCGCCAGGATCCATCGATATCGGCACACAAGGACACCGCAACATCAAAGCTCGTACCGGACGAGCATGAGGAGCATGGGGTACCTGCAGCGACAGACGAGCGCAAAGCAGCAGCCAGGACGGGGGCGTGTGTTGCACCGGCGAGTACGGACAAGAAGAGGAACGAGAAGAAGACCATGAAGAAGAGAGGAGACAACTATTTGGACGAGTCCGACTCGGCCAACGAGGAGGCAATCATCGATCAGTTGGAGGCAGAAGCGGAGGAGAGTGACGTGGACCCGTGGGACTACGAAGAGGAGGAGGAGGAGGACTCCGACGAGGAGATAATATCAGAGGAGGACATCGATGCCTGCGATGGCAAGGACCATGGCATTGACGAAGACGAGGACGAACCGGAAGACAAAGACTGTAGCTTCTTTGAAATATGATCATTTATTTTATTTAGATGGATTTTCACTTGTTTATGGAGGTAAAGTATCGGTGGCACGGATAGAGAGGTGGCACGGATAGACCCTGCATAAAAAACTTGAGAAGGCAAGGGTTATCCTGCCCGTTGGATCACAGAGGATCAACGGTTGGTGGGCACTGATGTCTACGCACATCTATTCTTGTAGACAGTTGATTACCCAAGGTTTATCGAACTCAGGGAGGAAGTGGTCAAAGGTATCCCTCTCAAGCAACCCTGCAATCAAGATACAAGAAGTCTCTTGTGTCCCTGATGACCCACAATTATAGGGGGTATATCACAGTATTTTCGATAAGAAAGAGTGAACCCAACGAGGAGCAGAAGGTGCTGGCTAGTGGTATGGATCAGGAATTCTCTACAAATACTTAGCAAACGGATTTTTAGGGGTTTTCGATAAAGCAAGTAAACAAAGTACAAGTAAATAAAAGACAGTAGGAATAAATGCAGCAAGTGGCTCAGTCCTTTATGCAGCAAAGGACAAGCCGGATGTATTACTTAAGGTGACCAAACGTTCTCGAGGACACATGGGAAGACAGTCAAGTGCTTTCGCTTCATATAGTCTATTAATATTCTTTAGCTTGCTAAGTGTTGTGTGGGTGAACCTATGCTAATGTACCGACCTTCCTAGGTCAATACATACTTGTGATTATACCCCTGGCAAACATCCATAAGTACAATAAAGTAATTAAGGTACAAACCTAACCACAGCTTTAAACTCTAAGACCCTTACGTCCCTTGTGCAATGGTTTCCTAACGGGGGTTCAGGTTTCTGTCACTACGACAACCCCTACGATTAGTAGCCAAATACACAATGCATTCCCCTAGGCCCATATAGGTGAAGTGTCATGTAGTGAACGTTCACATGACACCACTATAAGAAGTACACCACAACTTAAATATCAAACTATTGAATCTTTCTCAACACAACTCCACTACTAACAACATGACTTCTCCCATGTCCTCAAGAACAAAATGAACTACTCACAAGACATAATATGGATCATGATCAGAGATGGAATAATGATGAATAACAATCTGAACATAAACAATAATTCAACGGTTCACTCAATAGCATCAACTACAAAGAGTAATCAACACCGGGAAAGTTTCCCCTATGAACTATGCAAGATTCAACCCAATTGTTACAGCAATATGGAGATGGTGATGAGCTTGCTGATGATGATGGTGATCCCGATGAAGTCCAGCTTGATGGTGGTGTTGATGGCGATGATCTCCCCTCTCCGAGAAGGAATTCCCCCGGCAGAAATCTTTCTGCCGGAGAGATCTTTCTCTCTCGGTGTTTTCTGCCCCACGGAGGTGGCGGAATCTTTCCGTTGTCGCTCCCCGAGTCTTAGGGTTTCGGGAGGATAATATACGCTAAAGGGGAGAGCTAGGGGTAGACCAGGGTGGCCACACCACCTGGTGGCGCGACCTAGGCTGGCCCGTGCCTGGTGGTGGTGTGGGCCCCCTGTGGCCCATCTCCAGCCCCCTTCTGGCTTCCTTCGTCTTCTGGAAAAATAGGATTTTCCGTATATTTTCCCGGATTTTCTGATCTTCGCGAATTTTGTCTCCAAATAACACCTTTTCCATCAAAATCCTGACTGCAGCGGTCCATGCTCCAAAAGTCATCAACCATGCAAAAACAGATGAAATAACATAAGTATCACCTCTCAATACGAAATATATCAATGAATAACAGTGAATTATGACATAGAATAGTGATGCAAAATGGACGTATCAACTCCCCCCAATCTTAGACTTCGCTTGTCCCCAAGCGAAACTGAGCTCAATAAACATGGCCTCAGGTTTATGGAGTGTAGAGTCGATAAAAGAATACAGAGAAGAAGCATCACATTCATCAATACATAGATCATAATAGAAGACAACTCACTATTATATAACTCAACTTGCAATGAGTAAAGGAAACACAATAAAGATACATGAAATAAATCATAATTGGTAATGGCAAACTTAGCTCTTGGTCGAAGAATAGTTGATAATTTGCTGGAGTTCATAAATAAATGGTTTTCAATGATAGCTTTCAAAGTAGCAAACATCAAGATAAGAGCAATGTGCAAAACAAGGAACATAAGAACCATGATTTGAATAAATCATCATATGAATGAATGAAACACAACAACTCAAAATACTTGCTGAGATAGAAGGGAATAGGTTTACTGACTCAACTACAAAGTAAAAGAAAGGCCCTTCGCAGAGGGAAGCAGGGATTGCAAGTCTCATAAAGAGATCCCAAAAATTATGATACTTACTAGCTTTCAGCTCTCATTGCCCCTATCATAGGCATCTTTTGGTGGTTAATGTTAAAGTGACACAACTAAGAGGATATGCTTGACAAGTTATAAATTGAAGTCCCATGCCCCTTACTTATGAGTACCGAACCTCATGCTACTCAACTTCAGTCACTAGCAAGCTCTTGTCATTGTAAATACATGCGTATCATTGAGAACCGCCAACGGGGTACCCCTTGCACATGACACAGGAGCTATCCCATAATCAAAATGACAAGGCAAGCAGACAGTGAGCATCTCAGCGATCTTTTTATTTGCTATTTGCATAGGTTTTTTTTGAGGATGCTTCATAGAATGCTCACTATAGTTATGCTGCAAGTTTCCACCATGATTAGGCATGGCTTAGGCCAGCGGCCCAGGCGTTTCTCTAACACACATATAAACTCCATGATCTTACAAGTTCCACTTTTATTTCACACCGTCGGGATCCATAAGCAAAAGAACATGATATCAACTAGGTACAAAGTACCAATTCAATGTTGAAAGCGTTCCCCATGATACATGGTTCTGCTAACTTCAACTCATAAAGCGCAAGCATATACGCAACAAAGAAGGACCCAATGGTTCAAGTTTATTAAATGCAAGAAAGAAAAGTGTGCCGTCAAGTTCGTGAGAGCTTTAATCACTAATTTTCACATAACAAGTTTAATTTGGGAGGTAGATAAAACAAGAATTTACTTGGAATAGCAATAATGCTAATAGGTAGGTATGGTGGACACAAATGGCAAAGGTTTTGGTTTAAAGGAGGTGGATGCACAAGAAGAATTCCCTCTCAGTACAGGTTTTTGGCTAGCAAGGCTGGGTAGCAAGTACAAGAGTTGAAGGAAACAAACAAACATACAATGATAAAGATCAATCATATAACCATGAATTGAAAACTAATATAAGCTATGAAAAAGAGTGAATGATATAACTTCTCATTAATATTCCATAACGGCAACTCACACCAAGGGATACATATCTAACGAGAGAGGGGACACTTCCATAATGCAAACCATACTACATAATAACTTCTCTATTCATGATAAGACTGTACTAAAAAGGTAAAAGATAGAAGATAGTGATGTGATACCCGGCACTCCCCCAAGCTTGGAACAAACCAAGGGGATGCAAAACCTGATGACAAATTACTCCTTCGGTGGTGGTGGTATCCTCTCATCTTCGTCCGACTTCCAGGGTAAGGGCTTCCCATCAACAAAGGACATCGTGGTTTCCAACATCCTGAAACTTGCAGCAACACTTATGCGTTTAAACCCAGCCTCATACTCACAGTTTTGATTTTGAATGTCACAAAACTATGCTTGCAGTTTGTTGGTTGTTTGGCGGAGTGAGAGGACTTCGTATTTGAGTTCAGCAGTCTCCTTTTGGTGCTCGGCGATGAGTTCGGAACAAATCTTATGGATGATATCCATTTCGCGCTCTGCCATCTTCTTGTACCTAAAGACTTCTTGCTCCAGTGCTTCCATCCTGTCCTCCAGACTTCCTTCACCTTTAGGGCCTCCCCATCTTCGAGCAACAACTCCTTGGGATGAATCTTCAACTCTCTCATGTATGGGTTGATGATGTCTTCTAAGGAATCTCCCTTGGCTGATCCAGAGGAAGACATTGTGGCTCCAAATCTAGGACTCTACCTGGCAGAAACAGATCGAAACAAAAACACGACGAAAACACGATATACGAACCTTGGAAGATCCGGGGGGTTATATATTACGAAGTTTCATATCAAAAGGAAGGTACTGGGAGAAAACGAGTCGGAGGCGGAGTCCAGGGTGGACTCACCACCTGGTGGCGTGGCTAGGGGTGGGCCCACGCCACAGGGTGGTGTGAGCCACCCTGGCTCTGCTTCCGTCCCTCTTTCGCTTCGTAGCTTCCCTTATTGACTAGAAACTGCAAAAATATAGTTGGATTGTATTTTCGCGGAACTTTTCTTACCAGAACTGTTACCTATTTGAAAACAGACTCTGCAGGTCTCTGAATTTGGTCCTTGATGAATTTCTCCAGAGTTATGACTTGAAAGGCATCAACATCTTCATTGTAAGAATCTCCAGCAATATAGTGCTTGAGTCGCTGCCCATTCACTATTTGTGTAGTATTATCTTTTAAAGAAGAAATTTTCATTACTCCTGAACGGTATATTTCTTCAATAATGAAAGGTCCTTCCCATTTTGACAGTAGCTTCCCTGCAAAAAATCTGAGACGAGACCTATACAATAGAACTTTCTCACCAACATGAAATTCTCTCTTAAGTATTCGCTTGTCATGCCATCTTTTAACTTTTTCCTTAAAGAGCCTAGCATTTTCATAGGCCTCACTCCTCCATTCATCTAAAGAATGTAAGTCAAATAATCTTTTCTCACCAGCGAGCTTACAATCTCTATTTAGTTATTTAACTTCCCAGTAAGCTTTGTGTTCTAATTCTAAAGGTAGGTGACAAGCTTTCCCATAAACCATTTTATAAGGAGACATCCCCATAGGATTTTTGTAGGCAGTTCTATAAGCCCATAGAGCATCATTCAACTTTTTAGCCCAGTTTTTTCTAGATCTATTAACAGTCTTTTGCAAGATGGATTTAATTTCTCTATTTGATAACTCTACTTGCCTGCTAGTTAGGGTGTGATACGCTGAAGCAATCCTATGATTAACATCATATTTAGCAAGGGTCTTTCTAAAACCACAATGGATGAAATGAGAACCCCCATCAGTCATGAGATACCTTGGCACTCCAAACCTAGGAAAGATAACATCCTTAAGCATTTTTAGATAAGTTTCCCCGTCAGCACTCTTTGTAGGAATGGCTTCTACCCACTTAGTAACATAATCAATGGCAACAAGAATATGAGTGTAACCTTTCGAAGGAGGGAAATATTACCAACACGCTGACATTCATCACAAGATAAAACAAATTTTCTTGCATCTTTAAAAAGGGTAGGCCAGTAGAAACCTGATTGTAGCACCTTTTGTGCAATTCTATCTCCTGCATGATGTCCTCCATAAGCACTACCATGACATTTACGCAATATCTCCTTTTGTTCATATTCTGGAACACATCTTCGCATAATACCATCCACTCCTTCTTTGTATAAGTGTGGGTCATCCCAAAAATAATGCCTCAAATCATAGAAGAACTTCCTCCTTTGCTGAGCTGTAAAAGTTGGAGGCAATTACTTGGAGACAATAAAGTTAGCATAATCAGCATACCAAGGGCTCCCTCGCGAGCTTACGCCTACTGCGGCCAACTTCTCATTTGGGAAACTATCATTAACAGGCATAGGGTCAAAAGAAATGTTTTCCAATCGAGATAAATTATCAGCTCTAGGGTTTTCAGCACCTTTCCTATCCACTATATGTAAATAAAACTCTTGTAAAAGTAGCACCCATCTAATAAGCCTAGGCTTAGCGTCCTTCTTCGTCATAAGGTATTTAATAGCAGCATGATCATTATGAATGGTGACTTTTGAGTCTACAATATAGGGTCTAAACTTATCACAAGCAAAAACGACAGCTTGAAATTATTTTTCAGTAGTAGCATAATTCCTTTGAGCAGCGTCTAAAGTCTTACTAGTATAATGAATAACGTTTAACTTTTTATTAATTCATTGCCCAAGGACAACACCTACAGCAAAATCACTAGCATCACACATTATTTCAAAGGGTAAACTCCAATCAGGTGGTTGAACAATAGGGGTTGTTGTTAAAGCCTTCATAAGAGTTTCAAAAGCTTCCTTACAATCATCATCAAAAACAAAGGGTACATCTTTTTGAAGAAGATTAGTAAGGGGTTTTGATATCCTAGAAAAGTCTTTAATAAACCTTGTATAGAAACCAGCATGACCAAGGATACTACGAATACCTTTGATGTCTCTTGGACATGGCATCTTCTCAATTGCCTCAACCTTAGCTCTATCAACTTCTATGCCTCTTTTAGAAACTTTATGCCCGAGGACAATCCCTTCATTAACCATGAAGTGTCATTTCTCCCAATTAAGAACAAGATTAGTTTCTTCACATCTCTGCAAAACTTTATCAAGGTTGTGCAGACAATTATCAAACGAAATTCCATAGACAGAGAAGTCATCCATGAACACTTCTACAATTTCCTCACAAAAATAATGAAAGATAGCAGACATGCACCTTTGAAAAGTAGCAGGAGCATTACATAAACCAAACCGCATACGTCTATAAGCATAAGTTCCGTAAGGACAAGTAAACGTAGTTTTTTCTTGATCTTGTTGTTTAACAGCAATTTGAGAGAAACTAGAATAACCATCAAGAAAACAAAAATGGGTCTTTTTAGACAACCTTTCCAACATTTGATCAATAAAAGGAAGCGGGTAGTGATCTTTCTTAGTAACTTTATTGAATTTTCTAAAATCGATGCACATCCTATAGCCCACTACTAGTCTTTGAGGAATAATCTCATCATTACAATTAGGAACAACGGTAATACCTCCTTTTTTAGGAACATAATGAACATGACTAACCCATTCACTATCAGCAATAGGGTAAATAATACCAGCATCAAGGAGTTTCAATACCTCATTCCTTACCACTTCTGTCATCCTAGGATTTATACGTCGTTGATGCTCTACTACCGGCTGTGCATCTGGTTCTATGTTGATAGAATGCTGACATATAGTGGGTGAAATCCCTTTTAAATCATCCAGAGTATAGCTCATAGCTCCTCGGTGTTTCCTCAAAACCTCCAATAGCCTTTCTTCCTCCTTCCCTGAAAGTTTAGCGCTAATAATAACAGGATATATCTTTGTATCATCAATATAAGCATATTTAAGATCATCAGGGAGAGGTTTTAGATCGAAAACTGGATCCTTTTTAGGTGGCAATGTGGTACGCAAGTCTTCTACAGGCAAGTTATGCTTAAGCATCTTAGGCTGATCACGGAGAATCCTGTCAATCTCATTCCTTTCTTCCATGAAGATTTCACTTTCATGATCTTCCATAAATTGCTGCAAAGCATTGTTAGGAGCAAGAGAAATAGAAGCAAGTTGTTCAACTCTAAAATCCTCATTATGGGTTTCCTCTTCACAAGGTTCTTTAGCAAATTTCGAGAAATTAAAGTCATAAGATTCCCGAGCAAACTTAGTCAAGATTTTCTCCCTTTTGCAATCTATAATGGCTCCACAAGTACTCAAGAAAGGTCTACCAAAAATAATAGGATAATTTTTACTAGCAGCTGAACCGAGTACTAGAAAATTAGCAGGGTACAAAATCTTACCACAAATAACTTCCACGTCCCGTACAATACCAGTTGGAGAGATGGTCTCTCTATTAGCAAGGTCTATAACCACATATATCTCTTCCAACTTGCAAGGACTGATTTCATGCATAATTTCTCTGTAAAGCTCATAAGGAATAACACTGGAACTTGCACCAATATCACATAAACCATAATAGAAATGATCACCAATTCTAATAGAAAGCACAGAAACACTAGCCTTTTTAGTTCTATTAGGATGTGAAACAACATTAGAAGCATCCTCACAAAAGACTATGTGTACATCTTCTATGCTTTTAGTTACAAGGTCCTTCACAATAGCTACCACAGGTTCAACGTTTATTTGTTCATCAGATTTTACAGTTCTCTTTTCACTTTTGGTGATTACATTAGTTATCATAGGATGATCCTTTACCTTTTCTGGGAAGGGAATCATCTCGATATAAGGTTCAGGTAAGATGGGATCAATAATGCAATACTCAGCACTCCCAATAGGAACACAGTCAACAATATCTTTGTAAGGTGCATGGTATTTATTCCATCCCATTTTTGGAATTTCGATATAGGAAGCAAAAGCTCTAAAGCAATTCGTAATAACTTACAAATCAAGACCATAAGCATTACTAATATTTTGAAAGTCATCAGTTCCCATAAAAGATTCAATGCATTCATAATCATAATTTATACCTGACTTCCTACCTTTGTCATTCTCCCAAGCTTCAGCATTGTCTTGAATACGGTCCAGAAGATCCCATTTAGCTTCTTATTCCATGCGAGTGAATGATCCAGCACAAGAAGCGTCCAATACATCTTTGTCATGTAGAGGGAGCCTTGCATAAAATTTATTGATAATAATATTGTTGGGGAGCTCATGAATGGGACATTTGAGCATTAGTAACTTCAATCTCCCCCAAGCTTGAGATGTACTCTCTCCATCAAGAGGCCAAAAGTTGTATATTTGATTTTGATCTTTATGAATCTCACTAGGAGGATAAATCTTTGAATAAAAGAGAGGCACTATTTCCTCCCATTCCAGAGCTTGACCATTCTTCAGTAGCTTATACGATTCCTCAGCTCTTCCTTTCAGCAATAATGAGAATAACTTCTTCTTAACTTGATCCGTAGTAATACCTGCACACTTGAACAACCTACATAATTCGTGTATAAAGAGCAAATGATCACTTGGATGGACAGTTACATCCCCAACATAGTAGTTATCCATAACATGATCAATAATTCTTGTAGGTACTTTGAAAACATCATTCTCAGCAGGTGGTGGCTTATCTACTACCTTAGCAGTGGTAGTAGAATTACCAAATAAGAAACTCAGCCAATTATCCATAACGAAAATAAAGCAACTAGCAGAAGTAAACAATACTCACAGTAGAAGTTTCTTTTACAAGTTCCACTCTACAATAGCGCTTCACTCCCCGGCAACGGCGCTAGAAAATAGTCTTGATGACCCATAAGTATAGGGGGTGTATCGCAGTATTTTCGATAAGTAAGAGTGTCTCTACAAATACTTAGCAAACGTATTTTTAGGCGTTTTCGATAAAGCAAGTAAACAAAGTACGAGTAACTAAAAGACAGTAGGAATAAATGCAGCAAGTGGCCCAATCCTTTATGTAGCAAAGGACAAGCCGGATGTATTACTTAAGATGACCAAACGTTCTCGAGGACACATGGGAAGACAGTCAAGTGCTTTCGCTTCATATAGTATATTAATATTCTTTAGGTTGCTAAGTGTTGTGTGGGTGAACCTGTGCTAATGTACCGACCTTCCTAGGTCAATACATACTTGTGATTATACCCCTGGCAAACATCCATAAGTACAATAAAGTAATTAAGGTACAAACCTAACCACAGCTTTAAACTCTAAGACCCTTACGTCCCTTGTGCAATGGTTTCCTAACGGGGGTTCAGGTTTCTATCACTACGACAACCCCTACGATTAGTAGCCAAATACACAATGCATTCCCCTAGGCCCATATAGGTGAAGTGTCATGTAGTCGACGTTCACATGACACCACTATAAGAAGTACACCACAACTTAAATATCAAACTATTGAATCTTTCTCAACACAACTCCACTACTAACAACATGACTTCTCCCATGTCCTCAAGAACAAAATGAAGTACTCACAAGACATAATATGGATCATGATCAGAGATGGAATAATGATGAATAACAATCTGAACATAAACAATAATTCAACGGTTCACTCAATAGCATCAACTACAAAGAGTAATCAACACCGGGAAAGTTTCCCCTATGAACTATGCAAGATTCAACCCAATTGTTACAGCAATATGGAGATGGTGATGAGGGTGCTGATGATGGTGATGGTGGTGATGATGATGATGATGATCCTGATGAAGTCCAGCTTGATGGTGGTGTTGATGGGGACGATCTCCCCTCTCTGGGAAGGAATTCCCCGACAGAAATCTGTCTGCCGGAGAGATCTTTCTCTCTCGGTGTTTTCCGCCCCGCAGAGGCGGCGGAATCTTTCTGTGGTCGCTCCGCGAGTCTTAGGGTTTCAAGACGATAATATATGCCAGAGGGGAGTGCCAGGGGTGGACCAGGGTAGCCACACCACCTGGTGGCGCGGCCTAGGCTGGCCCGCGCCAGGGGGTGGTATGGGCCCCTGTGGCCCATCTCCAGCCCGCCTTCTGGCTTCCTTCGTCTTCTAGAAAAATAGGATTTTCCGTATATTTTCCTAGAATTTCTGATCTTCGTGAATTTGGCCTCCAAACAGCACCTTTTCCATTAGAATCCTGACTACAGCGGTCCATGCTTCAAAAGTCATCAACCATTCAAAAACATATGAAATAACGTAAGTATCACCTCTCAGTACGAAATATATCAATGAATAACAGTGAATTTTGACATAGAATAGTTATGCAAAATGGACGTATCAGTCCCCAACACACCCGATACACTTGTCAGGTGTATAGGTTCACTACTTCGGCGAAGAGATAGTGAAATACAAGTGGTATGGATATAAAACAACGGTGCCAGAAAATAGCTTGATGGCGTGGAAGAGACTAAAGGAAAACTGAAATAAAGATGGGAGCAAGAAAACATGTAACAGATCTTGTTGCAAACGGTGTTTCAATGCTTAGAAACAAGGCCTAGGGATCATACTTTCACTAGTGAACACTCTCATATAAATATCTTCTCTTTATGATTCTACTCTGAACTACTCTACGGTTGGACATTCTAATCCATGGTAGGGCTATAACAGCACACCTCAAAGTCCTCTTTCCCCATCTTGATAACCCCACACTGTCACCTTGAGCTCTAGATGGTTCCAACAAACACCACAATTTCATAGAAACATCCAACTCCAAATATAACTCATAACAAGTATTTGTAATCTCTAGCCTAAGTGCCACCACGGTGTGCATGTTGTCACTTTCACACACGTGGGGAGAGCAAAGATCTATTAAAGCACTTGAGTATCAAAGTGGATCTACTTGATTACAAAGCTCATGATCACAATATGATCATGCATAGAGAGAGAGATGAACACATAGCTACCGATAGAACCCTTAGCCTCGAGGAAGAACTACTCCCTCATCATCATGGGAATCAGCAACAGTGATGGAGATGGTGGTGGAAATCGATGGAGATGGCTCCGGGGGCACTTCCCTGTCCCGGCAGGGTGCCAAAACAGAGACTTCTATCCCCTGAATCTCCTCTTCGGTGGCGGCGGCGTTGTGGAACTTTTCTCGGCTGGAGGCTCCGGGATTTAGGGTTTTCTCATCGGAGGCTTCTTATAGGCGAAGAGGCAAGGTCGGTGGGGGCCCGAAGGGCGCACACCACGTGGTGGCACGACCAGGAGGGACCCGCGCCACCCTATGGTGTGGCCTGCCCCTGGCCCCTCTCCGTCTCGTCTTCTGGCTCTGTGAGTCTTCCGGTAAAATATCAACTTTGGCTTTTGTCCCATCCAATTCCGAGAATATTCATTTTCTGACTTTCCTGGAACCAAAAACAGCAGAGAACAGGCAACTGGCACTGTGGCATCTTATTAATAGGTTAGTTCCAGAAAGTGTATAAAAATACTCCAAAGTGTGGACAAAACAAGCATGGAACATCAAAAATTATACATACGTTGTCAACGTATCTACATCCCCAAGCTTAACTCCTTATCCTCGAGTAGGTAAGTGATAAAAAGAATACTTTTTGAGGTGACATGCACCATCACAATCAAGATCAAACCATTTGCAAGCATTGAAAGCTAGGATCAAAGTACTTTAAACATGATCATGGAAGATCAAGTTCTAACAATAAGAGATAGTAACTATGCATGCAACATGAAAGGATACAAACAAAAGATTCATGAATAACAATGCATTCAAAGACGTTTGTTTGTTTCACATAAAGAAAACGTAATGAGAATGGTATTTATCTTGTCCCTCATGGAGTAGCAAAACATAAATGCATAGGACACCCTCAAAGTTCATAAGGGTGACTAGATACAAATAGTTTAAGAACAAGCAATATCAAAGTTATGAATCAATCAACAAGTTTTGGGACAATGCACATAGAACTAAGAATGACCACTATCCTCTCTTGATAGGTGCATAAAGATAGAAGATGGAGACTGGATATAAAAGTAAAAGAAAGGCCTTCATAAACGGAAGAAGGGATTCAAGTAAAGATCTTCCAAAAAATTATGGTACTTATTAGCTTTCAGCTCTCATTGCCCCTATCATAAGCATCTTGAAGTGCTTAAGGTTAAAGTGAACAAACTATGGAGTATATGCTTGACAAAGTATAAGTTGGAAATCTCATGTCCCTTGAATACGAGGGTCGCTCCTCATGCTACTCAAGTTTAGTTACCGGTAAGTACATGTGTATCATAGAGAACCCCCAACGGGGTACCCCTTGCCCGATGATACGGAAGAATCCCCATATCAAAATGACAAGGCAGCAGACAACGAGCATCTCAACAATCTTCTTATTTACCACGGGAAATGGTGCTTTTTTCTCTCTTTCCTCTTTTCTCATCTTTGTTTTTCTTTTTTTCTCAATCTCTATCTCTTTTTTATAAGAAGAATGCTTCATAGATTCCTCATTATGTTTACGCTGTAGGTTTCCACCATGATTAGGCATGGATTAGACCAGCCGCCCAGGCGTTTCTCTAACACACATACATAACTCCATGGACTTACAAGCTCCCCTTTCATTTCACACCGACGACATCCATAAACAAAAGAGCATGATATAAACTAGGTACAATTTATAAGTGCAATGTTGAAAGCGATCCCCATGACAACATGGTTCTGCTAATCCCAAAGTATAAGTGCAAGCATATACAACATAGATGACACAATGGTTCAAGTTTATTTGGGGCAAGAAAAGTAAAGTGTGCCATCAAGTTCGTGAGAGATTTAATCACTAATTTTCACATAACAAGTTTAATTCGGAAGGTAGACACAAACATGAATATACTTGGAATAGAAAATGCTAATAGGTAGGTATGGTGGACTCTTTGGAGTAACTTGGTTTTATTTGGAGTTGGATGCATGAGTAGAACTCATACTTGGTTATGGAGGCTAGCAAAAGACTGGGAGCGACCAACTAAGAGAGCAATAATGGCCATAATCATGCAAAGCAACAAAACATCATTAATTAAAGCATAAAGTAATATTACAAGTTGAAAACTAAATAATCATCGAGTCTATGGTGACTTGGCATAGTCATAACATGGTGTGAGCATGCGCCAAGTCAACCCAAACAAATCATCAAAGGAAAATACCACAATACTATGCTTTAATATGCTAAAACAACACATGATTCTTTCAAGGCACATTACGCAATCTCAATTATTTGTAACAAGTCATGCTACAACAATAATCACTAAGGATAAAGCCAAAAAAATCAAGCATGACATGACAAATTTAGTTCACAATAAAAAACAAGCTCCTTTTTACCACTTATAAGCATGAACTTTCCTACTCTTTTCCAATCCAAACCAACTTATTTGAAAACTAATGTATGAATGAGGGGGTCCAACCAATTTATTCAAGCAAACTAGGCAAATGAACACCAAAAACAAAAACGAAGACGCTCCAAGAACAACACAACTATGCATGAAACAATAAAAATGAAGTGTTTGGAAAAAACCAGAGATTTTTATTGATGAAGAAGGGGATGCCTTGGGAATCCCAAGCTTTAACGCTTGTACTTCTTGGATATTTCTTGGGGTGACACGGGTGGCATCCCCAAGCTTGAGATTTAGTCCATTCTTCATCTCATTACATCATTCTTTCCCTACACCTGAAAATTTCCTTCATGCAAAACTTCACACAATCTTCATTAGCAACATTAGTGTACTCAAGATAATAAGTTTTTTGGTTCAGTTTAAACATAAGTAAAACTTCCATTAAAACATAAGATATAGTACCACTTCCTTTAAAAAGTTCAATTGATCAAAGAGAACTCAAAGAGAAAGAGATTAAGAGGCAAATGCAAATACTGGCAGAAATTTGTCAAAACAGACCAGCAGGTAAACACCAATTTTTTCAAAGACCTTCTGTTGCTCAAATCGAAAAGTGTTGAACTAATGAAAGTTGGATAACAACCTGGGGCAGAATCACAAAACAATATAGCTCACACCGACGTACAGAGAATTTTCACGAATTTTTACAGCAAAGCACAAAAATCTGTTTCGGGACAGCAACATTCCCAAGCATTACTTCTCTCTCATTAGAGGTTACTCCTGGCACAAAAACCACACAAAAATGATAAGGAGAGGTTATTACAGAGGTAATACCTTCCAAGACTCTACTAAAACCTTTGGGTTATCTCCCGATAAGTACTTTTCTTTAACGCCTTTAAGTTAGGCATGATAGTTTGAGAAGATGCTCACATATGAAATATGAATTGAAGTAAAATAGAGCATCAAGAAGAAAATTCAAAACACATTTAAGTCTAACTCACTTCCTATGCATAGGAATCTTGTAAAGAAACAAGTCATGAAAGCACAAAGAAACAAGCATAGGAAAGCAAAACAAGTGCAACTTCAAGATTTTGAACATAAAGAGGGGAAACTTAATATTGTTGAGATACATAAAACCATGTTTCCCTCTCTCATAATAACTTTCAGTAGCATCACGAATAAAATTAACAATATAACTATCACATAAAACATTCTTATCATGAGCCACATGCATAAAAGAATTAATACTCTCCCTATAAGCATAGTCATTCTTATTAATCGTAGTGGGAGCAAATTCAACAAAATAGCTATCATTATTATTCTCATCACCATAATCATCAAATATAGGAGGCATATTTTAATCATAATAAATTTTCTCCTCAATAGTAGGTGGACTGAAAATATCATACTCATCATTGTAATCATCATATATTGGACGCACAGTATCATCAAAGTAAATTTTCTCCTGCATGCTTGGGGGACTAAAAATATCATGCTCATCAAAACCAGCTTCCCCAACCTTAGACTTTTCCATAGCATTAGCAATAATGGTGTTCAAAGAATTCATACTAATAACATTGCTATTAGCACGCAAATAAAGTTCTATATGTTTTTTAATTTTCTCTTCAAACACTTCATGTCATAATTCAAGATAAATACTATAAAGCTCTCTAATTTTGTTGTTGTTTTCCATTAAGACTAAGTAGTGAAAATAAAAACAAGAAACAAAAAGATTTAATTGAAGAATCTAAAGGAAATAACTTCGAGCACTCACACTCCAGCAACGGTGCTAGAAGGTAGCTTAGTAGCTGGAAGATGTGAGTACCTTTTACCTTACCGACCCAGCAACGACGCCAGAAAATAGCTTGATGTCTATGCACTTCTATTCTTATAGACAGTTCTTGGGCCTCCAAGTGCAGAGGTTTGTAGAACAGCAGCAAGTTTCCCTTAAGTGGATTACCAAAGGTTTATCAAACTCCGGGAGGAAGTGGTCAAATGTATCCCTCTCAAGCAACCCTACAATCCAGATACAAGAAGTCTCTTGTGTCCCTAACATGCCCAATACACTTGTTAGGTGTATAGGTGCACTGGTTCGGCGAAGAGATAGTGAAATACAAGTGGTATGGATATAAGACAACGGTGCCAGAAAATAGCTTGATGGCGTGGAAGAGACTAAAGACAAACTGAAATAAAGATGGAAGCAAGCAAACATGTAACAGATCTAGTTGCAAACGGTGTTTCAATGCTTAGAAACAAGGCCTAGGGATCATACTTTCACTAGTGAACACTCTCATATAAATATCTTCGGTGGACACTCTAATCCATGGTAGGGTTATAACAGCACACCTCAAAGTCCACTTTGCCCATCTAGATAACCCCACACTGTCACCCTGAGCTCTAGATGGTTCCAACAAAAACCACAATTTCATAGAAACATCCAACTCCAAATATAACTCATAACAAGTATTTGTAATCTCTAGCCTAGGTGCCACCACGGTGTGCACAATGTCACTTTCACACACGTGGGGCGAGCAAAGATCTATTAAAGCACTTGAGTAGCAAAGTAGATCTACTTGATTACAAAGCTCATGATCACAATATGATCATGCATATAGAGAGAGAGAGAGATGAACACATAGCTACCGGTAGAACCCTTAGCCTCGAGGAAGAACTACTCCCTCATCATGGGAATCAGCAACGGCGATGGAGATGGTGGTGGAGATCGATGGAGATGGCTCCGGGGGCACTTCCCGTCCCGGGAGGGTGCCGGAACAGAGACTTCTATCCCCCGAATCTCCTCTTCGGTGGCGGCGGCGCTGTGGAACTTTTCGTGGCTGGAGGCTCTAGGATTTAGGGTTTTCTCATCAGAGGCTTCTTATAAGTGAAGAGGTAAGGTCGGTGGGCGCCCGAGGGGCCTACACCACCTGGTGGAGCGGCCAGTAGGGACCCGCGCCACCCTATGGTGTGGCCAGCCCCTGGCCCCTCTCCGTCTCATCTTCTAGCTCTGTGAGTCTTCCGGTAAAATATCAACTTTGGCTTTTGTCCCGTCCAATTCCGATAATATTCATTTTCTGACTTTCGTGGAAAAATAGCAGAAAACAGGCAACTGGCACTATGGCATCTTGTTAATAGGTTAATTCCAGAAAGTGTATAAAAATACTCCAAAGTGTGGACAAAACATAAGAAAGTAGATATAAAACAAGCATGCAACGTCAAAAATTATAGATACGTTTGCAACATATCAGGCACGATCCGCGTGACATCTTTGTCAGCTAATCAGGGCGTAGCACCCAGAGTGAGCACACATTTGGGATTTTGTGAGATTTGTGACCGAGAGAGAGGGCAAATCCGAGTAGTATCAAAAAACCAAGGCAAGATAGAATAAGGGATTCAAATAGAAAATAGAAAGAGTAGGCATGTGTGTTCCATTAAGAAATGGAAAATGCATGTTTCGTACAAACCACATGGATCAACCAGTGTCATTTGCATGTTGTCTTTTTTTCATAAACCATGGCTAAAGTCACTACATGTGTGTCCTTTTCATAAACCACCACCTGGATCCACTAGAGTCCCTAAATGTGTGTCCTTTTCATAAAAACATGGATCCACCAGTGTCATTGCATGCCTTTGCATGTGTGTTCTTTTCATAAACCACCACTAGTGTCGTTGCAATGTGTGTCCTTCTCATAAACCACAACCAGAGTCATTTCATGTTTGTCCTTTTCATAAACCACCACCTGGGTCCAATGAATGTCACTTCATGTGTGTCCTTCTCATAAACAATAACCAGAGTCATTGCATATTTTTACTTTTCATAAACCACCACCTGGATCCACCAGAGTCACTTCATGTGTGTCCTTCTCATAAACTACCACTAGAGTCACTGCATGTGTGTGCATGTGTGTCAGTGTGCATCACTTTGGTTTTTGAAAAGAACAAACATTTAATGATGCCACTCCAGCATGTGGTGTCCTCTTCATAAAACACATGGATCCACCAGTTGCCATTGCATGTGTGTCCTTCTCATAAACCACATGGATCCACCAGTGTCATTTTATGCCTTTGCATGTCTGTTCTATTCATAAACCACCACTAGTGTCATTGCATGTGTGTTGTTTTCATAAACCACCACTAGTGTCATTGCAATGTATGTCTGATGGCTAGTGATTGATGAGCTCGTTGGGGAACCCCAAGAGGAAGGTATGATGAGCACAGAAGTAAGTTTCCCTCAGTTATGAAACCAAGGTTATCGAACCAGTAGGAGCAAGGAAACACCCCAAAGGTGTTGCTAGTTGAGCCTTGGCAGGGCGTACTACCGGTGCTAGTAGCAACGGGGAGACCTGCACAACACAACCGCAGAACTTTGTCCCCAACTTGCGATGAGGTTGTCAATCTCACCGGTTTTGCTGAAAACAAAGGATTAAACGTATCGAATGGAAGGAAGTACTGGTTTGCAGAAAGTAAACACAAAGAAGTAAACAGTGTGTAGATTTTATGTAAAAGAAAGGACCGGGGTCCATAGTTCACTAGAGGTGGGTCTCCTTAAGATAGATTACATGCTGGGTGAACAAATTACATCGGGGAAATTGATAAACATCGAGAAAGCAATACATGCATATACTAGTCATCTTGACTCGTTTGAGACTTGATTGGGCATTACAACATTATACATAGACCGCCATCCAACTGCATCTATGACTAATAATCCACCTTCAGGTTATCATCCGAATCCCCTCCAGTATTAAGTTGCAAGCAACAGATTATTGCTTTACGAATTGCGTGTAATATAAACAATACGATTGCTCTATGAACAAAGGATTGTTGTTTTCTCCCTAGTAGCAAAAACACATCTAGTACCTTAGAGATTTCTGTCACTTCCCCAGATTACCAGAGGCATGAACCCACTATCGAGCATAAATACTAACTCTTGGAGTTGCTAGCATCTACATGGCCAAGATAGCTACTAACAACGGAAAGCATGCAATATCACAAATAACAAAGACATGATAGAATCAATAATCAATATGAAATAGCATCTCAATATCCATCGGATCCCCGCAAACACAACATGCAGAATTACAAATAGATGATCTTGATCATGAACAAAACTCACAAGATCTAGACATGAAAGCACAAAGGAGGAGAAGCAGCCATCTAGCTACTACATGGACCCGTAGTCCAGAGATGAACTACTCACACATCACACCGGAGGCTTGCCTGATGATGAAGGAGGCCTCCAGGGTGAATTTCCCTCTCTAGCAGGGTGCCGGCAAGAGCTTTAGATCCCTCCCGATCTAGGGATGGAGATGACGGTGGCTACAGACTCTTTCATGGAATTTTTGATCGGGTACTTAGGGTTTCGGTATCGGAGGCAATATATAGGCGGAAGGAGAAGGTGAGGGGGTGTCTGGGCTGGCCACACCACCCCCTGGTGTGGCCAGGCCTGGCCCACGCGCCCAGGTGGTGTGGTGGCTCCTGGCTCCTCTCCGTCTCGTATTCTGGCTCTAGATGACTTCCGGTAAAATAGCGACTTTGGCTTTTGTCCCGTCGAGTTCCAAGAATATTCATTTTCTGATTTCTTGGAACCAAAAAGAGTAGAAAATAGGTAGCTGGCACTGTGGCTCTTGTTAATAGGTTAGTCCAAGAAATCATATGAAAAGTACTCCAAAGTGTGGACAAAACACAAGAAAGTAGATAAAACCAAGCATGGAACATCAAAAATTATAAATACATTTGCAATGTATCAACGTCCCCAAACTTAACTCTTGCTCGTCCTTGAGTAGGTGAGTGATAAAAAGAAAGAATAATTTTTTAGGTGACATGCA
The DNA here is from genome assembly GCA_910589775.1 of Avena eriantha. Classification (NCBI taxonomy): domain Eukaryota; kingdom Viridiplantae; phylum Streptophyta; class Magnoliopsida; order Poales; family Poaceae; genus Avena; species Avena eriantha. The sequence continues at coordinate 510,780,319 of OU342742.1, forward strand.
CCATCATAAACTTGATCAAAGTATTTGTAAAACATTCAAAGCTAGGATCATAGTACTTCAATCATAACATGAAAGACAAAGTTCTAGCAATAAGAAAAAGAAACTATGATGCAACATGAAAAGGCACAAACAAAAGATTCATGAATAACAATGCTTTGCAAGACGTTTGTTTGTTTCACAAAAAGAAAACATAGCATAATAGTATTCAGCTTGTCCCTCATAGAGTAGCAAATATAAATGCATAGGACACCTTCAAAGTTCATAAGAGTGACTAGATACAAATAGTTTAAAACAAGCAATATCACGTTATGCATCAATCAACTAGTCTTGGGATAATGCACATAGAACTAAGAATGGCCACTATGCTCTCAAAGTAGGTGCATAAAGATAGAAGGTGGAGACTCAATATAATGGTGGAAGAAAGGCCTTCATAGAAGGAAGCAGAGATTCAAGTTTCATAAAGAGCTTCCAAAAATTATGGTACTTATACCTTTCAGCTCTCATTGCCCCTCTCATAAGCATCTTGAAGTGATTAAGGTTAAAGTGAACAAACTATGGTGTACATGCTTGACGAAGTATAAGTTAGAAATCTCATGTCCCTTGAATACGAGAGCCGCTCCTCATGCTACTCAAGTTTAGTCACCGGTAAGTTCTTGTCATCGTAAGTACATGTGTATCATAGAGAACCGCCAACGGGGTACCCCTTGCCCGATGATACGGAAGAATCCCCATATCAAAATGACAAGGCAAGCAGACAACGAGCATCTCAGCAATCTTCTTATTTACCATGGGAATATGGTGTTTTTTTCTATCTTTCCTCTTTTCATAACCTATTTTTTTTCTTTTGTCTTTATTTTCTCAGTAGGACTCTTTTTTTATAATAAGAATGCTTCATAGACAGCTCATTATGGTTATGCTGCAGGTTTCCACTATGTCAGCATGGATTAGACCAGCGGCCCAGGCATTTCTCTAACACATATACATAACTCCATGGACTTACAAGATCCCCTTTCATTTCACACCGACGACGTCCATAGACAAAAGAGCATGATATCAACTTGGTACAAAGTACCAAGTGCAATGTTGAAAGCGTACCCCATTACAACATGGTTCTGCTAATCCCAACAAATAAGTGCAAGCATATACAACATAGACGACACACTGGTTCAAGTTTATTAAGGGAAAGAAAAGTAAAGTGTGCCATCAAGTTCGTGAGAGCTTTAATCACTAGTTTTCTCATAACAAGTTTAATTAGGAAGGTAAGCAAAAGCATGAATATACTTGGAATAGCATAAGCTAGTAGGTAGGTATGGTGGACTCTTTGGAATAACTTGGTTTAGGGAGTTGGATGCATGAGTGGAACTCATACTTGGTTGTGGAGGCTAGCAAAAGACTGGGAGCGACAAACTAAGAGAGCAATAATGGCCATAATCATGTAGAGCGACAAAACATCATGGATCAAAGCATAAAGTGATACTACAAGTTGAAAACTAAAGGATCATAAAGGCTATGGTGACTTTGGATAGTCATAACATGGTGTGAGCATGCGCCAAGTCAACCCAAATAAATCATCAAAGGAGAATACTACTGTACTATGATTTAATATGCTAAAACAACACATGATTAATCCAAGCCACATTAAGCAATCTCAATTGTTTATAACAAGTCATGCTACAACTGTAACAACCCAATTTTAGCAACCCTGATTAGTTGTCCAGAATGCAAAAATCAGGGGAAAAAAACTTTTTCTTGCTCAATGCGGAAGTGTTTGCTAGTTATTTGGATATGGTTATGCATATGAATGTGTATTAGATGATATCCTCCTTACCTTAACCACAGTTAACAAAAGCTACTTCCCAAAAGTGTCTTGGCTTAATTTCCATATTCTCAAATGTTCTAGCATTTAAAAACCTGAGCCAAGAAGCATTTGCAAACTAACTATTTTAGTAGCTTCTACTGATCAAACTATGGAGAACTATAGAATACTATCTCCTTATGTTTTCAAGACAAAACCTTCAAATGCTCTTCTCTCCAGGTTTCCCAAAACACCTTTATTAAAGTTTTGAATCCTACTATTGGTAGAAATACCAAGGATTCTCACCTTATTCAAATCCAACACTTCAAAATACCCATACTTCAAGCTAGGCCTGATGGTAACCCTAGTAGTAGTTGATTTGTTTGTAAGTTAAGTTGCCTTGATCTGTTGTTTGACTTAATTGCTTAGAAGTAGTATGAGCTACTCTAGGAGATAATCAATAGGATCAAGAGGTCTCCAAATCACCACACACTAAGAAATAATACAAGATTGAATCTGATCTCTAGCCACTAGGTGATCCTCTAAAACCCCTAACTAGATCAACTATGAAGTGATCCCTTCTAGAAGCTTCCAAGTCAATGAAGACCAATACCAAGCAAGGATACTTTCTACTCAATCTACACTTCATCATCATCCACTTGATGATGCTTGGGTACCTTGCAACCCAACAAAAACACCTCCTCTCATATTCTAGTCAAAATACCCAAATCTGCCAAATTTGGCTAAGTCTAGAAAACTATTTCCAGCCTCACCTTTTTGAATGCCTCCCTTTCTCAACCCTTGTGCATTTTTGGAAATGAATTTGAACCATCTGGTTAACCATCCTAAGGACTACCAAGGCCCACTCTTTCTCTTGGTTAGATCATCGTCCTACCCACGTGTTCTTGATGGTTTTGTAGGCAAGAAAATAACTTTTTCCTGCAAGTCGAGTCAACATGCCTGATTTGGTATAAGCTCACACCACCATCCAACCTTCTATGGACCAACTATTTGCATGGTTGTGTTCTACTCATATAGGTCTATAAACATCTACTTCACTTGTTCCAAGTGGATATTTGTGCTACTTAAACCCACAAGGTTTTGAAGGCTAGTTGATAATCTGCTTTGGGAGGCTTATTTTATTCAAAGTTTGAAAGCCTGTCTTGGTGAGCTCAAGAAGTACCAAGCTCAAACCTCTGTACCATGTCGATGTACATCACTTGGTCTATCCATAAATATACCCCATGCCCCAAGGGGAGATCTGAACTCCAAGATACAACCATGTTTTGATGGTATGAAATTAACATCACCCTAGATCTTTAATCTAGGGTATTCCACCTAAATCAACTTGGATTCTCCAATCCCAAGGTTGCAATTGCTTATTACACCTTGTCTACATCCTCTACATTGATCATCAAGGTTTATCAAATATTACCCATAATTATTTTGGCTCCAAATCTATTTAATCTCTTTAATAGCCAAAATCTCCAAAACTCCTCTCACAAAGGAAAGTTTGGTTTTTGTCAAAACACTTCCCCAAATTTTTGCTCAATTGAGATCCATACATCATACCCTATATTCGAACTTAAAAGATAAATATTTTTGAAGAGCTTTATTATTTGTTTTTGCCCCTTTTCTTAAATGGCTGAATTCGAATAATAATAGTTTTAAATACTAATGAACCTCCATAAATCTTGGGAAAATTCCCCTAAGTGTGTACTCGCATTGGGGACCATCTCACATCAAAAACTTTACTGTTCCAATGTAAAATTATCAAATGATCTTCAATAAACCACCTCTGCACTTTTTGGATAAATACATTTAAGTGGACTTAATACCCTTAGAAAAATCCCAAATAATTCCTGGATATCCACCTTGACCTCGTCTATCTACCAGTACCATCTCCCCCACTCTGTCCTATGCAAATTTTTGAACTTCCTTCACAAGCACCTATTTACTCAATTTGGCAATCTAGCTAGTATTAAGCTAAATCAATATCAAACCACCACCAATCTTGCAAGGCAATGCACCATAACACCAAGCACTCATCTCTGGTCGTGATCACTATAGCAATAATTGTAGCATGTTTGTCCTCTAGTGCTTGGACCCTTGTGCTTAACCCCATGTGGGTGACTTGGCTTGCAAAATCCCTTTACTCCTCCAGCAGCTGCTACCACTCCTCCTCTCTGACCTGCAACACGACCAGATACCACCCTCCCCATGCCCAGAGCATCCACCCTGGTTTCACCTCCCTCCCCCACAAGCTCAATGGACCAAGTCCATCAAGAACCTCCCCCTCTCGGTATATAGTGCTAGAGGCCACTACAGCTCTCCCCTCCCCCTCATTTGCCTCCTACCCCTCTACCTCACCACCCCAGAGCACCCGTCTCCCCCTCCACTGCTTTGCCCTGCTCGAGAGAGAGCAAGGGAGAAACCTCAGACTCCTCCCCAAATCGAGCTAAGCTCTCTCCCCTTGCCTTCTCCCCTGATGCATGCCCATCTGTGGTGATCCCCTCCTCCCCCTCTTTTAAAACATGCCTCCCTCTCTCCTCAGGAACGGCTGGAACCTCCTCGCCGGCGAGCTCCCGATCCATCTCCATCGGCCGCCCCCGCGCGCCCACCTCCCTGCGTCGAACTCGCCCTTGGTGTCCATCGCCGGGCTCACCATCGAGCGTCGCATCACCTCCGCGCCTCCCCTGTCACCGGCATGGCCCCAGGTGAGCTCCCCTGCGCCGCCCAGTCGCCCTAGGGTTCCCCCGCCTGTCCGCACGTCGAGAGGTGGATGACGCCCCGGGGCCGTCGATCCCAACTTGGTCGAATGGCCCACGGCCTCCCGTACCGCTTCGGCCGCCGTGGTGCTGACCAGCGGGCCCTGCCCATGAGTTCGAATTAGTCTCCTCCCGCGCTGAGAGAAGTCGGGTGGGCCGGCTTCGTTGCTGGGCGGCCCACGGTCGCCAGATCCGGCCCACTGCAGTATTCTCTCTTTTTCTTTTAGTGAATCTATTAATTCTAGAAACTACCTGCTAGGATTAAATCCAAATAAAAATGGGAATCAAAATATTTTGTCCAGATCCAAATGTCTAAGGGTTCCTGCATGCTTTATGCAATATGCAGAACTGTTCTTTTGCCAAAAGTAATTTTTATTATTTACTGGCATTTTATCTACTAAAATGTGTCATTTACACTAAATACTTTTCTCACTGAGCTACCCAACTCCAACTGGAGTAAAACCAACTGCCTCTGAAAGGTATTAGAAGTACCTATCCCTGGACCTTGGTCTCATGCCAAGGTGAACAGTAGTTGGTCTTTAGTAAAAATAACAAAAATAGCTATGATCTGACTTTAGGAATTTCTCTAGGTCAAACCAACAGAGTTATTGACCCAATTTCAACTCCCTGTGATGAGGGACACTAAGGTACACCAAAATCCAGGAGAGCAAATTTTATTGAGGCCCTGTTCAATTTTGGTGAAATAATCATCTCTACCTAGGGTAATTCCAGTAGAAAAAGCACTACAGAAGTTTTACAACTCCAAATTGGGTGATTACAAATTCTACAGCAAGGTATTCCAAATACCTACCATGTGACATTGGAATCAAATCAAAATCTTCTGTATTTTAAATCTGGTGGAAAAGACAAAGTGTCTACAAAACTGCCTTTGGGAATTTCCTGAGGGCATTCTGTTAAGTATTTTGACTTGATTCCAACCCTCAGTGAACAAGTACACCAAGCCTTACCTAACCGTCCAAGGAAATAATTTTTGAAGATCCAGAACTTCTCTGGTGAATTATTTCCTAAAACTAGAGTCTTTTTCACTATAAAAAGCACTATAAATTTGTTGTAATTGATAAAATAGTGAAACCACTTTTGTTGGTTTCATTTTATCAATACCTATCTGTTGGTATCATGTCTTCACAATGGTACTTTACAGAATATGGTCTTGGTCCAAAACCCATCTCTTAGGTATTTTCTCGACTATAAATCCTACGGGATTTTCTTCCATGTTTCCATAGACAAGGCCAATCCTATTAAATCCATTCTTCCTAAGACCTTCAGATTTGTAAAATTGTTTTGTTCCTTGATTGCTGTATGTATTGGTGAGTGTACGCCTTGTATTGATTGTGCCCTTTTGTTTGTTTGCCTGTGTGCCCCTATGGACAATAGTTGCGATTATACTGGAGAGCAGAAGAAGATGGTTTTTATGGGATCTTATGGTTTTCTAAGAAGAAGTCCAGGGACATTTATGCCATATTGCTGATCATCAGGCAAGCCACCTTCTTGCTCATAAGCCTTGTCCTACCATTTTACTTATGCATGTTTTATCTACTATTTATGAAACTGCATTGTTTTACTATATGTTGATGTATATATATGGTAATGGTTTGGCTCCTCCAAATTATTACACTTATGTACTACTAAGTACAACCCCCCCCCTTGGTGATGCCTACTTGTCCGTAGTGGAATAGATGGTGTAATACACCATACCCCCTTGGAGACCCCGATTTAGCCGAAGCAAAACTAGAGGATGGGAAGACCCCGGAAAATGTTTTACCAAATGTTTTATGAAAAAACCTTGGTGAGGTGGGACCTCCCAAGAGATGTTGAGAAAGAGATAAGAGTTTTGGTTTTATAAAATGCTGGAGGAAAACCGGAGGAAAAAGGTTTGCAAAAACGCACCCGGTTCTTTGCAGTTTAGCTATAACAACTTAACCCGTGCAGCCACATTACTCTGGTATGGGACAGGGCTGGATTTGATGTTTGTCTACTCTAGTATAAGCTGCGTCGGAACAACTACAGGGGATCGCAAATCCGTGGAGGGTGGGCCTTCTCACATAAAGGGTCCATGTGGGACATCGACCTAGAGAATGGAACAAAGGGCCTGCGCGCCTCCACGCGTTACTATGAGCCCCTCATTGAAAGCGCAACACGTGGGACGTGCAAAATGCGCTCTGGTTGGTCCTAGGTACCCAACGTCCCGGTTTTGAGGGGATTAACACTCATAGGGTAGGCACTTATATTGGAGTGGGCATCCGGAGAGTCTTGATCGGTTACTCGACCCACGATCGGTGAAGATCAGGGTAGTGTACCCGGATGGTGTGGGTAAAGTGTACAACCTCTGCAGAGTGTAAATCTATTCGAATAGCCGTGTCTGCGGTTAAGGAAGGGTTGGACAAACTTCTGTAGAGCGGTGCTGGTTTTGTTCTCAAAAAGGATTTCGGAAAAGAAAATGGCTTTGGAAATGTTCTGACCATGGGATGGTCGAACAGGATACCTGCTTTGACCATGGGATGGTCAGACAGGTATGGAAGGAGTTTGGTCATGGGACGACCGGAAGGAAGGAACAAATGGGTGACCCAGTCCTGATGTTTTCGAAAAATTTTCAAAAAGGTTTCCAAAATGTTTACAAAGTTTTCAACAAAGATATGTAGATGCTATATCTACAAGAGAAACTAATTGAGAAAAGAACCTCTCCTGGAGTCCTCCTACTACCACAGCCATAATGCATATCCTTTTGCTATTATTGTTATCTTAAGGTGGTTTGCGAGTACATTCAATGTACTCACTGGCATTGTCCCTGGCTATTATCTTGGCTAGATATCCAGAAGAAGGTGAAGTGGACGACTATGTGAGCTAGGACGTTCTCCCAGTCAGTTGCCTGTAGGTTACGGCATGGATTGGGATCTATGCTTGATGAAGTTCCACTGATGATTATTGATGTAGCCATAACGGCATTTATGTAAGTCTTGTAATTCGATAATGTCTCGGATGTTGTAATGATACTTGTCGGTTATGTTCCACGACTAACTGATCACGGGATCGTGGTTGTATGCATAACAGGGATTCTCGGAGGATTAATCCGGGGCCCCACAACAGCAAAGAATACTGAGCATAGAGCCAAAACAATATCAAGCATGGCGAGACAAAGCATAGTCCATAGTAAAAAACAAGCTCTTTTTACCACTTAAGTATGAATTTTCCTACTCTTTTCCAAACCAAACCAAACTATTTGAAAACCAATGTATGAAAGAGGGGGTCCAAACAATTTATTCAGCAAACTAATAAAACCAAGCAAACGAAAATGAAAAAGTAGACGCTCCAAGAAAAACACAACTATGCATGGAACAATAAAAATGAAGCGTTTGGAAGAAACCTGGGATTTTTATTGATGAAGAGGGGGATGCCTTGGGCATCCCCAAGATTTGACGCTTATACTTCTTGGATATTTATTGGGGTGACACACATGGCATCCCCAAGCTTGAGCTTTAGTCCATCTTTCATCTCATTACTTATTTCTTCCGTAAACCTGAAAATTTTCCTTCATACAAAACTTCACACAATCTTTATTATCAACATTAGTGCACTCCAGATAATAAGTCTTAAGGTTCAGTTCTAACACCAAATAAACTTCTATTAGAACACTAGCTACTGAATCACTTCCCTCAAAAAGCTGAATTCCCCAAAAGAACTCAAAAAGGAACCAACAAGAAGCAAATGCAGAAAATGGCAGAAATCTATCAAAACAGACCAGCAGGTAAAGACGAATTTTTTCGAAGACCTTCTGCTCCTCAAATAAAAAAGTGTTGAACTAACGGAAGTTAGATAACAACCTGGGACAGAAGCACAAAAATGCACGCCTCAAAAGGACATTCATATATTTTACGCGAATTTTTACGGTGAAGCACAAAAATCTGTTTCGGGACAACAACTTTCCCAATCATTACTTCTCTCTCATTAGAGGTTACTCTTGGCACAAAAAGCAAATAAAAAGTATAAGGAGCGGTTATTACTGAAGTAATAACTTCCAAGACTCATCTAAAACTTTTGGGTTATCTCCCAATAAGTACTTTTCTTTAACGCCTTTAAGTTAGGCATAAGAAGCATGAAAAAGAATCAAGTGTTCTCAAATGAAGAAGCATTAAGATTAATACCAGAAATATCTTCAACAAGGCAAGGTATATTATCCAAATAAGTTCTAGAGGATCCTCTCTCAATGCTATTAGGTTCACTATTTTCATCAAAAGGGTTTTCAGGAACAATCCAATCAAGATTCTTTTCTATGGCTTCATGTATTGCTACCAGTTTAAAGGGTATTGGTATCATAGTTTCCTTAGGCTCAGTTTTGTTCATCTTTTCTCATGTACCAACTACATCTACACATTAGCCTAGCATATTGAAACGCTCAAAGACTTTTCTAGCTTCCTTGGCAACATCATAGAATTCCTTAAACAAAGTTTCTAGAATAAAATCCCTCTTTTCAGGGTCCTGAATTTCTTTAAGCTTAAGAAACATTACTTGCATTAAGGGGTTGAGGTTAACAAACCTAGCTTCCAACATGTGAACTAAAGAAGCTGCAGGAATCCCATAGTTTGGAGCATGTTCTGCAAGGGATCTATCCTCAATATCTTCATGCTTACTAACATGATTAAAGAATTCTTCAATATTATCTTTCCCAATTATAGAACCACTACCAATTGAAAGATCTTTCAGGGTGAATTTAGGGATCAACATGGTGTGCTAAGGAAGGGGTAACAACTGTAGAAAGACTTATTTTTTTGTGTTTTTGATTAAGAAAGCAAACTTGTAAAACTAATTTGTTTGTGTTTTTATAAAGAAACAAGCAAACAAAGCAAAAAGAAACTAAGAAAAACAAAAATAACAAAGTAAAGATATTGGTTATGAGGGACTCCTCTTGTGAAGATGTCCTTGACTCCCCAACAACGGCGCCAGAGAAATACTTTGATGGCTCGTGATTGATGAGCTCTTTGGGGAACCCCAAGAGGAAGGTATGATGAGCACATAAGTAAGTTTCCCTCAGTTATGAAACCAAGCTTATCGAACCAGTAGGAGCAAGGAAACACCTCAAAGGTGTCGCTAGCTGAGCCTTGGCAGGGCGCACTACTGGTGCTAGTAGCAACGTGGAGACCTGCACAACACAACCATAGAACTTTGTCCCCAACTTGCGATGAGGTTGTCAATCTCACCGGTTTTGCTGAAAACAAAGGATTAAACGTATCGAATGGAAGGAAGTAATAGTTTGCAAAAAGTAAACACAAAGCAGTAAACAGTTTGTAGATTGTATGTAAAAGAAAGGATTGGGGTCCATAGTTCACTAGAGGTGGCTCTCCTTAAGATAGATAACATGCTGGGTGAACAAATTATAGCGGGGCAATTGACAAACATCGAGAAAGCAATACATGCATATACTAATCATCTTGACTCCTTTGAGACTTGATTGGGCATTACAACATTATACATAGACCGCCATCCAACTGCATCTATGACTAATAATCCACCTTCAGGTTATCACCCGAACCCCCTCTAATATTAAGTTGCAAGCAACAGATTATTGCTTTACGAATTGCGCGTAATGTAAACAATACGGTTGTTCTACGAACAAAGTATTTTTGTTTTCTCCCTAGTAGCAACATCACATCTAGTACCTTAGAGATTTCTGTCACTTCCCCAGATTACCAGAGGCATGAACCTACTATCGAGCTTAAATACTAACTCTTGGAGTTGCTAGCATCTACTTGGCCAAGATAGCTACTAACAATAGAAAGCATGCAATATCACAAATAACAAAGACATGATAGAATCAATAATCAATCTGAAATAGCATCTCAATATCCATCGGATCCTCGCAAACACAACATGCATAATTACAAATAGATGATTTTGATCATGAACGGAGATCACAAAGGAGGAGAACCAGCCATCTAGCTACTACATGGATCCGTAGTCCAGAGATGAACTACTCACGCATCACACCTCAGGCTTGCATGATGACGAAGAAGGCCTCCAGGGTGAATTCCCCTCTCCGGCAGGGTGCCGGGAAGAGCTTCAGATCCCTCCCGATCTAGGGATGGAGATGACGGCGGCTACAAACTCTTTTGTGTAATTTTTGATCAGGTACTTAGGGTTTTGCTATCGGAGGCAATATATAGGTGGAAGGAGAGGACGAGGGTGTGCCTGGGCTGGCCACACCACCCCCTGGCGCGGCCAGGTGGTGTGGTGTTTCCCTGGCTCCTCTCCATCTCGTATTCTAGCTTAGATAACTTCCGGTAAAATAGCGAATGTGGCTTTTGTTCCGTCCAATTCCGAGAATATTCATTTTCTAACTTCCTGGAACCAAAAACTGCAGAAAATAGGCAGTTGGCACTGTGGATCTTATTAATAGGTTACTCTAAGAAATCATATGAAATTTACTCCAAAGTGTGGACAAAAAAAAGAAAGAAGATAAAACCAAGCATGGAACATCAAAAATTATAGATACATTTGCAATGTATCAATGTCCTTCTCATAAACCACAACCAGAGTCATTGCATGTTTGTTCTTTTCATAAACCACCACTTGGATCCACCAGAGTCTTTGCATGTGTGTCCTTTTCATAAACCACCACTAGAGTCATTGCATGTGTAACCTTTTCATAAACCACCATTCGATCCACCAGAGTCACTGCAGGTGTGTCCTTTTCATAAACCACCATCAGAGTCATTACATGTGTGTGTGTGTGTCAGTGTGCATTCCAGTGGTTTTTGAAAAGAACAAACATCCAATGATGCCACTCTAGCATGTGGTGTCCTTTTCATAAAACACATGGATCCACCAGTTGTAATTGCATGTGTGTCCTTCGCATAAACCACATGGATCCACCAGTCTCATTGCATGCCTTTGCATTTGTGTTCTTTTTATAAACCACCACTAGTGTCATTGTAATGTGTGTCCATGTCATAAACCACAACCAGAGTCATTGCAATATGTGTCCTTTTCAAAACCACAACCAGAGTCATTTCATGTTGTCCTTTTCATAAACCACCACCTGGATCCATTACATGTCATCGCAATGTGTGTCCTTGTCATAAACCACAACCAGAGTCATTTCATGTTTGTCCTTTTCATAAACCACCACCTGGATCCACTGCATGTCATTGCATGTGTGTCCTTCTCATAAACGACAACCAGAGTCACTGCAAGTTTGTTCTATTCATAAACCACCACTTGGATCCACTGCATGTCATTTCAATTGTGTCCTGCTCATTAAACAGAACCAGAGTCATTGCATGTTTGTTCTTTTGATAAACCACCACCTAGATCCACTAGAGTCACTACATGTGTGTCCTTCTCATAAACCACAACCAGAGTCACTTCATGTTTGTCCTTTTCATAAACCACCACATGTATCCACAACATGTCATTGCATGTATGTCCTTTTCATAAACCACAACCAGAGTCATTGTATGTTTGTTCTTTTCATAAACCACCACCTGGATCCACTAGAGTCACTGCATGTGTGTCCTTTTCATAAACCACCACTACAGTCATTGCATGTGTCTGTGCATGTGTGTCAGTGTGCATCACTTTGGTTTTTGAAAAGAACAAACATGCAATGATGCCACTCCAACATGTGTTGTTCTTTTCATAAAAGACATGGATCCACTAGTTGCCTTTGCATGTGTGTCCTTCTCATAAACCACATGGATCCACCAGTGTCATTGCATGCCTTTGCATGTGTGTTCTTTTCATAAACCACCACCAGTTGTCATTGCAATGTGTGTCCTTCTCATAAACCACAACCAGAGTCATTGCATGTTTGTCCTTTTCAGAAACCACCACCTGGATCCACTTTGTGTCACTGCATGTGTCTCCTTCTCATAAACCACAACTAGAGTCATTACATGTGTGTCCTTTTCATAAACCACCACCTGGATCCACCAGAGTCACTTCATGTGTGTCCTTCTCATAAACCACCACTAGAGTCACTACATGTGTGTGCATGTGTGTCAGTGTGCATCACTGTGGTTTTTGAAAAGAACAAACATGCAGTGATGCCAATCCAGCATGTGGTGTCCTTTTCATAAAACACATGGATCCACTAGTTCTTGTTGCATGTCTGTCCTTCTCATAAACCACATGGATCCACCAGTGTCATTGCATGCCTTTGCATGTGTATTCTTTTCATAAACCACAACTAGAGTCATTGCAATGTGTCTCCTTCTCATACACCACAACCAGAGTCATTTCATGTTTGTCCTTTTCATAAACCTCTACCTGGATCCATTGCATGTCATTGCATGTATGTCCTTCTCATAAACCACAACCAAAGTCTTTGCATGTTAGTTCGTTTCATAAACCACCACCTGGATCCACCAGAGTCACTACATGTGTGTCATCCTCATAAACCACAAGTAGAGTCACTACATGCGCGTGTGCATGTGTGTTAGTGTGCATCACTATGGTTTTTGAAAAAAACAAACATGCAATGATGCCACTCCAGCATGTGGTGTCCTTTTCATAAAACACATGGATCCACCAGTTTTCATTGCATGTGTGTCCCTATCATAAACCACATGGATCCACTAGTGTCAGTGCATGCCTTTGCATGTGTGTTCTTTTCATAAACCACCACTAGTGTCATTGCATTGTGTGTCCTTCTCATAAAACACAACCAGAGTCATTGGAATGTGTGTCCTTCTCATAAACCAGAACCAGAATCATTTCATATTTGTCCTTTTCATGAACCACTACCTGGATCCATTACATGTCATTGAAATGTGTGTCACAACCAGAGTCATTTCATGTTTGTACTTTTCATAAACCACCACTTGGATCCATTACATGTCATTGCAATGTGCGTCCTTCTCATAAACCCACAACTAGATTCATCTCATGTTTGTCCTTTTCATAAACCACCACCTGGATCAAAATATTGTCATTTTATGTGTGTCCTTCTCATAAACCACAACCAGAGTCATTGCATGTTTGTTCTTTTCATAAACCACCACCTGGATCCGCTGCATGTCATTGCAATGCGTTTCCTTCTCATAAAGCACAACCAGAGTCATTTAATGTTTGTCGTTTTCATAAACCACCACCTAGATCCACTGCATGTCATTGCATGTGTCTCCTTCTCAGAAACCACAACTAGAGTCATTACATGTTTGTTCTATTCATACACCACCACTTGGATCCACTACATATCATTTCATGTGTGTCCTTCTCATAAACCACAACCAGAGTCATTGCATGTTTGTTCTTTTCATAAACCACCACCTGGATCCATCAAAGTCACTACATGTTTTTCCTTCTCATAAACCGTAACTAGAGTTACTCCATGTGTGTGTGTGCATGTGTGGCAGTGTGCATCACTATGGTTTTTGAAAAGAACAACCATGCAATGATGCCACTCCCCCATGTGGTGTCCTTTTCATAAAACACATGGATCCACTAGTTTTCATTTCATGTGTGTCCTTCTCATAAACCACATGGATGTACCAGTGTCATTGCATGCCTTTGCATGTGTGTTATTTTCATAAACCAGCACAAGTGTCATTGCAATGTGTATCCTTGTTATAAACCACAACGAGAGTCATTGCAATGTTTGTCCTTCTCATAAACCACAACCAGAGTCATTTGATGTTTGCCCTTTTCATAAACCACCACCTGGATCCACTTCATGTCATTGCAATGTGTGTCCTTCTCATAATCCACAACCAGAGTCATTTCATGTTTGTCCTTTTCATAAACCACCACCTGGATCCAGTGTATGGCATTGCATGTGTGTCCTTTTCATAAACCACAACCAGAGTCACTACATGTGTGTGTGCATGTGTGTCAGTGTGCATCACTATGGTTTTTGAAAAGAACAAACATGCAATGATGCCACTCTAGCATGTGGTGTCCTTTTCATAAAACACATGGATCCACCAATTGTCATTGCATGTGTGTCCTTCTCATAAACCACATGGATCCACCAGTGTCATTGCATGCCTTTGCATTTATGTTCTATTCATAAACCACCACTAGTGTCATTGCAATGTGTGTCCTTCTATTGAACCAAAACCAGAGTTATTGCAATATGTGTCCTTCTCATAAACCACAACCAGATTCATTTCATATTTGTCCTTTTCATAAACCACCACCTGGATCCACTACATGTCATTGCAATGTGTGTCCTTCTCACAAACCACAACCAGGGTCATTTCATGTTTGTCCTTTTCATAAACCACCACCTGGATCCACTTCATGTCATTGCATGTGTGTCCTTTTCATAAACCACAACCAGAGTCATTGTATGTTTGTTCTATTCATAAACTACCACTTGGATCCACTTATTCTCATTTCATGTCTGTCATTCTCATAAACCACAACCAGAGTCATTGCATGTTATTTTTCATAAACCACCACCTGGATCGACTGCATGTCATTGGAATATGTGTCCCTCTCATAAACCACAACCAGAGTCATTTCATGTTTGTCCTTTTCATAAACCAACACCTTGATCCACTGCATGTCATTGCATGTGTATCCTTCTCATAAACCACAACCAGAGTCATTGCATGTTTGTTCTATTCATAAACCACAACCAGAGTCATTTCATGTTTGTCCTTTTCATAAACCACCACCTGGATCCATTACATTTCATCGCAATGTGTGTCCTTCTCATAAACCACAACCAGAGTCATTTCATGTTTGTCCTTTTCATAAAGCACCACCTGGATCCATTACATGTCATTGCAATGTGTGTCCTTCTCTTAAAACCACAACTAGAGTCATCTCATGTTTGTCCTTTTCATAAACCACCACCTGGATCCACTACATGTCATTGCATGTGTGTCCTTTTCATAAACCACAACCAGAGTCATTGCATGTTTGTTCTTTTCACAAACCACCACCTGGATCCACCAGAGTCACTGCATGTGTGTCCTTCTCATAAACCACAACCAGAGTCATTTCTTGTTTGTCCTTTTCATAAACCACCACCTGGATCCACTCCATGTCATTCCATGTGTGTCCTTCTCATAAACCACAACTAGAGTCATTCCATGTGTGTCCTTCTCATAAACCACATGGATCCACCAGTGTCATTGCTTGCCTTTGCATGTCTGTTCTTTGCATAAACCACCACCGGTTGTCATTGTAATGTGTGTCCTTCTCATAAACCACAAAAAGAGTCATTTCATGTTTGTCCTTTTCATAAACCACCACCTGGATCCACTGCGTATTACTCCATGTGTGTCCTTCTCATAAAGCACAACCAGAGTCATTGCATGTGTGTCCTTTTCATAAGCCACCACCTAGATCCACTAGAGTCACTACATGTGTGTCCTTTTCATAAACCACCACTACAGTCACTACATGTGTGTGTACATGTGTGTCAGTGTGCATCACTATGGTTTTTGAAAACAACAAACATGCAATGATGCCACTCTAGCATGTGGTGTCCTTTTCATAAAACACATGGATCCACCAGTTGTCGTTGCATGTGTGTCCTTCTCATAAACCACATGAATCCACCAGTGTCATTGCATGCCTTTGCATGTGTGTTCTTTTCATAAACCAAGACTAGTGTCATTCCAATGTGTGTCCTTCTCATAAACCACAACAAGAGTCATTGCAATGTGTGTCCTTCTCATAAACCAACACCAGAGACATTTCATGTTTGTCCTTTTCATAAACGACCACATGGATCCATTACATGTCATTGCAATGTGTGTCCTTCTCATAAACCACAACCATAGTCATTTCATGTTTGTCCTTTTGATAAACCACCACCTGGATCTATTACATGTCATTGCAATTTGTGTCCTTCTCTTAAAACCAGAAATAGAGTCATTTCATGTTTGTCCTTTTCATAAACCACCTCCTGGATCCACTGCATGTGATTGCATGTGTTTCCTTTTCATAAACCACAAGCAAAGTCATTGCATGTTTGTTCTTTTCATAAACCACCACCTGGATCCACCAGAATCATTGCATGTGTGTCCTTCTCAAAAACCACAACCAGAGTCATTTCATGTTTTTCCTTTTCATAAACCACCACCTGGATCCACTTCATGACATTGCATGTATGTCATTTTCATAAACCACAACCAGAGTCATTGCATGTTTGTTCTTTTCATAAACCACCACCTAGATCCACTAGAGTCACTGCATGTGTGTCCTTCTCATAAACCACCACTAGAGTCACTACATGTGTGTGTGCATGTGTGTCAGTGTGCATCACTGTGGTTTTTGAAAATAACAAACATGCAATGATGCCACTCCAACATTTGGTGTCGTTTTCATAAAACACATGGATCCACGAGTTGTCGTTGCATGTGTGTCATTCTCATAAACCACATGGATCCACTAGTGTCATTGCATGCCTTTGCATGTGTATTCTTTTCATAAACCACCACTAGTGTCATTGCATTGTGTGTCCTACTCATAAACCACAAACAGAGTCATTGCAATGTGTGTGCTTCTCATAAACCACAACCAGTGTCATTGCATGTTTGTCCTTTTCATTAACCACCACCTAGATCCACTGCGTGTCACTACATGTGTGTCCTTCTCATAAACCACAACCAAAGTCATTGTATGTGTGTCGTTTTCATAAACCACCTCCTGGATCCACCAGAGTCACTGCATGTGTGTCCTTGTCATAAACCACCACTAGAGTCACTACATGTGTTTTTGCATGTGTGTCAGTGTGCATCAGTGAGGTTTTTGAAAAGAACAAACATGCAATGATGCCACTCTAGCATGTGGTGTCCTTTTCATAAACCACAACCAGAGTCATTATGTGTTTGTTGTTTTCATAAACCACCACCTGGATCCACTAGAGTCACTACATGTGTGTCGTTTTCATAAACCTCCACTAGAGTCATTGCATGTGTGTGTGCATGTGTGTCAGTGTGCATCACTATGGTTTTTGAAAAGAACAAACATGCAATGATGCCACTCTAGCATGTGGTGTTCTTTTCATAAAACACATGGATCCACTAGTTGCCTTTTCATGTGTGTCCTTCTCCTAAACCACGTGGATCCACCGGTGTCATTGCATGCCTTTTCATGTGTGTTCTCTGCATAAACCACCACCGGTTGTCATTGTAATGTGTGTCCTTATCATAAACCACAACAAGAGCCATTTCCAGTTTGTCCTTTTCATAAACCACCACCTGGATCCACTGCGTTTTACTGCATGTGTGTCCTTCTCATAAACGACAACCAGAGTCATTGCATGTGTGTCCTTTTCATAAACCACCACCTGGATCCACTAGAGTCACTACATGTGTGTCCTTTTCATAAACCACAACTACAGTCACTACATGTTTGTGTACATGTGTGTCAGTGTGCATCACTATGGGTTTTGAAAAGAACAAACATGTAATGATGCCACTCCAGCATGTGGTGTCCTTTTCATAAAACACATGGATCCACCAGTTGTCGTTGCATGTGTGTCCTTATCATAAACCACATGGATCCACCAGTGTCATTGTATGCCTTTGAATGTGTGTTCTTTTCATAAACCAAGACTAGTGTCATTGCAATTTCTGTCCTTCCCATAAACCACAACCAGAGTCATTGCAATGTGTGTCCTTATAAACCAAAACCAGAGACATTTCATGTTTATCCTTTTCATAAACCACCACCTGGATCCATTACATGTCCTTGCACTCTGTGTCCTTCTCTTAAAACCACAACTAGAGTCATTTCATGTTTGTCCTTTTCATAAACCACCTCCTGGATCCACTGCATGTGCTTGCATGTGTTTCCTTTTCATAAACCACAACCAAAGTCATTGCATGTTTGTTCTTTTCATAAACCACCACCTGGATCCACCAGAATCACTGCATGTGTGTCCTTCTCAAAAACCACAACCAGAGTCATTTCATGTTTGTCCTTTTCATAAACCACAACCTGGATCCACTTGATGTCATTGCATGTATGTCCTTTTCATAAACCACAACCAGAGTCATTGCATGTTTGTTCTTTTCATAAACCACCACCTAGATCCACTAGAGTCACCGCATGTGTGTCCTTCTCATAAACCACCACTAGAGTCACTACATGTGTGTGTGCATGTGTGTCAGTGTGCATCACTGTGGTTTTTGAAAATAACAAACATGCAATGATGCCAGTCCAGCATTTGGTGTCCTTTTCATAAAACACATGGATCCACCAGTTGTCATTGCATGTGTGTCATTCTCATAAACCACATGGATCCACCAGTGTCATTGCATGCCTTTGCATGTGTGTTCTTTTCATAAACCACCACTAGTGTCATTGCATTATGTGTCCTT
Organism: Avena eriantha; assembly: GCA_910589775.1. Lineage (NCBI taxonomy): Eukaryota > Viridiplantae > Streptophyta > Magnoliopsida > Poales > Poaceae > Avena > Avena eriantha. The sequence continues at coordinate 510,799,179 of OU342742.1, forward strand.
CTCATAAACCACAAACAGAGTCATTGCAATGTGTGTCCTTCTCATAAACCACAACCAGAGTCATTGCATGTTTGTCCTTTTCATTAACCACCACCTAGATCCACTTCGTGTCACTACATGTGTGTCCTTCTCATAAACCACAACCAGAGTCATTGTATGTGTGTCCTTTTCAAAAACCTCCTCCTGGATCCACCAGAGTCACTGCATGTGTGTCCTTCTCATAAACCACCACTAGAGTCACTACATGTGTTTGTGCATGTGTGTCAGTGTGCATCACTATGGTTTGTGAAAAGAACAAACATGCAATGATGCCACTCTAGCATGTGGTGTCCTTTTCATAAAACACATGGATCCACCCGTTGTCGTTGCATGTGTGTCACTCTCATAAACCACATGGATCCACCAGTGTCATTGCATGCCTTTGCATGTGTATTCTTTTCGTAAACCACCACTAGTGTCATTGCATTCTGTGTCCTCTTAAACCACAACTAGAGTTATTGCAATGTGTGTCCTTCTCATAAACCACAACTAGAGTCATTTCATGTTTGTCCTTTTCATAAATCACCACCTGGATCTACTGCATGTCATTGCAATGTGTGTCCTTCTCATAAACCTCAACCAGAGTCATTTCATGTCTGTCCTTTTCATAAATCACCACCTGGATCCATTACATGTCATCACAATGTGTGTCCTTCTCATAAACCAAAACTAGAGTCATTTCATGTTTATCCTTTTCATAAACCACCACCTGGATCTACTGCATGTCATTGCATGTGTGTCCTTTTCATAAACCACAACCGGAGTCATTGCATATTTGTTGTATTCATAAACCACCACTTGGATCCACTTCATGTCATTTCAATTGTGTCCTTCTCATAAACCAAAAACAGAGTCACTGCATGTTTGTTCTTTTCATAAACCACCAGCTGGATCCACGAGAGTCACTACATGTGTGTCCTTCTCATAAACCACAACTAGAGTCATTTCATATTTGTCCTTTTCAGAAACCACCACCTGGATCCACTGCATGTCATTGCATGTATGTCCTTTTCATAAACAATAACCAGAGTCATTGCATGTTTGTTCTTTTCATAAACCACCACCTGGATCCACAAGTCACTGCATGTGTGTCCTTTTCATAAACCACCACTAGAGTGATTGCATGTGTGTGCATGTGTGTCAGTGTGCATCACTGTGGGTTTTGAAAAGAACAAACATGCAATGATGCCACTTCCCCATGTGGTGTTCTTTTCATAAAACACATGGATCCACCAGTTGCCTTTGCATGTGTGTCCTTCTCATAAACCACATGGATCCACCATTGTCATTGCATGCCTTTGCATGTGTGTTCTTTTCATAAACTACCACCATTTCTCATTGCAATGAGTGTCCTTCTCATAAACCACAACTAGAGTCATTACATGTTTGTCGTTTTCATAAACCACCACCTGGATCCACTGCGTGTCACTACATGTGTTTCCTTCTCATAAACCACAACCAGAGTCATTGCATATGTGTCCTTTTCATAAACCACCACCTGGATCCACCAGAGTCACTGCATGTGTGTCCTTTTCATAAACCACCACTAGAGTGATTGCATGTGTGTGCATGTGTGTCAGTGTGCATCACTGTGGGTTTTGAAAAGAACAAACATGCAATGATGCCACTTCCCCATGTGGTGTTCTTTTCATAAAACACATGGATCCACCAGTTGCCTTTGCATGTGTGTCCTTCTCATAAACCACATGGATCCACCATTGTCATTGCATGCCTTTGCATGTGTGTTCTTTTCATAAACTACCACCATTTCTCATTGCAATGAGTGTCCTTCTCATAAACCACAACCAGAGTCATTACATGTTTGTCGTTTTCATAAACCACCACCTGGATCCACTGCGTGTCACTACATGTGTTTCCTTCTCATAAACCACAACCAGAGTCATTGTATGTGTGTCCTTTTCAAAAACCACCTCCTGGATCCACCAGAGTCACTGCATGTGTGTCCTTCTCATAAACCACCACTAGAGTCACTACATGTGTTTGTGCATGTGTGCCAGTGTGCATCAATGTGGTTTTTGAAAAGAACAAACATGCAATGATGCCACTCCAGCATGTGGTGTTCTTTTCATAGAACACATGGATCCACCAGTTGCCTTTGCATATGTGTCCTTCTCATAAACCACATGGATCCACCAGTGTCATTGCATGCCTTTACATGTGTATTCTTTTCATAAACCACCACTAGTTGTCATTGCATTCTGTGTCCTCTTAAACCACAACTAGAGTTATTGCAATGTGTGTCCTTCTCATAAACCACAACTAGAGTCATTTCATGTTTGTCCTTTTCATAAATCACCACCTGGATCTACTGCATGTCATTGCAATGTGTGTCCTTCTCATAAACCTCAACCAGAGTCATTTCATGTCTGTCCTTTTCATAAATCACCACCTGGATCCATTACATGTCATCACAATGTGTGTCCTTCTCATAAACCAAAACTAGAGTCATTTCATTTTTATCCTTTTCATAAACCACCACCTGGATCTACTGCATGTCATTGCATGTGTGTCCTTTTCATAAACCACAACCGGAGTCATTGCATATTTGTTGTATTCATAAACCACCACTTGGATCCACTTCATGTCATTTCAATTGTGTCCTTCTCATAAACCAAAAACAGAGTCACTGCATGTTTGTTCTTTTCATAAACCACCAGCTGGATCCACGAGAGTCACTACATGTGTGTCCTTCTCATAAACCACAACTAGAGTCATTTCATATTTGTCCTTTTCAGAAACCACCACCTGGATCCACTGCATGTCATTGCATGTATGTCCTTTTCATAAACAATAACCAGAGTCATTGCATGTTTGTTCTTTTCATAAACCACCACCTGGATCCACAAGTCACTGCATGTGTGTCCTTTTCATAAACCACCACTAGAGTGATTGCATGTGTGTGCATGTGTGTCAGTGTGCATCACTGTGGGTTTTGAAAAGAACAAACATGCAATGATGCCACTTCCCCATGTGGTGTTCTTTTCATAAAACACATGGATCCACCAGTTGCCTTTGCATGTGTGTCCTTCTCATAAACCACATGGATCCACCATTGTCATTGCATGCCTTTGCATGTGTGTTCTTTTCATAAACTACCACCATTTCTCATTGCAATGAGTGTCCTTCTCATAAACCACAACCAGAGTCATTACATGTTTGTCGTTTTCATAAACCACCACCTGGATCCACTGCGTGTCACTACATGTGTTTCCTTCTCATAAACCACAACCAGAGTCATTGCATATGTGTCCTTTTCATAAACCACCACCTGGATCCACCAGAGTCACTACATGTGTGTCCTTCTCATGAACCACCACTAGAGTCACTACATGTGTGTGTGCATGTGTGTCAGTGTGCATCAATGTGGTTTTTGAAAAGAACAAACATGCAATGATGCCACTCCAGCATGTGGTGTTCTTTTCATAGAACACATGGATCCACCAGTTGCCTTTGCATATGTGTCCTTCTCATAAACCACATGGATCCACCAGTGTCATTGCATGCCTTTACATGTGTATTCTTTTCATAAACCACCACTAGTTGTCATTGTAATGTGTGTCCTTCTCATAAACCACAACCAAGAGTCTTTGCATGTTTGTCTTTTTCATAAACCGCCACCTGGATCCACTGCGTGTCACTACATGTGTGTCCTTCTCATAAACCACAACCAGAGTCATTGCATGTGTGTCCTTTTCATAAACCACCACCTGGATCCACCAGGGTCGCTGCATGTGTGTCCTTCTCATAAACCACCACTAGAGTCACTACATGTGTATGTGCATGTGTGTCAGTGTGCACCACTGTGGTTTTTGAAAAGAACAAACATGCAATGATGCCACTCTAGCATGTTGTGTCCTTTTCATTAAACACATGGATCCACCAGTTGTCGTTGGATGTGTGTCCTTCTCATAAACCACATGGATCCACCAGTGTCATTGTATGCCTTTGAATGTGTGTTCTTTTCATAAACCACCACTAGTCTCATTGCAATGCGTGTCCTTCTCATAAACCATAACCAGAGTCATGGCAATGTGTGTCCTTCTCATAAATCACAACCAGAGACATTTCATGTTTGTCCTTTTCATAAACCACCACCTAGATCCATTGCATGTCACTGCATGTGTATCCTCATAAACGACAACCAGAGTTATTTCATTTTTGTCCTTTTCATAAACCTCCACCTGGATCCACTAGAGTCACTACATGTGTGTCCTCCTCATAAACTACAACTAGACTCACTGCATGTGTGTGTGCGTGTGTCAGTGTGCATCGCTGTGCTTTTTGAAAAGAACAAACATGCAATGACGCCACTCCAGCATGTGGTGTCCTTTTCATAAAACACATGGATCCAACAGTTGTCATTGCATGTGTGTCCTTCTCATAAACCACAAGGATCCACAAGTGTCATTGCGTGCCTTTGCATGTGTGTTCTTTTCATAAACCACCACTAGTGTCATTGTAATATGTGTCCTCATAAACCATAACTAGAGTCATTGCAATGCGTGTCCTTCTTGAAGGAAATATGCCCTGAGAGGCAATAATAAAGTTCTTATTATGTATTCCTTGTATATGATAGATGTTTATTTTGCATGCTATAATTGTATTGATAGGAAACATCAATACATGTGTGTTTGATAAACAAAAGGGGGGTTCCTAGTTATGCCTCTCTTATAGACTAGCTCGTTGATTAACAACATGATCAAAGTTTCCTGATCATGGACATTGGATTTTGTTAATAACGAGGTCATAGCATTTGTGAAATGATGTGATGAACATTCATCCGAAGTATAGCATTACGATCAAAGTCATTATGTTTATATTGCTATAACATCATAGGAAGTAATCTTAGTCCTTAGACCATGAGATCATGTTAATTGCTAACACCGGAAGAGTATCTTGATAACATCAAATGTCACACTGTAACATGGTGACTATAAAGGTGGGTTCAGTGCTACGAAGGTGTTATGTTGAGGCTCATGGATCAAGAGTGAAATTTTTCAATCCCGATGACTGATAGATATACTCTGGGCCCTCTCGGTGATATCACATTAAGATAGCTTGCAAGCAAGTGATGTGATCACTAGGATGTTATATCACGGGAATGACAAAAGAGTGCATGTCGCTAAATATAGGTATTTGGATACCGGTGATCGAATCTTGGACGTGTATTATATCATGAGACAAAGGGAATAAGATACTAGCGGTAAAGGTTCTCACGATCACAAAAGTCATCGTTGAATGTGCAGGAGACAATATGGATCTCTAGGTCCCGCTTCTGATTATTGATCTGAGAGGAGTCTTAATCATGTCTGCATTATTCACGAACCGTAGGGTGACACACTTAAGGGTTGCCGGACATCATTTAGGAGCACATATGTTTCAGACGAAAGGATTGCAAAGCGCAGGAATTGTTTCGATAGAAACCGGATTTGTTTTGGGTGAAATTGCAGAAAGTGGTCTTGCATGTGATATTGAAATGTTGCAAGGGGTTTTATGTGAATTTTTGTTAATTAAATTAATTAACAAAATTCTGAATAAAATAAATAAAAGAGTTGCATTAAATTTGGTGGAAATTTAATGCATTTGAGTGGAATTTTGGGTGGAGTCAAAATTGTTGTGAGTGGAGCTTCCACCACATGAATGAGGAAGAGGTGGGGGCACCTTCCTTGTCCGCCGGCCATGGTAGGGGAGGATCCCCCCCTCTCTTATAAAAGGCCCCCTATCCTCCCTCACAAAGCACACCTCTTCGTGAAGGATCTCTCTCCTCCTCTAGATATTCCCCCATGGTCTCGGATTAGCGAGATACATGTTCCCGGTGGCCTTGCGTCTGGAAGGAGTTGCTGCTTCCGCTGATTCGCTAGAGCGAGGAGGTGGAGGTTGTCCGGTGGCTTGAACATGTGCGCGAGGACGGAAGCGCTGCTGATTTGCGGTGCTCGGACTTCCACACGATCTTGAGATCGGCAAGCGTACGACTACATCATCCACGAGTTCCAACTCATTAACAAAACTTTGTTTTCTTCGAGGGTAAGTTCTCAATGGATGTATATCCACCCAATGCTCTGTATCTAGTAGATAGATCTTGGCGTATAGTTCTCTTCGTAAGAATTTTTTTGTTTTCTATGCTGCAAACCCAACAGTGGTATCAGAGCCTGATCTATGCGTAGGTGCTTTGCACGGGTAGTACACATATGTTTATATGTGGGCGATGATGATCATGTTATTGCATCTTCTATGTATTTTGGATATTGGTGGCATAGTGGGATGAAGCAGCCCGGACCAACCTTACATGTCATCATAAATGAGACCGGTTCTACGACTGACATGCAACTAGTTTTGCATAAGTGGCTAGCGGATGTCTGTCTCTCCTACTATAGTCAATATCTGATTTACAACGAGTTGCTAATAACTTGGTTATCCTCGTTGTGGTTCATGTTCGTAGGTAAGACAGGTTCTATCTCTGAAAGCCCTAAGACACGTAAAACTTGCAATTGATAAATTAGAGGCGTCTAGTTTAGATAGTTGCTGGGCTGGTGTCTTGATATGGTATTGTGGTAAGTAGATGTATGATAGATACTCTTACAACACACTTAACGTGTAAGTTCCATAGACCTTGGCCTTACACCCAAAGGAATGATAGAGATCATACCACGATGCAAATGATAGAGATCAAATGCATGGACCATATCATCTCACTTTACACATTAGATGTTTCATCTTATATTGCTAGTTTGGCGCTTTTGGTAGCATTGTAAGATGACCCCTCATTTAGATATCAAGATAAAATGTGTTCTTCCTTAAGTATGCACCATTTTATGGATCATGTTTCGAGACATCACGTAATGATCGCGTGTACTCGACTCTACGCTTTCATACGACGGGTGTAAGACAGTTTTACACACGCGAATACTAAGGTTCTTACTTGGCGAGCCTAGCATGTACCGACATGGCCTCGGAACACGGACCGAAAGGTTAAGCATGAGTCATATAGTTGATATGATGCCCATATAGATGCTCGTCTTTGAAGCTACACCAACTCACGTGATGATCGGACTTGGTGTAGTGGATTTGGTTCATGTAATCACCAAAAGGACACGAGGGATGTCGTTTTTGAGTGGGAGTTCATTAGTAATTTGGATTAGTTGAACTCAATCTATCATAAACTTAGTCTAAATATACATTACAAATTTTGTTGTAGATGGCACCACCTGCTTTTAATTTCAATGTGTTCATGGAGAAAGAGAACCTTGCTGCGAATGGTAGCAACTTCACCAACTGGGCTATGAATTTGAGGATTCTCCTCACTGCTGACAAAAGCAATATGTGCTAGAGGCGCTGCTAGGCCCCCCACCAGCTCCTGATGAGGAAAAGAATGTCTATATAACTCGTCATGAGGACCACAACTTAGTTCATTGCGGCATACTGTATGGGAGAGCCAGAACTTCGAAAGCATTTCGAAAATGGCAATGCCTTTGATACCATGGGAGAATTGAAAATGATTTTCGATACCCATGCTGCCATAGAGAGTTGTAATGCTTCTGAAAAGTTCTTTAGCTGCATGATGCAGGAGAATAGCTCCATTAGTGAGCACGTACTCAAAATGTCTCGGTACGCCGATAAGATTGTGTCCTTGGGAATAACGATTCCCATTGACTTAGGCATACATCATGTTCTCCAATCTCTGCCACCTAGCTACAAGAGCTTCGTGATGAACTATAATATGCAGGGCATGAAAAGTCTCTTCCCGAGCTTTTGTCAATGCTGAAGACTACAGAAGTGGAGATTAGGAAAGAACATCAAGTGTTGATGATCAATAAGACCACCGGTTTCAAGAAGGACAAGAAAGGCAAGCAGAAGGGAAAGAAGGGCGGCAAATCTGTTGCCGCACCTGAAAAGAAATCCCAAGATGGCCCCAAGTCTGATACCGAGTGCTACTATTGCAAGGGGAATGGCCATTGGAAGCGCAACTGCCCCAAGTATTTGGCGGACAAGAAGGTAGGCAAGGCAAACAAAGGTATATGTGATATACATGTTATTGATGTGTACTTGACTAGTACTCGCAGTAGCACCTGGGTATTTGATACGAGATCGGTTGCTAATATATGTAACTCAGTTCAGGGGCTGCGCAACAAGCGACAGCTAGCAAGGGATGAGGTCACGATGCGGGTCAGCAAAGGATCAAGAGTTGATGTGATCGCCGTCGGAATGCTGTCTCTCCATATGCCGTCGAGATTAGTTATAAATCTGAATAATTTTTATTTGGTGCCTGCATTGAGCATGAACATTGTATCTGGATCATATTTGATGCAAAGTGGTTATTCGTTTAAATCTGAAAACAATGGTTGTTCGATTTATATGAATGATTTCTTTTATGGTCATGCACCTGTGTTGAATGGTTTATTTATGTTGGATCTCGATAGTAATATTACGCATATTCATAATGTTGATGCTAAAAGGATGAAACTTGATAATTATATATCTGCATATATGTGGCACTGCTGTCTAGGTCATATTGGCGTTAAACGCATGAAGAAACTCCATTCTGATGGACTTTTGGAATCACTTGATTTTGAATCATTTGATACATGTGAGCCATGCCTTATGGGCAAGATGACTAGAACGCCGTTTTCCGGTTCAATTGAACGGGCGGCAGATTTATTGGAAATCATACATACTGATGTGTGTGGATCAATGAGTGTGTCGGCGCGAGGTGGATATCGTTATTTTGTTACTTTCACGGATGATTTTAGTAGATACGGGTATATCTATTTAATGAAATATAAGTCTAGAACCATTGAAAAGTTCAAGGAATTTCAGAATGAAGTGGAAAATCATCATAATAGAAAGATCAAATTTCTATGGTCCGACCATGGAGGAGAGTATCTTAGTTACGAGTTTAGCACACATATGAAAGATTGTGGAATAGTTTCACAACTCACGCTTGCCGGAAGACCACAACGTAATGGTGTGTCGGAACGTCGTAATCGTACTTTATTGGATATGGTTCGATCTATGATGTCTTTGACTGACTTGCGACTGCCATTTTGGGGTTATGCAATGGAAACCGTTGCATTCACTTTAAATCAAGCACCATCTAAATCCATTGAAATGTATGAATTATGGTATGGAAACAAACCTAAGCTGTCATTTCTTAAAGTTTGGGGATGGGATGTTTATGTGAAGAAACTTCAACCAGATAAACTCGAACCCAAAGCGAAAAAATGCATCTTCATAGGATACCCTAAGGAAACGATTGGGTATACCTTCTATCGCAGATCCGAGGGCAAGGTTTTGGTTGCCAATAATGGATCCTTTCTTGAGAAGGAGTTTCTCGCGAAAGGTGTGAGTAGTCGGAAGGTAGAACTCGATGAGGTTATTGAACCTTCTCTTCATGAGTTGGCGAGTGGCGCAGCACCGGAAGTTGTTTCGGAGTTGACTTCACCTGATGAGAGAGAGCTAATGATAATGATCATGAAACTCCGAAAGAGGATACTGCCAAACCTCGCAGGTCAAGCAGGACACGTGCAGCTCCTGAACTGTACAGCAATCATGTTATGAATTTCATGATTGATGAAATAGATGACCCTGCGACGTATGAAGAAGCGATGATGAGCCCTGATTCCAACAAATGGCTAGAAGCCATGAAATTCGAGATGGAATCCATGTACGAAAACCAGGTTTGGACCTTGGTGGACTTACCTCACGATCAAAAGGCCGTTGAGAATAAATGGATTTTCAAAAGAAAAACGGATGCTGATGGTAATGTGACCATCTATAAAGGTCGACTTGTCGCAAAGGGGTTTCGACAAATTCAAGGAGTTTACTACGATGAGACATTCTCTCCCGTAGTGATGCTAAAGTCGGTTAGGATTATGTTAGCAATTGCTACATATTTCGATTATGAAATATGGAAGATGGATGTCAAAACTGCGTTCCTCAATGGTAATATTGAAGAAGAGTTGTGTATGATACAACCTAAGGGTTTTGTCAATCCTAAGGATGCTGATAAGGTATGCAAACTTCAGCGATCCATCTATGGACTGAAGCAAGCATCCCAGAGTTGGAATCTCCGCTTTGATGAGGTGATCAAAGAGTTTGGATTTGTCCAAACTTATGGAGAGGCTTGTATTTACAAGAAAGTGAGTGGGAGCAATGTGGCATTTCTGATATTATATATGGATGACACATTATTTATTGGAAATGATATAGATCTTTTACACAATGTTAAAAGTTATCTAAATAGCAAATTTTCGACGAAAGACCTTGGTGAAGCTTCATATATATTAGGCATTAAAATCTATAGAGATAGATCAAGGCGCCTAATTGGGCTATCGCAGAGTACATACCTTGTTAAGATATTAAAGAAGTTTAATATGGATGGAAGTAAGAAGGGGTCCTTACCTACGTTGCAAGGCAAGACATTGAGTAAGACTCAAAGTCTGGCTACGGCAGAAGAAAGAGAGATAATGGATAAGATCCCCTATGCCTCGGCCATAGTCTCTATAATGTATGCCATGCTATGTACAAGACCGGATGTGGCACATGCTATTAGTTTGACTAGTAGGTACCAATCTGATCCAGGTTCAGAACACTGGATAGCGGTCAAGGATATGTTTCTTGTATACAGAGGTGAAGAAAAGCTAGTCGCTAAGTGTTATGTCGATTCTAGCTTTGACACCGATCCAGATGACTCTAAGTCTCAATCCGGATACGTATTTCTCTTGAACGGAGCAGCAGTTAGTTGGAGGAGTTCCAAACAACCTGTGGTGGCTGGATCAATGACGGAGGCGGAATATGTTGCTGCTTCAGAAGCGGCGCAGGAAGCAGTTTGGATGAAGGAGTTCATAACGAAACTAGGTGTGGTTCCTAGTGCATTGGACCCAATGGTGATCTATTGTGACAACAATGGAGCCATAGCCAACACCAAGGAACCAAGGTCTCACAAGAATTCCAAGCATATTAAGCACCGGTTTCACTCCATCCGCGAGCATGTCAAGGATGGAGACATAAAGATTTGTAAAGTACACACGGACCTAAATGTAGCAGATCCGTTGACTAAAGTTCTCCCTAGGGCAAAGCATGATCAACACCAGAACTCCATGGGTGTTAGATTTATCACTATGTAAACTAGATTATTGTCTCTAGTGCAAGTGGGAGACTGAAGGAAATATGCCCTGAGAGGCAATAATAAAGTTGTTATTATGTATTCCTTGTATATGATAGATGTTTATTTTGCATGCTATAATTTTATTGATAGGAAACATCAATACATGTGTGTTTGATAAACAAAAAGGGGTTCCTAGTTATGCCTCTCTTATAGACTAGCTCGTTGATTAACAAGATGATCAAAGTTTCCTGATCATGGACATTGGATGTTGTTAATAACGAGGTCATAGCATTTGTGAAATGATGTGATGAACATTCATCCGAAGTATAGCATTACGATCAAAGTCATTATGTTTATATTGCTATAACATCATAGGAAGTAATCTTAGTCCTTAGACCATGAGATCATGTTAATTGCTAACACCGGAAGAGTATCTTGATAACATCAAATGTCACACCGTAACATGGTGACTATAAAGGTGGGTTCAGTGCTACGAAGGTGTTATGTTGAGGCTCATGGATCAAGAGTGAAATTTGTCAATCTCGATGACTGATAGATATACTCTGGGCCCTCTCGGTGATATCACATTAAGATAGCTTGTAAGCAAGTGATGTGATCACTAGGATGTTATATCACGGGAACGAGAAAAGAGTGCATGTCGCTAAATCTAGGTATTTGGATACCGATGATCGAATCTTGGACGTGTATTATATCATGAGACAAAGGGATTAAGTTACTAGCGTTAAAGGTTCTCACGATCACAAAAGTCATCGTTGAATGTGCAGGAGACAGTATGGATCTCTAGGTCCCGTTTCTGATTATTGATATGAGAGGAGTCTCAATCATGTCTGCATTATTCACGAACCGTAGGGTGACACACTTAAGGGTTGCCAGACATCATTTAGGAGCACATATGTTTCAGACGAAAGGATTTCAAAGCGCAGGAATTGTTTCGATAGAAACCGGATTTGTTTTGGGTGAAATTGCAGAAAGTGGTTCTGCATGTGATATTGAAATGTTGCAAGGGGTTTTATGTGAATGTTTGTTAATTAAAGGAATTAACAAAATTCTGAATAAAATAAATAAAAGAGTTGCGTTAAATTTGGTGGAAATTTAATGCATGTGAGTGGAATTTTGGGTGGAGTCAAAATTGATGTGAGTGGAGCTTCCACCACATGAATGAGGAAGAGGTGGGGGCACCTTCCTTGGCCGCCGGCCATGGTAGGGGAGGATCCCCCCTCTCTTATAAAAGGCCCCTATCCTCCCTCACAAAGCACACCTCCTCGTGAAGGATCTCTCTCCCCCTCTAGATATTCCCCCATGGTCTCGTATTAGAGAGATACATGTTCCCGGTGGCCTTGCGTCTGGAAGGAGTTGCTGCTTCCGCTGATTCACTGGAGCGAGGAGGTGGAGGTTGTCTGGTGGCTTGAAAGTGTGTGCGAGGACAGATGCGCTGCTGATTTGTGGCGCTTGGACTTCCACACGATCTTGAGATTGGCAAGCGTACGACTACATCATCCACGAGTTCCAATTTGTTAACAAAACACTATTGTCTTTGAGGGTAAGTTATCCATGGATGTATATCCACCTGTTGCTCTGTATCTAGTAGATAGATCTTGGCGAATAGTTCTCTTCATAGGATTTTTTTTGTTTTCTATGCTATGAACCCAACACTTCTAATAAATCACAACCAGAGTCATTGCATGTTTGTTCTTTTCATAAACTACCACTTGGATCCACTAGACTCTTTGCATGTGTGTCCTTTTCATAAACCACCACTAGAGTCATTGCATGTTTGTCCTTTTCATAAACCACCAACTGCATCCACCAGAGTCACTGCATGTGTGTCCTTTTCATAAACCACCATTAGAGTCACTGCATGTGTGTGTGCATGTGTGTCAGTGTGCATCACTTTGGTTTTTGAAAAGAACAAACATGCAATGATGCCACTCCAGCATGTGGTGTCCTTTTCATAAAACACATGGATCCAGCAGTTGTCATTGCATGTGTGTCCTACTCATAAACCACATGGATCGACCAGTGTCATTGCATGCCTTTGCATGTGTGTTCTTTTAATAAACCACCACTAGTGTCATTGCAATGTGTGTCCTTCTCATAAACCACAACTAGAGTCATTGCAATGTGTGTCCTTCTCATAAACCACAACCAGAGATATTTCATGTTTGTCCTTTTCATAAACCACCACCTGGATCCACAGCATGTCATTTTATGTATGCCCTTCTCATAAACCACAACCAGAGTCTGCATGTTTTTTCTTTTCATAAACCACCACCTGGATCCACCAAAGTCACTGCTTGTGTGTCCTTCTCATAAACCCCAACTAGAGTCACTACATGTGTGTGTGCATGTGTGTTAGTGTGCATCACTATGGTTTTTGAAAAGAACAAACATGCAATGATGCTACTCCAGCATGTGGTGTCCTTTTCATAAAACACATGGATCCACCAGTTGTCATTGCATGTGTGTCCTTCTGATAAACCACATGGATCCACCAGAGTCATTGCATGCCTTTGCATGTGTGTTCTTTTCATAAACCACCACTAGTGTCATTGCAATGTGTGTCTTTCTCATAAATCACAACTAGAGTCATTGTAATGTGTGTCCTTCTCATAAACCACAACCAGAGTCATTTCATGTTTGTCCTTTTCATAAACCACCACCGGGATCCATTCGAGGTCATTGCATGTATGTCCTTCTCATAAACCACAACCAGAGTCTTTGCATGTTTGTTCTTTTCATAAACCACCACCGGGATCCACCAGAGTCACTACATGTGTGTCATTCTCATCAACCACAACTAGAGTCACTACATGTGTGTGTGCATCTGTGTTAGTGTGCATCACTATGGTTTTTGAAAAGAACAAACATGCAATGATGCCACTCTAGCATGTGGTGTCCTTTTCATAAATCACATGGATCCACCAGTTCTCATTGCATGTGTGTCCCTATGATAAACCACATGGATCCACCAGTGTCATTGCATGCCTTTGCATGTGTGTTCTTTTCATAAACCACCACTAGTGTCATTGCAATATGTGTCTTTCTCATAAACCACAACTAGAGTCATTGCAATGTGTGTCCTTCTGATAAACCACAACCAGAGTCATTTCATGTTTGTCCTTTTCATAAACCACCACCTGGATCCATTGCATGTCATTGCATGTATGTCCTTCTCATAAACCACAACCGGAGTCTTTGCATGTTTGTTCTTTTCATAAACCACCACCAGGATCCACCAGAGTCACTACATGTGTGTCATTCTCATAAACAACAACTAGAGTCACTACATGTGTGTGTGCATGTGTGTTAGTGTGCATCACTATGCTTTTTGAAAAGAACAAACATGCAATTATGGCATTCTAGCATGTGGTGTCCTTTTCATAAATCACATGGATCCACCAGTTCTCATTGCATGTGTGTCCCTATCATAAACGACATGGATCCACCAGTGTCATTGCATGCCTTTGCATGTGTGTTCTTTTCATAAACCACCACTAGTGTCATTGCAATGTGTGTCTTTCTCATAAACCAACACTAGATTCATTGCAATGTGTGTCCTTCTCATAAACCACAACCAGAGTCATTTCATGTTTGTTCTTTTTCATAAACCTCCACCTGGATCCACTAAATGTCATTGCATGTATGTCCTTCTCATAAACCACAACCAGAGTCGTTGCATGTTTGTTCTTTTCATAAACCACCACCTAGATCCACTAGAGCCACTACATGTGTGTCATTCTCATAAACCACAAGTAGAGTCACTACATGTGTGTGTGCATGTGTGTTAGTGTGCATCACTATGGTTTTTTAAAAGAACAAACATGCAATGATGCCACTCCAGCATGTGGTTTTTCTTTTCATAAAACACATGGATCCACCAGTTCTCATTGCATGTGTGTCCTTCTCATAAACCACATGGATCCACCAATGTCATTGCATGCCTTTGCATGTGTGTTCTTTTCATAAACCACCACTAGTGTCATTGCAATGTGTGTCCTTCTTAGAAACCACAACCAGAGTCATTGCAATTTGTGTCCTTGTCATAAACGACAACCAGAATCATTTCATGTTTGTCCTTTTCATAAACCACTACCTGGATCCAATGCATGTCATTGAAATGTGTGTCACAACCAGAGTCATTTCATGTTTGTCCTTTTCATAAACCACCACCTAGATCCATTACATGTCATTGCAATGTGTGTCCTTCTCTTAAAACCACAACTAGAGTCATCTCATGTTTGTCCTTTTCACAAACCACCACCTGGATCCACTGCATGTCATTGCAATGCGTGTCCTTCACATAAAGCACAACCAGAGTCGTTTAATGTTTGTCGTTTTCATAAACCACCACCTGGATCCACTTCATGTCATTGCATGTGTGTCCTTCTCATAAACTACAACCAGAGCCATTGCATGTTTGTTCTATTCATAAACCACCACTTGCATCCACTGCATATCATTTCGTGTGTGTCCTTCTCATAAACCAGAACCAAAGTCATTGCATGTTTGTTCTTTTCATAAACCACCACCTTGATCCACCAGATTCACTACATGTTTTTCCTTCTCATAAACCACAACTAGAGTCACTCCATGTGTATGTGCATGTGTGGCAGTGTGCATCACTTCGGTTTTTGAAAAGAACAAACATGCAATGATGCCACTCCAGCATGTGGTGTCCTTTTCATAAAACAAACGGATCCACCAGTTGCCTTTGCATGTGTGTCCTTCTCATTAACCACATGGATCCACCCGTGTCATTGCATGCCTTTGCATGTGTGTTCTTTTCATAAACCACCACTAGTGTCATTGCAATGTGTGTCCTTCTCATAAACCATAACCAGACTCATTGCATGTTTGTTCTTTTCATAAACCACCACATGCATCCACTAGAGTCACTTCATGTATGTCCTTCTCATAAACCACAACCAGAGTCATTGCATGTTTGTTCTTTTCATAAACCACCAGCTAGATCCACTAGAGTCACTGCATGTGTGTCCTTCTCATAAACCACAACTAGAGTCACTACATGTGTGTGTGCATGTGTGTCAGTGTGCATCATTGTGGTTTTTGAAAAGAACAAACATGCAATGACGCCACTCCATCATGTGGTGTCCTTTTCATAAAACACATGGATCCACTAGTTGTCATTGCATGTGTGTCCTTCTCATAAACCACATGGATCTACCAGTGTCATTGCATGCCTTTGCATGTGTGTTCTTTTCATAAACCACCACTACTACCATTGCAATGTGTGTCCTTCTCATAAACCACAACCAGAGTCATTGCATGTTTGTTCTTTTCATAAACCACCACCTGGATCCACCAAAGTCACTGCATGTGTGTCTTTCTCATAAACCACAACCAGAGTCATTGCATGTTTGTTCTTTTCATAAACCACCACCTAGATTCACTAGAGTCACTTCATGTGTGTCCTTGTCACAAAGCACCACTAGAGTCACTACATGTGTGTGTGCATGTGTGTCAGTGTGCATCACTATGGTTTTTGAAAAGAACAAACATGCAATGATGCCACTCCAGCATGTAGTGTCCTTTTCATAAAACACATGGATCCACCAGTTGTCATTGCATGTGGACCACATGGATCCACCAGTGTCATTGCATGCCTTTGCATGTGTGTTCTTTTCATAAACCACGCCTAGTGTCATTGCAATGTGTGTGCTTCTCATAAACCACAACCAGAGTCATTGCAATGTGTGTCCTTCGCATAAACCACAACCAGAGTCATTTCATGTTTGTCCTTTTCATAAACCACCACCTGGACCCACTACATGTCATTGCATGTATGTCCTTCTCATAAACCATAACCAGAGTCTTTTCATGTTTGTTCTTTTCATAAACCAGCACCTGGATCCACCAAAGTCACTGCATGTGTGTCCTCTTCATAAACCACCATTAGAGTCATTGCATGTGTGTGTGCATGTGTGTCAGTGTGCATAACTATGGTTTTTTTAAAAGAACAAACATGCAATGATGCCACTCGAGAATGTGGTGTTCTTATCATAAACCACATGGATCCACCAGTTGTCATTGCATGTGTGTCCTTCTCATAAACCACATGGATCTACCAGTGTCATTGCATGCCTTTGCATGTGTGTTCTTTTCATAAAGCACCACTAGTGTAATTGCAATGTGTGTCCTTCTCATCAACCACAACCAGAATCATTGCACTGTGTGTCCTTCTCATAAACCACAACCAGAACCAATTCATGTTTGTCCTTTTCATAAACCACTACCTGGATCCACTTCATGTCATTGAAATGTGTGTCCTTCTCATAAACCACAACCAGAGTCATTTCATGTTTGTCCTTTTCATAAACCACCACATGGATCGACTTCATGTCATTGCATGTGTGTCCTTTTCATAAACCACAACCAGCGTCATTGCATGTTTGTTCTATTCATAAACTACCACTTGGATCCACTTATTGTCATTTCATGTGTGTCCTTCTCATTAACCACAACCAGAGTCATTGCATGTTTGTTCTTTTCATAAACCACCACCTGGATCCACTACATCTCATTGCAAGACGTGTCCTTCTCATAAAGCACAATTAGAGTCATTTCATGTTTGTCCTTTTCATAAACTACCACCCGGATCCACTACATGTAATTGCAATGTGTGTCCTTCTCATAAACCACAACCAGAGTCATTTCATGTTTGTCCTTTTCATAAACCACCACCTAGATCCACTCCATGTCACTGCGTGTGTGTCCTTCTCATAAACCACAACCAGAGTCATTTCATGTTTGTCGTTTTCATAAACCACCACCTGGATCCACCAGAGTCACTGCATGTGTGTCCTTGTCGCAAACGACAACTAGAGTCACTCCATGTGTGTGTGGATGTGCGTCAGTGTGCATCATTGTGGTTTTTGAAAAGAACAAACATGCAATGATGCCACTCCAGCATGTGGTGTCCTTTTCATAAAACACATGGATCCACCAATTGTCATTGCATGCGTGTCCTTCTCATAAACCACATGGATCCACCAGTGTCATTGCATGCCTTTGCATGTGTGTTGTTTTCATAAACCACCACTAGTGTCATTGCAATGTGTGTCCTTCTTATAAACCACAACCAGAGTCATTGCAATGTGTGTCTTTCTCATAAACCACAACTAGAGTCATTTGATGTTTGTCCTTTTCATAAACCACCACCTGGATCCACTGCATGTCATTGCAATGTGACCTTCTCATAATCCACAACCAGAGTGATTTCATGTTTGTCCTTTTCATAAACCACCACCTGGATCCAGTGCATGTCATTGCATGTGTGTCTTTTTCATAAACCACAACCAGAGTCACTACATGTGTGTGTGTGCATGTGTGTCAGTGTGCATCACTATGGTTTTTGAAAAGAACAAACATGCAATGATGCCACTCTAGGATTTGGTATCCTTTTCATAAAACACATGGGACCACCAATTGTCATTTCATGTGTGTCCTTCTCATAAACCACATGGATCCACCAGTGTCATTGCATGCCTTTGCATATATGTTCTTTTCATAAACCACCACTAGTGTCATTGCAATGTGTGTCCTTCTCATTAACCACAACCAGAGTCATTGCAATGTGTGTCCTTCTCATAAACCACAACCAGAATCATTTCATGTTTGTCCTTTTCTTAAACCACCACCTGGATCCACTGCATGTGATTGCAATGTGTGTCCTTCTCATAAACCACAACCAGAATCATTTCATGTTTGTCCTTTTCATAAACCACCACCTAGATCCACTACATGTCATTGCATGTGTGTCCTTTTCACAAACCACAACCAGAGTCATTGCATGTTTGTTCTATTCATAAACTACCACTTGGATCCACTTATTCTGATTTCATGTGTGTCCTTCTCATAAACCACAACCAGAGTCATTGCATTTTTTTCATAAACTACCGCCTAGATCTACTACATGTCATTGCAATGCGTGTCCTTCTCATAAACCACAACCAGAGTCATTTCATGTTTGTCCTTTTCATAAACCAACACCTTGCTCCACTGCATGTCATTGCATGTGTGTCCTTCTCATAAACCACAACCAGAGTCATTGCATGTTTGTTCTATTCATAAACCACCACTTGGACCCACTACATGTCATTTCATGTGTGTCCTTCTCATAAACCACTACCAGAGTCATTGCATGTTTGTTCTTTTCATAAGCCACCACCTGGATCCACCACACTACATGTTTTTCCTTCTCATAAACCACAACTAGAGTCACTCCATGTGTGTGTGCATGTGTGTCAGTGTGCATCACTGTGGTTTTTGAAAAGAACAAACATGCAATGATGCCATTCCAACATGTGGTGTCCTTTTCATAAAACACACGGATCCACCAGTTGTCTTTGCATGTGTGTCCTTCTCATAAACCACATGGATCCACCAGTGTCATTGCATGCCTTTGCATGTGTGTTCTTTTCATAAACCACCACTACTATCATTGCAATGTGTGTCCTTCTCATAAACCACAACCAGAGTCATTGCATGTTTGTTCTTTTCATAAACCACCACCTGG
The DNA here is from genome assembly GCA_910589775.1 of Avena eriantha. Taxonomy (NCBI): domain Eukaryota; kingdom Viridiplantae; phylum Streptophyta; class Magnoliopsida; order Poales; family Poaceae; genus Avena; species Avena eriantha. The sequence goes on from OU342742.1 coordinate 510,818,900, forward strand.
ATCCACCAAAGTCACTGCATGTGTGTCTTTCTCATAAACCACAGCCAGAGTCATTGCATGTTTGTTCTTTTCATAAACCACCACCTAGATTCACTAGAGTCACTTCATGTGTGTCCTTGTCACAAAGCACCACTAGAGTCACTACATGTGTGTGTGCATGTGTGTCAGTGTGCATCACTATGGTTTTTGAAAAGAACAAACATGCAATGATGCCACTCCAGCATGTAGTGTCCTTTTCATAAAACACATGGATCCACCAGTTGTCATTGCATGTGGACCACATGGATCCACCAGTGTCATTGCATGCCTTTGCATGTGTGTTCTTTTCATAAACCACGCCTAGTGTCATTGCAATGTGTGTGCTTCTCATAAACCACAACCAGAGTCATTCCAATGTGTGTCCTTCGCATAAACCACAACCAGAGTCATTTCATGTTTGTCCTTTTCATAAACCACCACCTGGACCCACTACATGTCATTGCATGTATGTCCTTCTCATAAACCATAACCAGAGTCTTTGCATGTTTGTTCTTTTCATAAACCAGCACCTGGATCCACCAAAGTCACTGCATGTGTGTCCTCTTCATAAACCACCATTAGAGTCATTGCATGTGTGTGTGCATGTGTGTCAGTGTGCATAACTATGGTTTTTTTAAAAGAACAAACATGCAATGATGCCACTCGAGCATGTGGTGTTCTTATCATAAACCACATGGATCCACCAGTTGTCATTGCATGTGTGTCCTTCTCACAAACCACATGGATCTACCAGTGTCATTGCATGCCTTTGCATGTGTGTTCTTTTCATAAAGCACCACTAGTGTAATTGCAATGTGTGTCCTTCTCATCAACCACAACCAGAATCATTGCACTGTGTGTCCTTCTCATAAACCACAACCAGAACCAATTCATGTTTGTCCTTTTCATAAACCACTACCTGGATCCACTTCATGTCATTGAAATGTGTGTCCTTCTCATAAACCACAACCAGAGTCATTTCATGTTTGTCCTTTTCATAAACCACCACATGGATCGACTTCATGTCATTGCATGTGTGTCCTTTTCATAAACCACAACCAGCGTCATTGCATGTTTGTTCTATTCATAAACTACCACTTGGATCCACTTATTGTCATTTCATGTGTGTCCTTCTCATTAACCACAACCAGAGTCATTGCATGTTTGTTCTTTTCATAAACCACCACCTGGATCCACTACATCTCATTGCAATACGTGTCCTTCTCATAAAGCACAATTAGAGTCATTTCATGTTTGTCCTTTTCATAAACTACCACCCGGATCCACTGCATGTAATTGCAATGTGTGTCCTTCTCATAAACCACAACCAGAGTCATTTCATGTTTGTCCTTTTCATAAACCACCACCTAGATCCACTCCATGTCACTGCATGTGTGTCCTTCTCATAAACCACAACCAGAGTCATTTCATGTTTGTCGTTTTCATAAACCACCACCTGGATCCACCAGAGTCACTACATGTGTGTCCTTGTCGCAAACGACAACTAGAGTCACTCCATGTGTGTGTGCATGTGCGTCAGTGTGCATCATTGTGGTTTTTGAAAAGAACAAACATGCAATGATGCCACTCCAGCATGTGGTGTCCTTTTCATAAAACACATGGATCCACCAATTGTCATTGCATGCATGTCCTTCTCATAAACCACATGGATCCACCAGTGTCATTGCATGCCTTTGCATGTGTGTTATTTTCATAAACCACCACTAGTGTCATTGCAATGTGTGTCCTTCTTATAAACCACAACCAGAGTCATTGCAATGTGTGTCTTTCTCATAAACCACAACCAGAGTCATTTGATGTTTGTCCTTTTCATAAACCACCACCTGGATCCACTGCATGTCATTGCAATGTGACCTTCTCATAATCCACAACCAGAGTGATTTCATGTTTGTCCTTTTCATAAACCACCACCTGGATCCAGTGCATGTCATTGCATCTGTGTCTTTTTCATAAACCATAACCAGAGTCACTACATGTGTGTGTGTGCATGTGTGTCAGTGTGCATCACTATGGTTTTTGAAAAGAACAAACATGCAATGATGCCACTCTAGGATTTGGTATCCTTTTCATAAAACACATGGGACCACCAATTGTCATTTCATGTGTGTCCTTCTCATAAACCACATGGATCCACCAGTGTCATTGCATGCCTTTGCATGTATGTTCTTTTCATAAACCACCACTAGTGTCATTGCAATGTGTGTCCTTCTCATTAACCACAACCAGAGTCATTGCAATGTGTGTCCTTCTCATAAACCACAACCAGAATCATTTCATGTTTGTCCTTTTCTTAGACCACCACCTGGATCCACTGCATGTGATTGCAATGTGTGTCCTTCTCATAAACCACAACCAGAATCATTTCATGTTTGTCCTTTTCATAAACCACCACCTAGATCCACTACATGTCATTGCATGTGTGTCCTTTTCACAAACCACAACCAGAGTCATTGCATGTTTGTTCTATTCATAACCTACCACTTGGATCCACTTATTCTGATTTCATGTGTGTCCTTCTCATAAACCACAACCAGAGTCATTGCATTTTTTTCATAAACTACCGCCTGGATCTACTACATGTCATTGCAATGCGTGTCCTTCTCATAAACCACAACCAGAGTCATTTCATGTTTGTCCTTTTCATAAACCAACACCTTGCTCCACTGCATGTCATTGCATGTGTGTCCTTCTCATAAACCACAACCAGAGTCATTGCATGTTTGTTCTATTCATAAACCACCACTTGGACCCACTACATGTCATTTCATGTGTGTCCTTCTCATAAACCACTACCAGAGTCATTGCATGTTTGTTCTTTTCATAAGCCACCACCTGGATCCACCACACTACATGTTTTTCCTTCTCATAAACCACAACTAGAGTCACTCCATGTGTGTGTGCATGTGTGTCAGTGTGCATCACTGTGGTTTTTGAAAAGAACAAACATGCAATGATGCCACTCCAACATGTGGTGTCCTTTTCATAAAACACACGGATCCACCAGTTGTCTTTGCATGTGTGTCCTTCTCATAAACCACATGAATCCACCAGTGTCATTGCATGCCTTTGCATGTGTGTTCTTTTCATAAACCACCACTACTATCATTGCAATGTGTGTCCTTCTCATAAACCACAACCAGAGTCATTGCATGTTTGTTCTTTTCCTAAACCACCACCTGGATCCACCAAAGTCACTGCATGTGTGTCTTTCTCATAAAACACAACCAGAGTCATTGCATGTTTGTTCTTTTCATAAACCACCACCTAGATTCACTAGAGTCACTTCATGTGTGTCCTTGTCACAAAGCACCACTAGAGTCACTACATGTGTGTGTGCATGTGTGTCAGTGTGCATCACTATGGTTTTTGAAAAGAACAAACATGCAATGATGCCACTCCAGCATGTAGTGTCCTTTTCATAAAACACATGGATCCACCAGTTGTCATTGCATGTGGACCACATGGATCCACCAGTGTCATTGCATGCCTTTGCATGTGTGTTCTTTTCATAAACCACGCCTAGTGTCATTGCAATGTGTGTGCTTCTCATAAACCACAACCAGAGTCATTGCAATGTGTGTCCTTCGCATAAACCACAACCAGAGTCATTTCATGTTTGTCCTTTTCATAAACCACCACCTGGACCCACTACATGTCATTGCATGTATGTCCTTCTCATAAACCATAACCAGAGTCTTTGCATGTTTGTTCTTTTCATAAACCAGCACCTGGATCCACCAAAGTCACTGCATGTGTGTCCTCTTCATAAACCACCATTAGAGTCATTGCATGTGTGTGTGCATGTGTGTCAGTGTGCATAACTATGGTTTTTTTTAAAGAACAAACATGCAATGATGCCACTCGAGCATGTGGTGTTCTTATCATAAACCACATGGATCCACCAGTTGTCATTGCATGTGTGTCCTTCTCATAAACCACATGGATCTACCAGTGTCATTGCATGCCTTTGCATGTGTGTTCTTTTCATAAAGCACCACTAGTGTAATTGCAATGTGTGTCCTTCTCATCAACCACAACCAGAATCATTGCACTGTGTGTCCTTCTCATAAACCACAACTAGAACCAATTCATGTTTGTCCTTTTCATAAACCACTACCTGGATCCACTTCATGTCATTGAAATGTGTGTCCTTCTCATAAACCACAACCAGAGTCATTTCATGTTTGTCCTTTTCATAAACCACCACATGGATCGACTTCATGTCATTGCATGTGTGTCCTTTTCATAAACCACAACCAGTGTCATTGCATGTTTGTTCTATTCATAAACTACCACTTGGATCCACTTATTGTCATTTCATGTGTGTCCTTCTCATTAACCACAACCAGAGTCATTGCATGTTTGTTCTTTTCATAAACCACCACCTGGATCCACTACATCTCATTGCAATACGTGTCCTTCTCATAAAGCACAATTATAGTCATTTCATGTTTGTCCTTTTCATAAACTACCACCCGGATCCACTGCATGTAATTGCAATGTGTGTCCTTCTCATAAACCACAACCAGAGTCATTTCATGTTTGTCCTTTTCATAAACCACCACCTAGATCCACTCCATGTCACTGCATGTGTGTCCTTCTCATAAACCACAACCAGAGTCATTTCATGTTTGTCGTTTTCATAAACCACCACCTGGATCCACCAGAGTCACTGCATGTGTGTCCTTGTCGCAAACGACAACTAGAGTCACTCCATGTGTGTGTGCATGTGCGTCAGTGTGCATCATTAGGGTTTTTGAAAAGAACAAACATGCAATGATGCCACTCCAGCATGTGGTGTCCTTTTCATAAAACACATGGATCCACCAATTATCATTGCATGCATGTCCTTCTCATAAACCACATGGATCCACCAGTGTCATTGCATGCCTTTGCATGTGTGTTATTTTCATAAACCACCACTAGTGTCATTGCAATGTGTGTCCTTCTTATAAACCACAACCAGAGTCATTGCAATGTGTGTCTTTCTCATAAACCACAACCAGAGTCATTTGATGTTTGTCCTTTTCATAAACCACCACCTGGATCCACTGCATGTCATTGCAATGTGACCTTCTCATAATCCACAACCAGAGTGATTTCATGTTTGTCCTTTTCAAAAACCACCACCTGGATCCAGTGCATGTCATTGCATGTGTGTCCTTTTCATAAACCACAACCAGAGTCACTACATGTGTGTGTGTGCATGTGTGTCAGTGTGCATCACTATGGTTTTTGAAAAGAACAAACATGCAATGATGCCACTCTAGCATGTGGTATCCTTTTCATAAAACACATGGATCCACCAATTGTCATTTCATGTGTGTCCTTCTCATAAACCACATGGATCCACCAGTGTCATTGCATGCCTTTGCATGTATGTTCTTTTCATAAACCACCACTAGTGTCATTGCAATGTGTGTCCTTCTCATTAACCACAACCAGAGTCATTGCAATGTGCGTCCTTCTCATAAACCACAACCAGAATCATTTCATGTTTGTCCTTTTCTTAAAAAACCACTTGGATCCACTGCATGTGATTGCAATGTGTGTCCTTCTCATAATCCACAACCAGAGTCATTTCATGTTTGTCCTTTTCATAAACCACCACCTAGATCCACTACATGTCATTGCATGTGTGTCCTTTTCACAAACCACAACCAGAGTCATTGCATGTTTGTTCTATTCATAAACTACCACTTGGATCCACTTATTCTGATTTCCTGTGTGTCCTTCTCATAAACCACAACCAGAGTCATTGCATTTTTTTCATAAACTACCGCCTGGATCTACTACATGTCATTAATGCGTGTCCTTCTCATAAACCACCACCAGAGTCATTTCATGTTTGTCCTTTTCATAAACCAACACCTTGCTCCACTGCATGTCATTGCATGTGTGTCCTTCTCATAAACCACAACCAGAGTCATTGCATGTTTGTTCTGTTCATAAACCACCACTTGGACCCACTACATGTCATTTCATGTGTTTCCTTCTCATAAACCACTACCAGAGTCATTGCATGTTTGTTCTTTTCATAAGCCACCACCTGGATCCACCACACTACATGTTTTTCCTTCTCATAAACCACAACTAGAGTCACTCCATGTGTGTGTGCATGTGTGTCAGTGTGCATCACTGTGGTTTTTGAAAAGAACAAACATGCAATGATGCCACTCCAACATGTGGTGTCCTTTTCATAAAACACACGGATCCACCAGTTGTCTTTGCATGTGTGTCCTTCTCATAAACCACATGGATCCACCAGTGTCATTGCATGCCTTTGCATGTGTGTTCTTTTCATAAACCACCACTACTATCATTGCAATGTGTGTCCTTCTCATAAACCACAACCAGAGTCATTGCATGTTTGTTCTTTTCATAAACCACCACCTGGATCCACCAAAGTCACTGCATGTGTGTCCTTCTCATAAACCACAACCAGATTCATTGCATGTTTGTTCTTTTCATAAACCACCACCTAGATTCACTAGAGTCACTTCATGTGTGTCCTTGTCATAAAGCACCACTAGAGTCACTACATGTGTGTGTGCATGTGTGTAAGTGTGCATCACTATGGTTTTTGAAAAGAACAAACATGCAATGATGCCACTCCAGCATGTAGTGTCCTTTTCATAAAACACATGGATCCACCAGTTGTCATTGCATGTGGACCACATGGATCCACCAGTGTCATTGCATGCCTTTGCATGTGTGTTCTTTTCATAAACCACGCCTAGTGTCATTGCAATGTGTGTGCTTCTCATAAACCACAACCAGAGTCAGTGCAATGTGTGTCCTTCGCATAAACCACAACCAGAGTCATTTCATGTTTGTCCTTTTCATAAACCACCACCTCGACCCACTACATGTCATTGCATGTATGTCCTTCTCATAAACCATAACCAGAGTCTTTGCATGTTTGTTCTCTTCATAAACCAGCACCTGGATCCACCAAAGTCACTGCATGTGAGTCCTTCTCATAAACTACAACTAGAGTCACTACATGTGTGTGTGCATGTGTGTCAGTGTGCATCACTATGGTTTTTGAAAAGAACAAACATGCAATGGTGCCACTCCAGCATGTGGTGTCCTTTTCATAAAACACATGGATCCACCAGTTGGCTTTGCATGTGTGTCCTTCTCATAAACCACATGGATCCACCAGTGTCATTGCATGCCTTTGCATGTGTGTTCTTTTCATAAACCACCACTACTGTCATTGCAATGTGTGTCCTTCTCATAAAACACAACCAGAGTCATTGCATGTTTGTTCTTTTCATAAACCACCACTTGGATCCACCAGAGTCTTTGCATGTGTGTCCTTTTCATAAACCACCACTAGAGTCATTGCATGTGTGTCCTTTTCATAAACCTCCACCTGGAGCCACCAAAGTCACTGCATGTGTGTCCTCTTCATTAACCACCATTAGAGTCATTGCATGTGTGTGTGCATGTGTGTCAGTGTGCATCACTATGGTTTTTTTAAAAGAACAAACATGCAATGATGCCACTCGAGCATGTGGTGTTCTTATCATAAACCACATGGATCCACCAGTTGTCATTGCATGTGTGTCCTTCTCATAAACCACATGGATCCACCAGTGTCATTACATGTCTTTGCATGTGTGTTCTTTTCATAAACCACCACTAGTGTCATTACAATGCATGTCCTTCTCATAAACCACAACCAGAGTCATTGCATGTTTATTGTTGGGGGATACCCTCGGGTAGGATAACACCGGGGTATAAGGGCCGAGTTAGCCGGGGTATGGCACGGTCAAAGCAAAGTGCTGACCGGGTCACCTCAAGGCAGACCGAATCACGGTGTGGCCCGACCCATGGGGCATTTCCTTGATAATGGTCCGTCCGGCATAAGATTTATGCCGGCCTTGCCTATCTGTTTTCAGGTATAATGGGTAAGCTAGATCAGCTATATGCGAGCTGGGTTATCATAGCTTTCAAGAGGAGGAATCCCCCGCAGGTCAAAAGGTGGCTTTATTAGCCGAAGCATGTGCAAAGTAAAGTAAAGAAGAGGACCAACGTGTTAGGAGCGACCAAGGTGATGCAGGCAAAGCCGGATGACGTAGCCTATGACGCCAAAAGATGAGGATTACGCCAAGGGTTACGTCCAAAGTCCGGACGAGCCGTTAAAGGGAATAAAGAAGCATCTGCTTTAGGAAAGGAGCATATTCGTGGAATATGCTGCCACCTGTGCCCTAGAATTGTAACTCGGGCTTCCCTATATAAGGAGCACCGCGACCTCCATACAGAGGAGGACGGCAAATAGAGGAATCACTCTCTGTCTAAGGTAGAACTCTAGGGCTAGTTGGTAGGGGGTAAGAGACATTGTCTCCTTCTTGCTAAGGGCCTAAAGAGCACTTGTAAACACCATTGTTAGAGAATATACAAGAACTTCCGTCCGTGGAATCACCACGCTCTCCCTCCCTGGATTCCCCTAGCACTCATTGGCCCCATCTTTAGCCTATCCATGGCATCTGCCGTGCCACCACCACGACAGTTGGCGCCCACCGTGGGGCTAGCGGTGCTAGCAGGGGTGAAAATCGAGACGGGAAAGTTCTCGTGCACCGGCGAGCGTATCGTCTCAGGCTTGGTTCAGTGTTTTGGAGCGCTGGACTATGTCAGCGACAATGCGGGAAGCTTCGGCAGGCACCCTCCACCGCGCAACAGCGTCTTCCTCAAGCTTGGCGCGCACAAGATCTATGTTGGGGTGGATGAGTCCTGTATCCACCTGCGGCACATCGTCGAGGGAGGCGAGCCACCTCTCAGCGCAGCTCGTGGAGTGTGTACCGCTCGCCCCACAAGCAGCGTTGAGGTCCTGATGACCGCGCCAGATGCGGGACCGAGCAAAGATCCGGCACCAAAGCCAGAGGTAACGCCCAAACAGACCAGGTCTAGGTTTCCTCCACTAGAGAAGCCAGAAAATGTTCTCCAGCAAGCAATATATAGCATAGCAACACCGATAGCACCTATGGGTAGATCCGGCTCAGGAACAAATTGAGTTAGAGGAAACTAGGCAGAAAATGCTAGCCGGAGCAAAGAAAGTAGCAAAACTGCATCAGTCATTGAACATTACCTTGAGAGAGTATGCTAAGGCAAACCGTATCGATGGAGTAAAAATCCGGGGCAGAAACCTGATCACTGAGATTGACAAGGAGTACGAGCCTAGGCCAGATCAAACAGCTATGATAGTAACAGGAGGGTTGGATCAATACAGTACCCCAGCAAAGAACCTCAGAGCAGCAAATGCGGCTCGTCCGAGTTAGAAGGCTTAACCGGCGAGGCTCGTCAAAGGCAGCAAGAGAGAGTAAATCACTTGTTGAGAGTTGCATGCCAAAAAAATGAAGAAATAAACAAAGCTAACCCGGCACCACCAGGGGCCTCACGAGTGGTACATTCAGCCAGAAATAACGCGGCAAGATCCAGAGGAGCCGCGTCGTCTCCGGGTCATGATCCCAGGAGAGAAGAGGTAGTGGATTCCGGGATAAGAAACAAACAAATGGTCCTTTATGACCTGGTGAGGGCTTGAAAAGGAAAGGCAGTGCAAGTTGATGAGGACTGCCACAGTACCAGCCGGGGTGCGGCTGCCCGAGGTAACCATGACCAAGGCAATGCGGGTCAAAGAAATGCTGCCAATGGCAATGAAGGACATCGCAATCCCGAGGGAGCGGAGAAAAATGTACCTCAGACACAACAACGCGTACCACGGCAAGGAGGAAGTGCAGGACAAGCAGCACAACAACATCATGCACGTCCGGATCAGGAAAGATACAATGATGGTTATTCGGCTATGGTCAACGATGGATACCGTAGACCGGATCACCACATAATTGGTTCACGATTGGGAAGCAGGAACTTGCAGCCAGATGATGTGAGGTTGAAGTTGGATAGTATTTATAGGTCGGAGCAAATCGAGTTACAAGGTCCACCGGGTCCAGCCTGTTTTAGGCCCCAGATCATGAATGAGCCACCAGTGCCGAACTTTCAGCTGACAAGAGGAACCCGAACTTATGATGGAAGTACCAGGCCAGAGGATTGGCTGATTGACTATGCCACAGCAGTGAAGATCGTGATAGGAAATTTGAGATGGGCGGTGAGATATGTACCACAGATGTTGGAAGGACCAGCACGAGTTTGGTTGAACAATTTACCACCAGGGAGGGTTAACTGCTAGCTGGATTTCCAGGAGTTGTTCGTTAGCAACTTCTCAAGAACTTACAAGAGACCCAACAGACCACAAACCCTCGCGTTATGCCGACAGAGACCGAATGAACCAGATAGAGATTTCTTGACTCGGTGGTGTAATGTGAGAAACTCGTGCAAAGGAGTGATTGAATTACAAGCTATCGCGTGGTTCACTCAGGGGTGCAGATATGGAAGTATGTTGTGGCAAAGATTACAGCAAGATATGCCAACTACCTTGGCTGAGACGATCCGGATTGCAGATTCATATGCCCTGGGAGATCCTACCCAACCCTGGATAATGTCTAGTGAAACGAACGAGGAGTATTACGGTCGAGATTGCCCCGGATCGTCAAGGAGGAATGATTTCCGAGGAAAGAGAAGGGATGAGCATTCGGATTATCGGTATAACTCGCAGCAAGTCACGGCAGTGGACCGGGATCAACCCAATGTCGTAGCCAGTCAATGCCAGAAAACTGGAGGACAAAGCTGGCAACAGAAAAACGAAGGGAGAAAGCTTTAGACCCCGGAGCAGAAAAAGCAATGGCAGGAACGGAAGGATAGGCCGAGGTATACATTTGAATCTATGCTAGATCAACCTTGCAAATTTCATACGCCAAGTCCAAACATTCCAACGAATCGTATGACCCGGCAGTGTGAATGGATGAGGAAATTGGAACAGGGGAGTTCGGGGAATGCTCAGGCACCTCGGAACGAAGCACCTAGAAATGAAACACCCCGGCCACCGTTGCTAACAAGGGGAAATGGACAGGAATTGATGCTGCCACCACCTCCGCCGAGGTACAAAAATCTGGAATGAAGGGACGCTGTACATCAAGTGGGCAATAACCAACAACAAGGCCAAGGTTACAACAAGAATGAGGGACAAAATGAGTACAGGGAACATCATCAAAGCTATTGCATGTTCACCACGAAAGAGAATGACCAGAAAAGCTTGCAGCACCGGCATATGGAAGTGAACGCAGTAATGCCGGCAGTAGTGAGGTATATGCCTTGGGCGGATCAGGAGATTACATGGAGTGTCAAGGATCACCCAAAGATTATGCCAAGCCCAGGAACCTATGCTCTGGTCCTGGATCCTATGTTCATCGGGCCAAATCTCAACGTAAGATTTTCCAAGGTATTGATCGACAATGGCAGCAGTATCAATGTATAAGGATACCATGCACAAGTTGGGGATAACAGAGAATATGTTGCAAGAGACAAGGACCACCTTTCATTGCATTGTGCCAGGTATTTCTTGTGAACCAATTGGTAAGGTCCAGGTTGACGTGCTATTCGGCACAAGTGACAACTGCCGCACTAAGAACTTGGAATTCGAGGTAGTGAATCTGGAGAGCGCTTATCACGCATTACTCGGCAGGCCGACGCTGAGCAAATTCATGGAAACTACCAACGTCAGTTACCTTAAGATGAAGTTACACGGACTAAGGGGCGTGATAACTATATCAGGGGATTTCCGACGTTCGATCGAGTGCGCCTACGCCGGGTCAAACTTAGCCGAGTCACTCGTGATAGCTCAAGAAAAAAGGAAGATACTAGAGGTGGCGGCATTGGCTCAATTCACGCAACAACATATGCCGGCCTTGACCAACCCACATGGGAGCGTATCGTTCCAGGCTACTAAGGACACAAAGAAAGTGCCAATTGATGATCAGTTCCCAAAGCGCACCGTAACCATTGGTGTCGGGTTAAGCAGCTAATAGGAAAGAGAGCTCGTCAACTTCCTCCGTGAGAGTCGAGATATCTTTGCTTGGTCTATGCAAGATCTGCAAGGTGTATCGAGGGAGTTGGCTGAGCACTCATTGAATGTAAGACCCGGGGCTAAGCCGGTAAAGTAGCCTCTCAGGCGTTTCGCAGAAGACAGAAGGAAAGATATTGGAGATGAGATAGCAAGATTACTAGCGGCCGGGTATATCATGGAAGTACTCTATCCGGATTAGCTCTCTAATCCGGTGCTGGTGGAGAAAAAGAAAGATGATCCAAACGTGGCTGTGGTATGGCATGTGTATCGACTACACGAACCTGAACAAGGCGTGTCCAAAATATTCGTTCCTACTCCCAGAATAGATCAGGTCATAGACTCAACTGCCGGATGTGAGCTACTGTCGTTCATTGATGCGTATTCTGGTTTCCATCAGATACCCCTGAACCCGGATGATCAAATAAAGACTGCATTTATTACCCCGTACGGGGCTTATTGTTATTGCACTATGCCGTTGGATTACGTAATGCAGGAGCAATGTACCAGCGATGCATGCAAAAATGTTTACATGAGCAAATAGGTCGGAATGTGCAAGTTTATGTGGATGATGTGGTGATAAAAACCAAGGAAATCAATACGCTCCTTGAGGATATCCGGCAGACATTCGCAAACTTAAGAAGGTTCCAAATGAAACTGAACCTGGAGAAATGCACCTTCGGCGTACCAGCCGGGAAGTTACTCCATTTCCTGGTATCTAGCCATGGCATTGAAGCTAACCCGACGAAAATCCAGGCCATAGAAAAAATGGAACTGCCAAAGTGTCTTAACGATGTCCATAAGTTCACTGGGTGCCTGGCATTGTTAAGTCGGTTCGTATGTCGGCTGGGAGAGAAGGCCTTCCCCCTCTATCAGCTAATGAAAAAGGCAGATAAGTTCACGTGGACACCGCAGGAGGATCTTGCATTTTGAGAGTTGAAAAATATGTTATCTACCACGCCGATCCTAGCTGCACCATTACCCAAGGAACCAATCTTGCTCTATGTAGTTGCGACCAATCGAGTCGTAAGTGTAGTGATCATAGTGGAACGCGAGGAGGAAGGAAAGTCGGTACAAAGGCCGGTGTATTATCTGAGCGAAGGATTATCAGCCTCGAAACATAATTATCCGTATTATCAGAAGATGGCGTACAACGTATATATGTTGGCCAAGAAACTCAAGCACTATTTTGAGGAATACCCCATCAAGGTAATATGTGAGGAACCCATTTCAGAGATCATGAGTAACAAAGACGCAGGTGGCCGGATAGCAAAATGGGCAATCGAGTTAGCTCCATACGCACCACAGTTCGACAGAAGGGATGTGATCAAGTCACAAGCCGTGGCGGATTTCTTTGTAGACTAGGCTGAAATGCAATATGAACCACCCCTGCTGGACTCCAATTATTGGCAAATGCACTTCGACGCATCGAAACTAAAATACGGACTAGGCGCTGGAGTAGTGCTTACCTCGCCCAAGAATGATCAACTGAAGTATGTCCTTCAAATCCATTTCAGTGCCTCGAATAATGTGGTGGAGTACGAAGCACTGGTACATGGTCTCAAAGTGGCAAAGGAAGTGGGGATACATCAGATACAATGCTTTGGAGATTCGGATTTGGTGGTACAGTAAGTATTTGGAAATTGGGATGCCCTGGATGCTAACATGGCCTTTTATAGGTTCCATGTCCAGAAGATAAGCGGGTTTTTCGAAGGGTGTGAGTTCCATCACGTACCTCGGATCGAAAACGAGGTAGCAGATACACTGTCCAAGCTGGGCTCATCCCGGCAACCCATCCCGCCAAACGTAGCTTTGGAGCACCTGAGAAACACGTCCATCACACCGTCACCCGAATCAGATTCAATTTACATCCCGTCACTTCCCGGATCAGGAGCTACAACTATGGAGATAGAATGGGGAAGCACCTCCGCAAACCCGGGTACTGCTTTAGCAAACCTGGGGACTGTTCAGCTTGATCCGGCAGGAGTTATGTCTGTGGATGCAATGGAGGTTGATGAGGAACCATTTCCCGTCCGGACCATACCCGCCTGGGCAAAGCCAATTTTTGATTTCCTGAAAGAGGGAATCTTGCCGAATGATGAAATAAGTTCGAGGCAAATTCAGAGAAGGGCAAAGGCCTATACCATTATCAACGCTGAATTATACAAAAGAAGTATGACAGTGGTACTACAACGGTGTGTTGATCTGGAGGAAGGACTTGAGATACTCCGGGATATTCACCAAGGGGAATGTGGTCACCATGCCTCCTCCAGGGCCTTAGTAGCAAAAGCTTTCCGGCATGGATTTTATTGGCCAAGTGCTTTGGAGAAAGCATAGGACTTGGTAAGGAAGTGTAATGGTTGTCAAAGATACGCCACAAAAACTCACTTACCAATGTCGGAGCTAAAAACTATACCCATTACATGGCCATTTATTGTATGGTGCCTAGACATGGTAGGACCGTTTAAGCCGGCCAAAGGAGGGATGACTGATATACCGGTCATGGTTGACAAGTTCACCAAATGGATCAAAGTGAAACCGATTCGAAAATGTGATGGGGCAACAGCAGTAAGATTCCTCAAGGATATAATCTTAAGAAACGACTATCCCCATAGCATCATAACTGATAACGGAACGAATTTCGCTAAAGGAGCGTTTGCAAGATTCTGCTAGGAAAAGAAGATCTGGTTAGATGTCGTCTCAGTCGCCCACCCTGCGTCGAACGGGCAAGTGGAAAGATCCAACCGACTGGTGTTGTCTGGAATAAAACCCCGGCTCATAGAGCCGCTACAAAGATCAGCGGGGTGCTGGATAGAAGAACTACCAGCGATACTGTGGAGTTTAAGATCAACTCCGAATCGATCAACAGGCTATACGCCATTCTTTCTGGTATATGGGGCAGAAGCTATATTACTAGCCGACATAGAGCATGATTCGCCTAGGGTCACCCAATACACAGAGGCCGAAGTCCGTGAAGCCCGGCAGAATGATGTTGATCTGCTGGAAGAAGCGAGAGAACTGGCCTTGTCTAGATCCGCCATATATCAGAAAAATCTCCGACGTTATCATAGCCGGAAAGTAAACCCCCGGGTTTTTCGAGAAGGTGATTTGGTGCTAAGGCTAATACAGCGCACCACTGGCATGCATAAGCTATCCCCTCCATGGGAAGGACCTTTCATTGTGAGCAAAGCTTTGCGCAATGATTCCTACTATCTTATCGACTCACAGCCTCAGCAAAAGAACAGGGCGGACAGGTCCGGAGAAGAATCCAAAAGGCCATGGAACGTAGCACTGCTTCGTCCTTTCTACACCTAAGAGGTGAATGTATCTGAACTACTCGTATGTTGGTATGTATGTCGGCACTGAGCGTATCAATAAAAACATTGCCACCCCGAGCAGAGACTCGGGGACTGCTATAATACTTGTCTCTTGTTTTCGTATTTTTGTGTTATCTAGGTTAAGTAGCTTATGTCTTAGTTGGATTAGTAATGTGTGAGCACCGAAAACCTAAGGAAAAGCTCTTCGACTTTGCTGCTGTCCAACAAGAATTGGCTTCATGGCAAGCAAGAGAACATGTTTGGAATGGCAAAGCACATGAAAAACAACTAATGAAAAGCTCTTAAGCGGGCTGACATTGGTTTTCTGGCTAACCCTTAGTTCGTTTATTCACTAAAATGCCGAATCATTTTGAGCTAATCTCAAGGTTTCAAGTGTTGTTAAGTCAATTTTTTTGAACCTCGAACTCGTAAGTCGAAGAAACCAAATCCAGGTAGACGCGAGCCGAGTCAAAAATTGGGGGAACAAGAAAATGAAACTCGGGGACTTCGCCCTCGGTAATCCGGCAATAAAACTTAGTTCAGAACATAAAATTGTAGCACAAACAAACCAAACTATTTTAATACATCTGAACCTGACATTCTGGGGATCTAATAAATATGACGAGTGTTTTCAAGGGGCAGGAGAAGCAGAAGAAGCATCTGTTGAGGGAGGTACTCCGGAGTGTGGGGGAGGAGCGCTAGCTTCGGCTTCGTCCTCCGGGTCTTTAGCCTCGTCGCTTATCTCGGAGCCCTCGCTCTTGCTCCCTTCCTTTTAAGCTCCAGAGGTAGTTTCTTCATCAGCAACATCAAGATAACTCGGTCCCTCATTCCAGGCATGGCAGAAGGAGTACTGGATGAGATTGTTCGCACAGGCTTGTCGGCGCGCGATCCACTCCGGATCCTCACACCACTTTGACCCAGTGCACAGGTGGTTGAGCAATGCCAAGTCAATTCCTTCATACCACGAGAGCGCGAATTTCAGAGCAGTGTTGGACCTAGCCCGGGCAGCAGATTTGCGCCACAAATGCAGCTGTGTGTCACATTCCATGAGTTTGGCTATAAAATCCAAGGTTTTCTTGGGAATGGTCTCACTAGGCCAGAGGCAGCCGAACATCCGTGTTGCCGCTGAGAGAATATCCGCAACGAAATTCTTTACCACCGCAAGATGAGCGGTGAGACTCGCCAGAAGATCCTCTGTGGTATAAGGGATTGGCTCGGCATCAGGGCCAACAGAAACCCACGTTTCTCACGGGATTGGCGTACGGCAGAGGCGCCGAACGTATCGCTCTCTGGAAATTTGCCTAAGGATAGGAGGATAAACAATGAGCAAAAGAAACCAAATCCAACTGATAGCACATCAAGCAAGGGCGGAAAACTTACGCGCAATCTAGAAAAGGAGTCGCTGAAGCTCCAAATCAATGTTGGCATTATGGACCCAGAGTTTTTCGTACTCGGTGGTCGCCGACGTAAGTTTGACATCGGCTTCCTCCAGTAGGCTCTTGTCCTTAGAGATTTGCGTGATTAAACGCTCCTTCTCTTCGGCAAACTCCTGGTCGGCCTTCTCTAGCACGGACTGATGAGAATTCTTGAGCCTCTGGATTTCAGCATTCAGCCGTGTAATCTCCAAGTCCTACTGCTGGAGCCAAGCTATCTCAACGTCTTTCTTCCTTGGCTCAGCTTCGTACTTCCCTGCTTGTTCGAGGCAGTGGGTCATCAGTTCGGGCATGGGGACACTATCGTCAAGAGCAACTACAACATGATCCGGAGGACCCAAAGTATGAGTGTCCACTGGATGAACTCGGCGGGGCCGAACCTTTCTGGGAGATCGTCTTGGGGGTCGACGAATTTAGCATTGTTCCAGTTGTTCACATACTCAAGGAGTAGTGGACTGTAACTCTCGCCGCTCAGAGAATGGCTCATCACTAGGCCCTTCACATGGGCCTCAAGCCTGGCGGCTTGAGCCGCAGCGAGCCTAGTGTGCAAAACCAGCTGCTTGCTGCCATCTGATCCAGAAGCTGGCACGGATGAAGTTGACCCGGAGATCTTCTTAGCCGTGCTCGATGAGAATGGAGGGATTGACTGAAAAATATCAGCCACAGAAGGAGTAGACCCGGAGGGAGCTGATGGAGCTTTTCCCTTTGGAGGCATGGAGCCTCTTGCTGCTGTTGCTGGTGTTGCTGCTGTTGGTGCTGTTGCTGGTGCTGGTGCTGGTACTGGGGTTGCTGGGGGCGGCGCCGATGAAACTGGCGCCTCAACATTAGGCATAGAGGCCGAGGAGCTGGGGAGATCCGGCATCACCGTGTTCAGATCTGGCGCACTAGCCCCCGCGCCGACATTGCCCTCCTCATGGCGAGGTGGGCTCTAGTTAGGCGCAGCCGTGGAGCCCTCATGAATAGGGCTGAGTAGGCGATAATCATCATTGCGGGGGGGGGGGGGGGAGGGAGAGGGGTTGCTCCGGAGTGGTGAGGCTATGCTGAAACCGCTCTGGGAAATATCCACAGGAGCTCTAGAAAAAGGGAGAAGCACCAAGTCAAAAAGAAAATTCAGTAAGAAACAAAGGCAAACGAAGGAGAAAATCCAAGGGAACAGAATCAGAGAACATACTCATCTATGGTAGGAGGAGCCTGAGGTTGGGGAGGCCTCCGAACTATGCTCTTGGTGGCAGGCTTGGCCAAGGGTTTAACCCCAGACTTCTTCTACCTCTTCTTGGGCCGCGGCACCTCCGAAGCTACGGCCGAGGTAGCTACGCGCTTCTAGGAAGGGGCCAGGGCCAGGCCACTAGTGGCGAGCGGAGGAACCTCGTGGACCTGATCGTCCGGGTTAGCTGAACATTCGAACATGAGCCAGGTGCAAATAAGAGATAAGAACCAGATCAAGTACCTCAAGGACTTCAATCTCCGAATCATCCTTGTCAGGCCAATCCCTTAGAGAAGAGGCCTTACCAGCGCTGCGTTTGACGATGTCCGGGGTAGGCAAGAAGGCCTCCAGATCAGTCTCCACCTCGTCTCCCTCGAGGCGGTCCTCCAACCACTTGCTGGCCGGAACCTCGCCAGCCTCCAGTGGTTGCTGGAGAAATTTCTGAAGGAATAATTGCCAAGTTACAAAGGGAAATAAACATACAAAGAAGATTCGGAAAACAAAGAAAGGGTTAATTTACCTTTGGAGGAGGGTTGGCACGGGTGAAGGGCTCAAGTCCTCACTCCCATGCCTCGGAGAACTCCTTCTCCACGTTGAATATGGACTTAACCCGGTGGTAAACCGCCGAGTTATCCAGCTCACAAGAGGAGGTCCAGTGAGGGTCAAGAGGACCGCTAAGATAGCAAATCTTGTGGGCTCGCTTCTGGAGGGGGAGACCCGGCTGCGGAGGAAAGTGATCATGATATCCTCCCCCCGGAGGTGCTCCTTGAGCAGCTCCGTGATCTGGCGAGCCACTTGATTCGCTAGAGCCATGGAGCGCTTGGGAACACTTTCCTAAAGCGATACATCTGGAGGGCCAAGCTTGAAAGGGAGCAGCCGGATCTGGTCCTTCTTGGTGGTGTTCCGGATGTAGAAGAAGGTCCGGGCCCAGCCCTTGCAAGATTCGAGCCCAGTGACCCGGGGGAACACGGGCTGTTTCCGGGGAGAGATGGAGGCGGCGCCACATTGGGTCAGGTGCTTGTCCTCCGGGGCAAGCTCCTTATTCGGAACTATGTTCCTCCGCAGACCAAAGAACTTAATCCAAAGTTCTTTGGTTGGCCAGAGGCTGATGTATCCCTCAATGCCGGAGGCAAAGGAGGACAGAGAGGTGATAGCATTTGCAGGAAGATGATGCGGTTGCAGTTTTAGGTGGAAATGAAACCGAAGAAGAAATCAGAAGTGGGGAGGCCGAAGCCACTCTGGAAATGCGATAAGAAAACCACATATTCCCCATATTTGGGGGCAGGAGTAATCTCACCGGCGGCGAGGCAGCAGGCGACGTCGGTGGGGATGCGACGGGAGGCGTGGAGCCAAGCCAAATCCTCCTCGCGGATGATGGAGCTATCCCAGCATACGCGCTCGCGGCCCTCCGTCCCTTCTTCCTGCTGTGCCACCATCGAAGCCTCTGCCTCTGTCATGGCGAGATCGGAGCTTTCGAGAGGGTAGTCGGAATAAAGGTAGCTAGAAGAAGGGAAACTAGAAGCGCAAGGCCCCGTGGTGGATATTAGCACTAGGAACGGTGGCGCTGGCGTGAAATGCTGCCGGAGCACGGTCACGGTGGCGCTCGTGGAGAAGAAAACCGGTAGCGACGGCGGAGTCGCTGTGAAAGTGAGAGAGCAATGGAGCGCGGCGCGAATGGTGGAACTTCCCCTGGGAGCACACCACACCCTCTACTTAACCGTGCTGCACGTGTATCGTGGGATCCTTTGCAGGTGACGTGCCGCACGCAACGAGCGTGTATGCGGCCCAAGCAGCCAATCAGAACAAGGCCATAAGAGGGGCCACGGGAGCAAGCGATCCCATGACAGGACATGGTGTTACAGTTAATGAGGCGCTGCCGTGATGGGACGTTTACAGCAGTTATGCCTGACGCAACGACAGTAACCGGCGCGGTAAATGCGCATGGCCCTTAAAAAGAGGCAAATGATGATTACGCTCCACGTAGGATGTGAAGAAGCATATGAGAGAAGGAAAGGTAACCTGGACAAGCAAGCAAAAGACCTAGCAAATGAGAAATAACTCGGGAAGAGCAAAGGGTCGCAAGATGAGAAACTCCGGGCTACGAGATAACTCAGCCCAAGGAGTAAAAGATCCGGATATGGGAACCTGATGTGACCTTAACAACTAAAACTTGCTAAGACCACACCAGTTTCGGGGACTAATGTTGGGGGGATACCCCCGGGTAGGGTAACACCGGGGTATAAGGGCCGAGTTAGCCGGGGTACGGCACGGTCAAAGCAAAGTGCTGGCCGGGTCACCTCAAGGCAGACCGAATCACGGTGTGGCCCGGCCCATGGGGCATTTCCTTGACAATGGTCCGGCCGGCATAAGATTTATGCCGGCCATGCCTATCTGTTTTGCAGGTAAAATGGGTAAGTCGGATCAGCTATATGTTAGCTGGGTTATCATAGCTTCCAAGAGAAGGAATCCCCCGCTGGTCAAAAGGTGGCTTTATTAGCTGAAGCATGTGCAAAGTAAAGTAAAGAAGAGGACCAGCGGGTCAGGAGCGACCAAGGTGACGTAGGCAAAGCCGGATGATGCAGCCTGTGACGCCAAAAGACGAGGATTACGCCAAGGGTTACGTCCAAAGTCCGGACGAGCCGTTAAAGGGAATAAAGAAGCATCTGCTTTAGGAAAGGAGCATATTCGTGGAATATGCTGCCACCTGTGCCCTAGAATTGTAACCCAGGCTTCCCTATATAAGGAGCACCGAGGCCTCCATAGAGAGGAGGACGACAAATAGAGGAATCACTCTCTGTCTAAGGTAGAACTCTAGGGCTAGTTGGTAGGGCGTAAGAGACATTGTCTTCTTCTTGCTAAGGGCCTCAAGAGCACTTGCAAACATCATTGATAGAGAATATACAAGAACTTCCGTGCGTGGAATCACCACGCTCTCCCTCCCAGGATTCCCCTAGCACTCATTGGCCCCACCTTTAGACTATCCATGGCATCTGCCGTGCCACCCCCATGAAATTTATTCTTTTCATATACTACCACCTGGATCCACTACATGTCATTTCATGTATTTACTTTTCATAAACCACAACCAGAGTAATTTCATGTTTGTTCTTTTCATAAACCACCACCTGGATCCACTGCATGTCATTGCATGTGTGTCCTTTGCATAAACCACAACTAGGGTCATTGCATGTTTGTTTTTTCATAAACCACCACCTAGATCCACTACATGTCATTGCATGTGTGTCCTTTCCATAAACCACATGGATCCACCAGAGTCATTTGCACGTGTGTTCTTTTCAATGACAGCCGTTGGCCACAAACATTCGGGACGTAGAGATAACCAGCAACCGCTCCGGGCTTCTAGAAGACCCGATCCCCGATTGTTAGGTGTCGTTGGATCGGGGTGCATGGACGATAAGGACGTCCTTTGTGAGGGCGATCCGCGAGTAGTATGTTATGCGAACTGATTGGCAGTGGCATCCACGACTGGGCCTATGTCCTTGCCCTTATCCCCTTAACCTCGGGGCCGAAGCTCAGATCGTGTTCCTTCATCGCCATGGAGAGGGAGAGGCCCAAACTCATCTTGCACGAGGCTCAGATGTTCACCGACTACGACATACTCGCTCTGCCATTCGTGAGGCTTCCAGCCGGCTTCGAGCTCAGCTACGCCGGGGTTCCTATCGAACCGCTCTTGCGCGACAACGCATTGTCGAGGTAGATCGAGGAGTGTCGCCACCAGCTGCCGGAGCGGAAGAGGGCAATGGCACGGTACTCGCGCACGAGCGCATACTGGTGAAAGCTGTTCAAGAAGGAGCGGGTGGCTGCTGGCTCTTGGTTGATATCGAGCTCTTGGGGAACCCCAAGAGGAAGGTATGATGAGCACAGCAGTAAGTTTTCCTTCAGTTATGAAACCAAGGTTATCGAACCAGTAGGAGCAAGGAAACACCTCCAAGGTGTTGTTTCCAACTTGGAATCCTACACAACACAACCATAGAACTTTATCCCCAACTTATAGTGAGGTTGTCAATCTCACCAGTTTTGCTGAAAACAAAGCATTAAATGTATTGTGTGGAAAAAAGTAATAGCTTGCAGAAAGTAAACAGAAAATAGTAAACAATTGTAGATTGATGGTAAAAGAAAGGACCAAGGTCCATAGTTCACTAGTGGTGATTCTCCTTAAGATAGATGACATGTTGGGTGAACAAATTACAACAGGGCAATTGACAAACATCGAGAAAGCATACATGCATATACTAATGATCTTGATTCCTATGAGATTTGATTGGGCATTACAACATTATACATATACCGTAATCCAACTGCATCTATGACTAATAATCCACCTTCAGGTTATCATCCGAACCCCCTCTAGTATTAAGTTGCAAGCAATAGATAATTTCATTAAGCATTGCGTGTAAAGTAAACAATACGATTGTTCTATGAACAAAGGATTGCTGTTTTCTCCCTAGTAGCAACAACACATCTAGTACCTTAGAGATTTACTAGAGGCATGCACCCACTATCGAGCATAAATACTCCCTCTTGGAGTTTCTAGCATTTACTCGGCCAAGATATCTACTAACAACGGAGAGCATGCAAGATCACAAATAACAAAGACATGATAGAATCAACAATCAATCTAAAATAGCATCTCAATATCCATCGGATCCCCGCAAACACAACATGTATCATTACAAATAGATGATCTTGATCATGAACGGAGCTCACAAGATCTAAACATGGTAGCACAAAGGAGAAGAACCAACCATCTAGGTACTACATGGACCCATAGTCCAGGGATGAACTACTCACGCATCACACTGGAGGCTTGCATGGTGATGAAGAAGGCCTCCAGGGTGAATTTGCCCCTCTGGCAGGGTGCCGGGAAGAGCTTGATATCCCTCCCAATTTTGGGATCGAGATGACGGTGGCTACAGACTCTTTCGTGGAATTTTTGATCGGGGTACTTAGGGTTTCTGTATTGGAGGCAATATATAGGCGAAAGGGGAGGCCGAGGGGGTGCCCTAGGTGGACACACCACCCCCTGGCGCGGGCCAGACCTGGCCGCGTGGCCAGGTGGTGTGGGCGGCCCCTGGCCCCTCTCCGTCTCATATTCTAGCTCCGTGTCCCCCTCGGTGAAATATTGACTTTGGCTTTTGTCCCGTCCAATTCCGAGAATATTCATTTTCTGACTTTCTTGGAACCAAAAACAGCACAAAATAGGCAGCTGGCACTGGGGCATCTTGTTAATAGGTTAGTCCAAGAAAGTGTATAAAAATACTCCAAAATATGGGCAAAACATAAGAAAGTAGATATAAACCAAGCATGGAACATCAAAATTATAGATACGTTTACCACATATCAACATCCCCAAGCTTAACTCCTGCTCGTCCTCGAGTAGGTAAGTGATAAAAAGAAAGAATAATTTTTGAGGTGACATGCACCATCATAAACTTGATCAAGGTATTTGTAAAACATTGATAGATGGGATCATAGTACTTCAACATAGCATGAAAGATAAAGTTCTAACAATAAGACATATCAACTATGTTGTAACATGAAAAGGAACAAACAAAAGATTCATGAATAACAATGCTTTGCAAGACGTTTGTTTGTTTCACATAAAGAAAACATAATGAGAATTGTATTCAGCTTGTCCCTCATAATGTAGCAAATCATAATTGCATAGGACACCTTCAAAGTTTATAAGGGTGACTAGATACAAATAGTTTAAGAATAGGAAATATCAAAGTTATGAATCAATCAACAAGTCTTGGGACAATGCACATTAAACTAAGAATGGCCACTATGCTCTCGCAATAGGTGCATAAGATAGAAGGTGGAGACTCAATATAAAAGTATAAGAAAGGCCTTCATAGAAGGAAGCATGGATTCAAGTCTCATAAAGAGCTTCCAAATATTATGGTACTTATTAGCTTTAAGCTCTCATTGCCCCTGTCATAAGCATCTTGTAGTGATTAAGGTTAAAGTGAACAAACTATGGAGTATATGCTTGAAAAAGTATAAGTTGGAAATCTCATGTCCCTTGAATACGAGGGCCGCTCCTCATGCTACTCAAGTTTAGTTACCGGTAAGTTCTTGTCATAGTAAGTACATGTGTATCATAGAGAACCGCCAACGGGGTACGCCTAGCCCGATGATACGGAAGAATCCCCATATCAAAATGACAAGGCAAGCAAACAACGAGCATCTCAGCAATCTTCTTATTTACCATGGGAAAATGGTGCTTTTTTCTCACTTTCCTCTTTTCTCATCTCTCTTTTTTTCTATTTTTCTCAATCTCTATCTCTTTTTTATAAGAAGAATGCTTCATAGATTGCTCATTATGGTTACGCTGCAGGTTTCCAGCATGATTAGGCATTGATTAGACCGGCGGTCCAGGCTTTTCTCTAACACACATACATAACTCCATGGATTTACAAGCTCCCCTTTCATTACACAACGACGACATCCATAGAAAAAACAGCATGATATCAACTAGGTACAATGTACAAGTGCAATGTTGAAAGCGTTCCCCATGATAGCATGGTTCTGCTAACCCCCAACATATAAGTGCAAGCATATACAACATAGATGCCACAATGGTTCAAGTTTATTAGGGGCAAGAAAAGTAAAGTGTGCCATCAAGTTTATGAAAGCTTTAATCACTAATTTAACAAGTTTAATTCGGAAGGTAGATAAAAACATGAATATACTTGGAATAGCAAATTCTAATAGGTAGGTATGGTGGAATCTTTGGAATAACTTGGTTTTATTTGGAGTTGGATGCATGAGTGGAACTCATAGTTGGTTATGGAGGCTAGCAAAAGACTGGGAGGGACCAACTAAGAGAGCAATAATGGCCATAATCATGCAAAGCGACAAAACATTATTAATTAAAGCATAAAGTGATATTACAAGTCGAAAACTAAAGGATCATAAAGGATATGGTGACTTGGGATAGTCATAACATGGTGTGAGCATGCGCCAAGTCAACCCAAATATAGCATCAAAGGAGAATACCACAATACTATGCTTTAATATGCTAAAACAACACATGATTCTTTCAAGGCACATTAAGCAATCTCAATTGTTTGTAAAATGCCATGCTACAGCAAAAATCACTAAGCATAAAGCCATAACAATATCAAGCATGACATGACAAAGTATAGGCCACAGTCAAAAACAAGCTCCTTTTTACCACTTAAGCATGAACTTTCCTAGTCTTTTTCCAATCCAAACCAATCTTATTTGAAAACTAATGCATGAATGAGGGGTTCCAACCAATTTATTCAAGCAAACTAACCAAACCAAGCAAACGAAAACAAAAAACAAAACGAAGATGCTCCAAGAACAACACAACTTTGCATGAAACTATAAAAATGAAGTGTTTGGAAGAAACCTGAGATTTTTATTGATGAAGAAGGGGATGCCTTGGGCATCCCCAAGCTTTAGCACTTGTACTTCTTGGATATTTCTTGGGTGACACATTTGGCATCCCCAAGATTGATCTTTAGTCCATTCTTCATCTCATTACATCATTCTTTCCCTACACCTAAAAATTTCCTTCATACAAAACTTCACATATTCTTTATTAGCAACATTAGTGTACTCAAGATAATAAGTCTTTGGGTTCAGTTTCAACACCAATAAAACTTCCATTAAAACACAAGCTACTGTAGCACTTCCTCAAAAATCTCAATTCCCCAAAGAGAACCCAAAAAGGAATCAACAAGAAGCAAATGCAAATAAGGGCAGAAATCTATCAAAATAGACCAGTAGGTAAAAACCAATTTTTTCGAAGACCTTCTGTTGCTCAAATCGAAAAGTGTTGAACTAAAGAAAGTTAGATAACAACCTTGGGCAGAAGCACAAAAATTCACGCCTCAAAACGACGTACAGAGATTTTACACGAATTTTACAGCGAAGCACAAAAATCTGTTTCGGGACAGCAACTTACCCAATCATTACTTCTCTCTTATTAGAGGTTACTCTTGGCACAAAAAACAAATAAAAAGGATAAGGAGCAGTTATTACAGAGGTAATAACTTCCAACACTCATCTAAAACTTTTGGGTTATCTCTCAATAAGTACTTTTCTTTAACGCCTTTGAGCTAGGAATAATAATTTCGATGATGCTCACATAAGAAATATGAATTGAAGTAAAAGAGAGCATCGAGAAGCAAATTCAAAACACATTTAAGTCTAACCCACTTCCTATGCATAGGAATCTTATACGCAAATAAATTCACAAAGAACAAGGTGACAGGCATAGGAAGATAAAACGAGAGTAACTTCAAAACTTTCAGCAAATAGAGAGGTGTTTCAGTACCATGAAAACTTTTACAACCATATTTTCCTCTATCATAATAATTTTCAGTAGCCTCATGAATAAACTCAACAATATAACTATCACATAAAGCATGCTTTTCGTGATCTACAAACACATAATTTTTATCAAGATCAAAAATAGTGGGATTAAAACCTTCAAACTCACTTTTAACAATTTTATAACAAGATGACTAATCAATCTCATTTTCAATAGTAGTACAATTAATATTATCAACCAATATAGGACCATCGTCTAGAGATTTATTATAAACATTTTCAAAAGAATCCACAAGAACATAACATTCATCCTACTTTGGTAAGCATGGGGGACAATCAAATAGTGTAAGGGGCAAATAGTTACTCTCATTAGAAGGTAGGAATGGGTAGATCCATTCTTACTCCTCTTGCTCATCACTCTCCTCCTCTTTTTCATCCAATGAGCTTCTAGTTTTCAGCCATTTCTTCTTTCATAGGCTCCTACAAGGCATCTCTTCCGCTGGTGGAGAGCACCTATTAAGATATTCAAGAATATAGCCATTTTCTTCCTTGTAATTATCAAAGCAAAATTGAAGTATATCATAAACCTCATATTTATAAGGTGCATCATCAATATTTTAAAGGAAATAAGCTAGTTCGAATGCACCCTTCCAAGCAATAAATTCTTCAATTTGTTCCACATCATAAAAGTCATAATTTCCTTTAACATAAGAAGATACGGTAACATCATCATTATACTCACATTGAAAAGGGAGGTGTTTATACATCTTACAGCAACAAGATTTATCAAAGCAATAAGTAACATTATAAGTAGAGCACATGTTTCTAGCAACGATATACAATTTATCAATTTGTTCCAATAAGTGTTACCCTTTTTGTGACAAGAGGTGTTCCTTATAATAATATTTTTGTTCTTCCGTTAACCCACCTTGCCAATTAGATTCAGTTTCAAAGAAACCAACCATTGATAGAAAGCATGATAAAGCAAGACAATAACAGACCAACGAAAATAACAACTATAGTAGGAACTAATTTTCTTTATATATTTGATAAAAAGAACAAACAAACAAAGAAGAAATAAACTAAGCAAAACAAAAATAACAAAGTAAAGAGATTGGTTATGAGGGACTCCCCTTATGAAGATGTCCTTGACTCCCCGGCAATGGCGCCAGAAAAATACTTTCTGGCTCGTGGTTGATATCGAGCTTGTTGGGGAACACCAAGAGGAAGGTATGATGGGCACAACAGTAAGTTTCCCTCAGTTATGAAACCAAGGTTATAGAACCATTAGGAGCAAGGAAACACCTCCAAGGTGTTGTTTCCAACTTGGAATCCTGCACAAGACAACCACAAAACTTTGACCCCAACTTACAGTGAGGTTGTCAATCTCACCGGTTTTGCTGAAAACAAAGGATTAAACGTATTGTGTGGAACAAAGTAATAGCTTGCAGAAAGTAAATAGAAAACAGTAAACAGTTGTAGATTGATGGTAAAAGAAAGGACCGGGGTCCATTGTTCACTAGTGGTGATTCTCCTTAAGATAGATAACATGTTGGGTGAACAAATTACAACGGGGCAATTGACAAACATCGAGAAAGCATACATGCATATACTAATGATCTTGATTCCTATGAGATTTGATTGGGCATTACAACATTATACATATACCGTAATCCAACTGCATCTATGACTAATAATCCACCTTCAGGTTATCATCCGAACGCCCTCCAGTATTAAGTTGCAAGAAATAGATAATTTCATTAAGCATTGCGTGTAAAGTAAATAATATGATTGTTCTATGAACAAAGGATTGCTGTTTTCTCCCTAGTAGCAACAACACATCTAGTACCTTAGAGATTTCGGTCACTTCCCTAGATTACTAGAGGCATGAACCCACTATCGAGCATAAATACTTCCTCTTGGAGTTGCTAGCATCTACTCGGCCAAGATATCTACTAACAACGGAGAGCATGCAAGATCACAAATAACAAAGACATGATAGAATCAATAATCAATTTGATATAGCATCTCAATATCCATCAGATCCTCGCTAACACAACATGTATGATTAAAAATAGATGATCTTGATCATGAACAGAGCTCACAAGATCTAAACATGGTAGCACAAAGGAGACAAACCAACCATCTAGCTACTACATGGACCCGTAGTATAGGGATGAACTACTCACGCATCACACCGGAGGCTTGCATGGTGATGAAGAAGGCCTCTAGGGTGAATTCTCCCCTCTAGCAGGGTGCCGGGAAGAGCTTTAGATCCCTCTCGATCTAGGGATGGAGATGACGGCGGCTACAGACTCTTTCATGAAATTTTTGATCGGGGTACTTAGGGCTTCTATATCGGAGGCAATATATAGGTGAAAGGGGAGGCCGAGGAGGTGCCCTAGGCGGCCACACCACACCCTGGCACGGGCCAGGCTTGGCCACGCGGCCAGGTGGTGTGGGCGGCCCCTGGCCCCTCTCTGTCTCGTATTCTGGCTCCGTGTCCCCCTCGGTGAAATATTGACTTTGGCTTTTGTCCTGTCCAATTTCGAGAATATTCATTTTCTGACTTTCCTGGCCAAAAACAGCAGAAAACAGGCAGCTGGCACTGTGGCATCTTGTTAATTGGTTAGTGCAACAAACTGTATAAAAAAAATCCAAAGTGTGGGCAAAACATAAGAAAGTAGATATAAACCAAGAATGGAACATCAAAAATAACCCCATAGGGAGGCAGCACTTCTGGGCAGTGCCTGAGTGTACGA
The DNA here is from genome assembly GCA_910589775.1 of Avena eriantha. Taxonomy (NCBI): domain Eukaryota; kingdom Viridiplantae; phylum Streptophyta; class Magnoliopsida; order Poales; family Poaceae; genus Avena; species Avena eriantha. The sequence continues at coordinate 510,847,948 of OU342742.1, forward strand.
CCTCCACAGTTATCGATGTGGCGCGCCATGAAGAATCCATGAGGAGGAGGAACGCTGCCGGGAACATCGGCATCGATTTCGACGCAGAGGAGGCTGATGGCGACACAGACAACATCATCGATGATGGAGACTGCGGGAGAGTCATAGTCGATTAGGGCCACTTAAGCATAAATTAAATCTATGTATGGTATCTTAATGCCCTCTTTGGATCCGGGTCACTTGAGTCATAGTCGATTATCGTCATAATCTATATATGATGGCCATGTTTTAGGTGTCTTTGTCTTTGAAACTAGTCGAAACTCGTCCCATCCTGAAAATAAAGTTCGTGCATTCCTGGCATATCGGATGGGACAATACGCTGACTCTGCTCCCAGCACATGATGGCACAGCCATAATTTGGAGTGCGCCAGAGGAGAAGGGGTCGAGCGTGTTGTAGTAGTGTACTACTTCTGTCCAGATATAACTGACTTAGCTTTTTTAGATATTTAAATGTATCTATATACCCAAAACATGTCTAGATACATACGAATCTACACAAATTCAAGTCACTTAGTTCTAGACGGATGGAGTAATAATATTTTTTGAGGAATAGTTTCTGATGGCATATATTGGCCATGTTTTAGGTTTCTCTGTCTTTCAAACTAATAAAAAGTCATCAAATTATAAACAAACAAATTCATTGCGTTCACATCTGATGGGACAATACGTTGACTCTGCTACCAACACTTGATGGCACAGCCATAATTCTGGAGTGCGCTAGAGGAGATGGGAATCTAAGGGAGATGGGAACTGGTAGCTGCGTCCATATGCAGGTAAAAGAATAATGTAATAATATTTAAAAATTGTAATCTGGTCAACATGATCCCATCACAGACACGTTGCACACCAGATATAAATAAGATGACGCGACTAGTTTAGTTTCAATGATATAATTCAACATACGATGTTACTATGCCCGCATCTTTCTGCTCCTCTTATTGGTCTGCTAGCCCACGCTTCATTAAGCAATAGTTGATGAGGATCAAAAAAATATGATAAAATGGAAAATAAAACAATTTTTAAGCTTACCTTTCATCTAGAGAATCGTACAAAGATGAAATTGGCAGGGATTTATTATTTCTCCTTCAGTTAGCCGAAAGATCCTCAAGAACATGCTGAATCACCCTTGCAACTTCTTCATATTCTAATAAACCTCCATTATTTGCCCTTTCCTCCCTATTCCGCTTACTCTTTTGTTTCTTTTCACACCTTTTTCTCGCCGGCACCTCCACTTCTTCATAAATTGGCTCATCACTGTTTTCCTCCACCTACTGCACTTCCTCAAGTTCTTCATCTTCGCGCTGCTCTTCCTCAAGTTCTGGCTGAGAAGCCTCATTTTCTGCCACCGGGGTGTGAACAGGCATGTGTAACTAGGTTTTTGCACAACCTCTTGATATGGCCGAATCCTCCACATCGTTTGCATTATCTTTTCCTAGCTCCCAGCCTTGAACCTTTATCGGTGGAGGCTTCGATCCTTAGCTTTCTAGGCCTCCCAGGTGGCCTCCTAAGAAGTGGTGGTTGAAGTTTGAACCCTGGATCGACAATATCCTAATCATTTTCATCAGCCATAGGTGGTATGTTTTCTGCATAAGTTGCGGCAAACTTGTCCATGGAGAAATAGTTGTCAACATATTTCAGCTCTGCTACCTCTAAGCTTTAAGATGAAGTACATTGCATGGTGACATGGCAGACCAGTAATCTGCCACTTCCTGCATGAACAAGTCTTGTTTCCAATGTCTACAGTGTACCTCCGTTCAGTTCCATGCTTGTATTCAGCATAAACCTCAGCCAATGTTCTCGAACTTCTAACCATCCTCATGTTTATCATTCTCATTGCCCTGGTTCTTGCACTCAGTAACATAACCACCTTTGGAACTATTTTATGGCCTAAACATTTTCTTGCACAAATTATTTGCCTTAAATCTATCTTCACCATTATGCACTGTCTTATTGCATCCAACAAAATAACAATTCCATGTGTCTTCATGCCCGAAAACTTATCACTGAAACTCTCCGCCAAATTATTGCAAACAAAATCCACCTTGCTTAACTCAGCAAACTTTCTTCTAGCCCATAGCTTGGTTGGATGTTCTTCAACGTATTTTTTCACCTTTGGCACTACATACATGCTCTGCAAGTAAGTAGCATGCGTGCTTGGGGTGTATGTGTATGCTGATCGCCACAAGTCCTCTTCAAAGATCTTTCCTTTGAAATTCTTCGTGAAGTTAGTAGCGAGGTGCCGCATGGATTCCCTATGCTCAACCCTAGGAAACACATCATCAACAACATTCTCAAGACCCTTGCATGCACCAGTGTGTATCACCAAGCCTTCAGGGTGACCAATTACTGCTCGTAGTCTCTGCATGAACCATGTCCAACTTTAATTTGATTAACCCTCAAGAACAGCATAAGCTAGGGGTAGAAGACAATTATGCGCGTCCAAAGCACAAGTAGAAGCAACGTGTCCCCTGAACTTCCCTATTAAAGAAGTTGCGCCTATAGCCAAGTATGGCCTGCAGCCATCTAGGAACCCCTTCCAGCATGCCTTCAGGCAGATAAAACATCTCCTGAAGCATTTCTTATCTGCCTGCTTATACCTGACCCCCTCGAGACCTTTTCTCTTCCTTTCACAAGCTCGTAATTGATGTCAACAACACTACCAGGTGATGTTTTCTCTACCTGAGCTTTGAAACTACACAACATGTGAAAACTGTCATTCCACTTGCCTTGAATGAAGTCTAGAGCCATCTCCTTCCCATCAAAGACTTTGTGGTAAGGAATCAGAACGTTAAACTTTTTGCTAATCTTTGCTCTGAGTTCAGCAGGTCCAATGTTATGATCCTGCCTCATCCAGTCAAGTACAGTAGCAGCAATCCACTTGGTAGTCGTCGGTCCAATTTTATCACTTAAAGAAGTATTAGGGAAGTTGTGTTTCTTCGTGTTTACTTTGATCTGCATTTGATAAAAATCAAAGCTAGTTATCAACAGAATAAATATGAGAAAGACTGAAACTAAATGTAGCTATTGCAAGCTGAAATGGGTGTCCACCCCACAATGGAAATGCATGTAATCTCCATTTACACACATTACTTTCCCTACAGTGCACCCTAAATCTCTTTTGGTCGCTCTTTTCAATGATAAATTCGAACCCAACTCTGATTGCATAGGTTGCAACTACATATCTGCAGTCATCCACATTCTCAAAGATAGACCCCTCATCAATTGTAGGATTGTCCCTGTCAAAGTGTATCACTAACCTGTCCTTGTCTTCGTCATCGTATCTACATCCCAATTCCACATCTTCACATTCCTCTTCCTCTTCAGTCCCATAGTCAGGCTCAGAGTTCGAATCAACCAAATATTCCCTACTCTCCATCCTATCAGGGTCAGCAGCCATGTCTAGATATGCTTTCTCATCATCATCCACACGGCCACACATTTCAGTGTCTTCATGCTCGCTTGACAAAGCATCATGCTCAAGGACAAGCTGTACAGATGTCCTGCAATTGCCAACACATATCCTTGCCATCACCACGGGACTAAAAACGCTAATTGGGGTATGTAGAAAAGGAATCACAGTTCTTACCCTTAAATGGGGACATATGGCACCTTCTCCGGGCTCCATAACTCCAAAGCTCTATAGCCTACTTCCTCTTCCCCTGTTTCGTTCTCCTCCGTGCTCTCCAGACTTGAATGGGATTCCATGCTCTCCAACCACGCAGGACCCATCTCCGTGTTCTCAAGCCTCACAGGATCCATCTCCAGCGGGATCCGGATCAGCAGCATCGTTGGGTGCCTAACCCAACTGTCAACTCTTGGTCTTCATTTCCAGACACGCTTGGGAGGTGGACGACGGCAAGGAGACAGGGCAGGGAGGGGAGGGGACGTGAGGGGATGGCAGGGAGGGGAGGGCGGGAGGACGACGGCCCAAGGGGAGGACGAGAGCGGTGCACGACTGAACGGAGTGGGGGCGGCAGGAGCAGAGGAGTAGAGCGGAGCTGGTTGCGACAAAACATGGAAAATTTCACAATAATATGTTGGTGGGCGGGTCTAGTCCTCGAATCTGGGATGCGTGCCGTGGAAGGTGGAGGAGGCGGGCCCACCTGTCAGAAAACATGCCACGTCACCTTCCTCTGTTTCTAATGCCCTTTAAAAAATGAAAACATGCCATATCGCCATCCCCTGTTTCTGATGGTGTTGCTACAATTTGACGGTACATTGTGGCATAGAAATAATATCGTATAAACATTAGGGCATAGTTGTCAACATTTCTAAATGGAACCCGGTCTCCTACCTGTCCTGGTACATTGCCTGATGAGGTGGATAGCCACGACCGATCTTTTTAATACGTTCGCACTCTTATGCTGAGAAGGGAAATAAAGATTGATCGGTTAATGCAATGAGTGTCGAATTATTACCCTCTCAGGAAATGGGAGATGATTATTTTCATGTGTGCCTGTAGTCCAAACCTACTGTCAGTCTGTCACTCCCCTTCTCCGACAAACCACAGTTCACCTTGTGCAGCTCCACCATGCCACACCACCTAGGGTAACATGGCCCTGCCTAATAAGCCGCCGCCACCACGACAGCTGCCGAAACTAGGGTATTTAGCCCCTCTAAGGCAGGCCAGGAAGCTCTACTTCAAGGCCAGACTCCCATTGCCCTGCAAGGCGGATGATTTCGCCGAATATGCCGAATTAGCCGTGACGGCGACGTTGGCATCGTCGGCGCCGGATGTGGCGAGAAGGGCCAAGAGAGCGATGTGGAGAAATCGTGCGGCGGCATTACGGATGCTCTAGGAAGGGGGCACAAGGTACGTAAGTCGTTCATGAGAGCATGCCGCCGAGGGTACACACCCACGAACAGGGCAACGCCAAGCTCTAGGAATTCTCGCGTCCACGCTTTGGCGTGGGCTACCTTACCGTAGTGGGGGAGGCTGGGAACACGCCGTCTGCAGCGAAAATGCTCCATCCAACGCACCGTCGGAGGCCGTACCGCGGCGGCGACCAAGCGTCTACACTCAGCATGTTGGATTGTTCGATTGCTAGAGCCGGCGGCGGGCATAAGCTCAACGCAAGAATTCAGGTTCCAGTTCACAAAGACCTACGATCCCAAAAAGAAGATGCCGAATTTCATTTTCGAAGAAATCGTTGCGGCGACACACATGTTCTTACTAAACCGGGAATGTCGCATGCAAATCGGTCGTGCATGAACGATACAGATTTCTTGTAGTTTGGCAGGAAGGCAATAGATCAGTTTGGGTTAAATGATCAAAGAACTTATGTCCTCTCAAGGTAATTAGCCAGCCAACTTTTATGGTGGAGATATCCAGTTTCTTCAGTGTAGAATAGTTAAGTTCATACTGAAGAATGGTTATTTTAGATGAAATGCTGACGAATTGTTCTATAAACTAGTAGGAAGTTTAGCCCACTTTTGTGCAGGTATAAGACCCTTTTCTATGGAAGTACTACTATCGTAAAAAAATACTATCAAGTATCTATTTCGTTCAATTACTAGTCGTGGTTAAATCCAGTTAACTGGCATTTTTTATCCTAGACAGATAAAATTCAGACGACAGTTTATGTACAGATTTTGCGTCTACTGTCTGTGCTGTAAACCATTTTTCCTTTGTCTTGTGCTGTCTGCAAAATGGTCCTGCAGTTCAACGTGTTACAAATCTAGCTACCTTGTACTTGAATGGGAGATGGACTACATTTTCATGGCATCCACAGAATTGACATTGCTCATTGCCAGACCACCCTCTTTTCATGAGGTTGTCGTTGGTTATTCACAGAAATTATAAAAGACGGTGTTCAACTACATCGATTCAAACTATTACACACACACTACATCAAATTAATTACCCACACATACTACATCGATTCAAACTATTACACACACATACTACTTCAAATTCATTACCCACACATACTACATCGATTCAAACCATTACACTTTTTTGTCGATGCTAACTTCCTGCTACGCTCTCCATACTACAAATTAATTAGCCACACATACTATAGAAATTCACTAGAGCTCTGTCTTCACTCGAGGGAAATCAGAACCACCAGATTGTCGAAGCTTAGTTCCCCCACCAAAACTGTGTGCGCCGTCACGAAACAGTGGTGGTCCTATGCCATCGAGCCTTCCAGGCCAACACTGCAGGCGATGAGGACGCTTTCTGGCCCCCTCTTCGTGGCCCTGAATGCCATGTACTGATTCCAGAACCTCCTCCAAGTGGATGATGACCGGGTGCTTCCAGAAAAGCTGTTGTCCTGTCCTGCTTGGAATATGAAATTATAAAACATCGATTCAAACTATTACACACACACTACATCAAATTCATTACCCACACATATTACATCGATTCAAACTATTACACACACATACTGCTTCAAATTCATTACCCACACATACTACATCGATTCAAACCATTACACATTTTTAGTCGATGCTAACTTCCTGCTACGCTCTCCATACTACAAATTCATTAGCCACATATACTATAGAAATTCACTAGAGCTCTGTCTTCACTCGAGGGAAATTAGAACCACCAGCTTGTCCAAGCCTAGTTCCCCCACCGAAACGTGTGTGCCGTCGCGAAATGATAGTGGTCCTGTGCCATCGAGCCTTCCAGGCCAACACTGCAAGCGACAAGGATGCTTTCTGGCCACCTCTTCGTGGCCATGAATGCCATGTACCGATTCCAGAACCTCCTCTAGGTGGATGATGACCGGGTGCTTCTAGAAAAGTTGTCACCCTGTCCTGCTTGGAATCTGCACCTCGTACATCTTAGGAACAACGTCAGGATCTTTCAGGCATGCCTTTACCTCGATGACCCATCTGTCGCTCGGTGGCATGATTTCCTCCATCTCGCCGCCAAGGCTACAGACAACCTGCTTGAGGGCCTCCAGCTCCCAAGAATCCAATGGGAGGCCGTCAAAGCCGAGTGTGGAGAAGAAACAAAGCTGCCCCGAACGATCGTCCCACCCACAGGCGCGATGCCAACACATGAAGCTCATTTTCTCCCTGCAGCACTCGAAAGAACGGGAAGAATGCAGAACACGCACGGTGTCGGAGATGTGCTTGAACCGGACGAAAAAATAGAATGGAGAGCGCATACCTCAATCTTGACCTCATTTCGTCTGATCCCAAAACAAGACCTGAAAGCCGCTAGGAACTCTACCGGTGACACGGCAGGACGGACGCCCAGCACGGTGTCCATGAGAGCGTGGTCGTCGAACTGCTGTGCCAGGGCTACCATGCCTGGGGTGCGCGATAGCACACAACTGCTCGAGGCCCGTCGCCGCCCAGGATCGCCCGACGGGACGCGCTCCATCGTGCAAGAAGGACTAGCCAGAGGCGAGATATTAGTCCGGGGACGTGAAGCTCCGATACGATAGACGATGTGAGGGCAACGACTCCGAGCTTCGATTAGAGGCGTGGGAGGTTGACCGGACATGACGGGGATGCAAATTAGAGCAAGTGCGAGATCCGATCTGAGACAAGCAGCCGAAGCTGAGCAAAGGTTATGGGGAGGGGAGCAGGTGAGAAGAGCAGAGCAGAGCAAAGAAATAGATGTGGTCCACGTAGGGATAAACTAGTCCACGACCACGAAAGATAACGGGGAATAATGGCAGGGCAGGCCTAGAAGAGTTGACCTAACGGTGATATCTGAGTTCAACCTTTTTTCGGCTGGTTCGAACGACCGTTTGGCTGTTAGATTTGTATTCATCCCCATTTGGCCCTTCTGGACAATTGGCAATTCTACTACGGCCCCTACACGAGATTGATGACAACTTGGGTACCAGGATGCACTCGCCCAGGAACTTTGGTACCGCAAACCAACAATCCCCTCAGTGAGAGGGGGGCTTGAGGGGCTGGTATAGCAAGAATTGCCTCGCGGCAAGCTCTCTCCTTGTTCTCCACGAGGATAGTCGACCGGCCTCTCCTCAGGGGAGCCATAGCTTGCAGGGGGAGGGAGGTGGCGACAGGAGGAAGAAGATAGTGATTAGTGTGGGAGAAGAGTTAAAGAGTACATGCCGTGGTCCAGTAGTACTACTACTATTATACCAGACCACCGTGTATGGTCTACCTTCTCAAAGAAGCTAGGGAGGCAGGGATAGGGAAGAAATGGGACTTGTCTTTATTGCGATGGATAGTTCAATGGTCTTTGGCGCCGCCTAAAATCCAGTATATAATAAGAGGAGTGCGAGCCTACCCTTAAAAAATGAGTGGGACCGAGTGGTAATCACGAGCATCAGCGTGCACGTTCCGCGTGCGTGTGTCATGTGTTGATGGGGAAATGACACGCGCAACTGTTGCACGATCACGTCGGCACGTCGAACTCTGTTGAACTCCATGTCGACAGGCACGCATAGGATATTTATGAGTCTAGAATACGCTGTGCCACTTTTGTTGTGATCAAATTATGTTCAGTATGCGAGATATTACATTTTTTTAATAATCGACAAATTCATGCGTGTACACGACGCACGAAACCGTTGCTCGCCCCTTGATCAGATCGGCACCCAACTCTATGTACCTGCCATCCCTCATTCCGAACAACTTCCCCGAGCACGATGCCCCCTTGTCATGGCAATGGCAGGTCCAAGCCATCCACTGACCGTCCGGTGTCCCCTGCTCTTCGCTGCATTGTTCGCGCTCGCGAGTCGCCTACTGAGGCAGCACGTCATGTTCGACCGCGCTAGGATCCATCGACATCGGCACTCGAGGACACATCGACGTCGAAGCTCGTACCGGCCGCATAGGAGGAGCGTGGGGTACCTGCAGCGACGGACGAGCGCAAAGCAGCAGCCAGGACGGGGTGCGTGTTGCACCGGCGAGTACGGACATGAAGAGGAATGAGAAGAAGACCAGGAGAAGAGAGAAGACAGCTATTTGGACGAGTCCGACTCGGCCAACGAGGAGGCGTTCATAGATCAGTTGGAGGCAGAAGCAGAGGAAGGACCTGTGGGACTACGAATAGGAGGAGTTGGAGGACTCCGATGAGGAGATAGTGCGCTTATACAAAGAAGGGGGTGGTGTCGAGTCATCAGAGGAGGACACCGATGGCGGCGATGGCAAGGACCATGACGTTGACGAAGACGACGACGAACTAGAAGACGAAGACGAGAGCTTCTTCGAAATATCATCATTTATTTAATTTATTTTTTATGATGGTTTTTCACTTGTTTATGGAGGTAAAGTATCGGTGGCACGGATACAGAGGTGGCATGGATAGGATAGACCCTTCTTTGAAATATGATTATTTATTTTATTTATTTTTTGAGATGTTTTTTCAGTTGTTTATGGAGGTAAAGTATCGGTGGCACAGATAGAGAGGTGGCACGGATAGACCCTACAAAAAAATGTGGAGGAGGGAGGGGTTATCATGCCCATTGGACCACAGAGGATCAATGGTTGGTGGGCATGATCCACGTGACATCTGTGTCAGCCAATCAGGGTGTAGCAGGCAGAGTGAGCACACGTTTGGGATTTTGTGAGACTTGTGACCGAGAGAGAGGGAAAATTTCAGTAGTATAAAAAAACCAAGGGCAAGACAGAATAAGGGATTCAAATAGAAAATAGAAAGAGTAGGCAAGTGTGTTCCTTTAAGAAATGGAAAATGCATGTTTCGTACTAAACCACATGGATCCATCAGTGTCATTTGAATGTTGTGTTCCTTTAATAAACCACAACTAGTGTCATCTGCATGTGTGTTATTTTACTAAACCACATGGATCCACCAGTGTCATTTGCATGTGTGTCCTTTTCATAAACCATAGCTAGAGTCAGTGCATGTGTGTTCCTTTCCTAAAGCAATTGGATCCACCAGTGTCATTGCATGTGTGTCCTTTTCATAAACCACAACTACAGTCATTGCATGTTTGTGCTATTCATAAACAACCACTAGTGTCATTTGCATGTGTGTTATTTTACTAAACCACATGGATCCACCAGTGTAATTTGCATGTGTGTTCTTTTCATAAACCACCACCAGTGTCATCTGCATGTGTGTTCCTTTCCTAAACCACAACTAGAGTCATTGCATGTGTGTCCTTTTCATAAACCACAACTAGAGTCATTGCATGTTTGTTCTTTTCATAAACCACCTGGATCCACCAGAGTCCTTGCATGTCATTGCATATGTGTCAATTTCCTAAACCACAGCTAGAGTCATTGTATGTTTGTTCTTTCCATAAACCACCACTAGTGTCATTTGCATGTGTGTTATTTTACTAAACCACATGGATCCACTAGTGTCATTTGCATGTGTGTTCTTTTCATAAACCACCACCAGTTCATTTCATAAAGCACCTGGATCCACCAGAGTCCCTGCATGTGTGTTCTTTTCCTAAACCACCACTATATTCATTGCATGTGTGTCCTTTTCATAAACCACCTGGATCCACTAGAGTCATTTGCATGTGTGTTCTTTTCATTAACCACCAGTGTCATTGCATGTGTATTCCTTTCCTAAACCACCACTTGGATCCACCAGAGTCATTGTATGTCATTCCATGTGTGTCCTTTTCCTAAACCACAACTAGAGTCATTGCATGTTTGTTCTTTTCATAAACCACCACTAGTGTCATTTGCATGTGTGTTATTTTACTAAACCGCATGGATTCAGCAGTATCATTTGCATGTGTGTTCTTTTCATAAACCACCACCAGTGTTATTTGCATGTGTGTTCCTTTCCAAAACCACATGGGTCCAGCAGTGTCATTGCATGTATGTCCATTTCATGAACCACAACCAGAGTCATTGCATGTTTGTTCTTTTCATAAACCACCTGGATCCACCAGAGTCCTTACATGTGTGTTCTTTTCCTAAACCACCACTAGAGTAATTGCATGTGTGTCCTTTTCATAAACCACATGAATCCACCAAAGTCATTTGCGTGTGTGTTCTTCTCATTAACCACCACTAGTGTCATTACATGTGTGTTCCTTTCCTAAACCACCACATGGATCCACTAGAGTCATTGCAGGTCATTGCATGTGTGTCCTTTTCCTAAACCACAAGTATAATCATTGCATGTTTGTTCTTTTCATAAACCACCACTAGTGTCATTTGCATGTGTGTTCTTTCTGTAAACCACATGGATCCACCAGAGTCATTTGCATGTGTGTTCTGTTCATAAACCACCACCACTGTCATTTGCATGTGTGTTCCTTTCCTAAACCACATGGATCCACCAGAGTCCTTGAATATAATTGCATGTGTGTCCTTTTCATAAACCACAACTAAATTCATTGCATGTTTGCTGTTTTCATAAACCACTTGGATCCACCAGAGTCCTTGCATGTGTGTTCTTTTCCTAAACCACCACAAGAGTCATTGCATGTGTGTCCTTTTCATAAACCACCTAGATCCACCAGAGTCATTTGCATGTCTCTTATTTTCATTAACCATAACTAGAGTCATTGCATGTTTGTTCTTTTCATAAACCACCTAGATTCACCAGAGTCCTTGCATGTTTTTTCTTTTCCTAAACCAACACTAGAGTCATTGCATTTGTGTCCATTTTCATAAACCACCTGGATCCACCAGAGTCAATTGCATGTGTGTCCTTTTCATAAACCACAACTAGAGTCATTGCATGTTTGTTCTTTTCGTAAACCAGCACTTGGATTCACCAAAGTCCTTGCATGTCATTCCATGTATGTCCTTTTCCTAATCCACAAAGTCATTGCATGTTTGTTCTTTACATAAACCACCACTAGTGTCATTTGCATGTGTGTTATTTTACTAAACCACATGGATCCACGAGTGTCATTTGCATGTATGTTATTTTCATAAACCACCACTAGTGTCATTTGCATGTGTGTTCCTTTCCTAAACCACATGGATCCACCAGTGTCCTTGCATGTCATTGCATGTTAGTCCTTTTCATAAATCACCACTAGAGTCATTGCATGTTTGTTCTTTTCGTAAACCACATGGATCGACTAGAGCGACTCCAGCATGTGTGTTCTTCTCATAAACCACATGGATCCACTGATGTCATTGCATGTGGTGTTCTTCTCATAAAGCACATTGATCCACTAGAGTTCATTGCATGTGTGTGTCAGTGAGCAGCACTATGGTTTTTGAAAAGAACACATGCAATGATGCCACACCAGCATGTGCTGTTCTTTTCATAAACCACACGGATCCACTGATGCCACTCCAGCATGTGGTGTTCTCATAAACCACATCGATCCACTAGAGTTCATTGCATGTGTGCGTGTGATAGTAGGCATCACTGTGGTTTAATAAAAGAACACATGCAATGATGCCACTCTGATACGTCCAAAACGTATATACTTTCCCAAACACTTTTGCTATTGTTTCTCCTCTAATTTGTGTGATTTGGATACAACTAATGCGGACTGATGCTGTTTTCAGCAGAATTGCTTTGGTGTCTCGTTTTTGTGCAGGAAATCAACTTTCAGGAAATATCTTGGAAAATATCACAAAACTCTATTTTACTAGAAGACTCACGGACCCAGAAGACGGGAAGAAGAGGAGCCACGAGGGGCCAACACCCCCTGGCCACGTGGGCCAGGCCAGGCCGCACCAAGAGGTGTTGTGGCCGCCTCGGATTCCGACTCGACCACTCCTTTCACCTATAAAAGCCCTCTGACCTAAAACAGACAAGGGGTTTCGATTTTTTTCCAAATAGAGTTCCGTTGTGCCGCCAGCACCAGATACCGCGATTCGGAACTAGAAACTCCATTCTGGCACCCTGTCGAGACGGGGAATTGGAGGAGATCATCGCCATCATCATCACCATCGCTTCTCCATCAATCATCCATGATCACCCCATCCATGATCACCCCATCCATGAGTGAGTAGTCCCTTGTTGAAGGCTATGGGATGGTAGGGATTCGATGAGATCGTTCATGTAATTGCATCAGATTGTTTGGGCATGGTGCCTAGTATCTATTGTTAGTGCTTTTTGACTTTGTTGCAACTTGTTATGCTTAATGCTTATCACTAGGGCCCGAGTACCATGATTTCAGATCTGAACATGTTATTGATTCATGATGATAGTATTGTTTATGATCTTACCTAACAGTTGTATTCATATATTATTGTTCGGAACCAAAAGCCCCGAAGTGACAATAATCAGGATAATTGGAGGGGATGGCTGCGATATGAGGATCACGTGTGTTCACGGAGTGTTAATGCTTTGCTCCGGTGCTCTATTAAAAGGAGCACCTTAATTGCCAGTACATTCCCTTGAGGCCCCGCTGCAACGGGCTGGCAGGACAAAAGATGTTGTGCAAGTTCTCATTATGAGCACGTATGACTATATATAGAACACATGCCTATGATTATTTAGTACTCGGATGCTTTACCTTATTTATCTGCATATGCCCTATATCTTGATTGCTACATGAATTGCCTTGTCCATGCAACACCCGTCCATCCATCCCTGTGCCGACAGTGCTTTAATCCTACTGTTTACTACAATTGTTACTATTGTCTTTACTTTTACTACTGCTATTACTTTGCTACTGCTATTACAAAATTGTTGCTACTGATAAACTATTGCGAGCAAGATTGTTTCCAGGTGCAGCTGAATTGACAAGTCAGTTGGTAAGGCTTATAAATATTCTTTGGCTCCCCTTGTGTCGAATCAATAAATTGGGTTTTACTTCCCTCGAAGACTGTTGCGGTCCCGTATACTTGTGGGTCATCAAGACTGTTTTCTGTCACCGTTGTCGGGGAGCATAACTCTATTTATCAAGTTCACTTGGAATCACTATTGTTCGCCGCTATCCATTCATCATGGGTAAATCTTGTGATGGAAAGGTTCCTATATTACCATCCACTACAAGGAGAGGTATAGTTCTGAACACCTCTGTTGCTCTTGATTCACCATCTGTGATGAGTAAGCTCCTTACACCACCACCACATACACATGCTACACATACTGCTACTCCTGATGAATCTGAAACTTCTTATACTTATGATGCTACTTCTACTATGCTTGATAAGAGTGGTTCATTAGGTCCTTTCCTAGATGCTATGATTGCTAGAACTATAGCTGGAAATACTGAAACTCCTAGTGAAGATACTACTACACTTGTTATTTCACCTGAGTCTAGAGAGAGCTATGATATTGAAGACGAATATATAGAAATTACTAATGAATTTATTAAAGAATGCCATAACACTCATGGTAGGAGTGCTATTAATAGTCTTCTTGAGAAACATACTGTTAGACCTAAATTATCTCCTAATGCTAAGTTTGCTACTTCTCCCATAAACATCAAATATAAGGATTATGATTTCTCTCTTGATTTATCTTACATAACCATTGTTGAGAAAGAACCTTTTTGTGGGACTAAGAATGAAAGTGTTGTAGCCCATATGATTGAGCTTTCTACCATGAGTGGCCTATTTTCTGATGATATTAAGATGCGCGCCTACTTTGTTGCTAAAATTTTCCCTTTTCACTAAAAGGAGAACCTAAAGCTTGGTTTAATAATTTACCTCTTGGATCCACTGATAGCCCCGATTGCTTGATTGATACTTTCTTTCAGAATTATTTCCCTCCTAGTGCTAGACATGCCATTTTACAGGAACTTTTTGATTTTAAACAGGGAGAAAAGGAGATATTGCATGAATCATGGGCAAGGTTTTGTGCTTTGATTCATGCACATCATGTGTGTCCATTACCTAAAAATGAGCTTCTTGATATATATTATAATGGACTAACTGAAGAATCTAGGACATACCTGGATACTTGTGCGGATTGTGTTTTCAGGAAGAGAACTCCCAAAGAATCTGAGGAATTAATGGCTAAAATAAGCAAGAATTATGATGACTGGACTTCACCTGAGTCAACTTCACTTGAGTCAACTACACCTGAGTCAACTACACCCGAGTCCACTGTGCCTGAGCCAACACCAACACCAAAGAAGAGGGGAGTTATTGAACTAAATGATGAAGTATTGAAGGAAGCTAAGAAATGTCTAAAGGAAAAGGGTATTAAATCTGAAGATGTGAAGAATTTACCTCCTATGGAAGAATTATGTAAGCCAATCTCCCACTCATCCACTATTGAGGTACACTCTCTCCAACATTTTGGTGAAGGTGATATTCCTTATTCTAAACCTCCTGATCAATGCTTAGAAGAATTTGATATTTTTATTGTTAAGCAAGATAATTTTAATAAAGAGTGCAGAATCATTTGATGGAAAACTCTAGAGCTATTATTGAGTTAAGGATATTGTGGAAAGAACCTCTAATGATGTTAAAATGCTTGTTAAACATTTCCAAATGGTTCAAACTCAAATTGATCATCTTATTAAAGTAAAAAAAGATTTGCTAGTTAATGCTTCTAAAGAAAAACATGCTTATGAAATTAGAACTAGATGTGGTGCTGCCACCCAGGATCCTCTATATTCCGAGGGGCTTCCCAAAAGAATTGAGTAGGATTCCCAACAAATTGAAAATAGTGGTACTTCTTCTAAGAGAAAGAAAAAGAAACATAAAACAGTTGTAGAATCTTCTAAACCTGCTAAAGATCCTAATAGTATATCTGTCTCTGATGCTGAAAATGAGAGTGGTAATTAGAAAAATGATTCTCCTGATAAAGAAGAAATTGAAGAAGAACCCGAAAGGAATACTAAGAATGCTAAGTACACTAAGGAAGATTTTGTTGCTAATAAACATGGTAGTGAAAGAGAGCCCTGTGTTCAAAAACCAATGCCTTTGCGTGATAAGAAACACAAGTCAAAGGAAGACGAACACTATAATAAGTTTTGTGAGTGGATGAAAGCTTTATTTTTGCTAATTCCTTTAACTGATGCTATTAAATTGCCTCCTTATTCAAAGTATATGAAGGATATTGTCTCTAATAAAAGAAAAATCCGTAATGAGGAAATTTCTACTTTACTTGCTAATTATTCCTTTAATGGTAAGGTTCCAAAGAAACTTGGAGACCAAGGGATTCCAACTATTCCATGTTCTATTAAAAATAATTATGTTGGAACTGCTTTGTGTGATTTGGGTGTAGGAGTTAGTGTTATGCCTTTTTCTCACTACAAAACACTTCAATCGGAGAAACTAATACCAACTGATATAACTTTACAAATGCCTGATAAATCTACTACTATTCCTATTGGTATATGTGAGGATGTACCTATTCAAGTGGCTCATAATTGCTTAATATTAACTGACTTTGTTGTGCTTGAAATGCCTGAAGATGATAATATGTCTATTATTCTTGGGAGACCTTTTCTTAACACTACAGGAGCTGTCATTAATTCTAATCAAGGAAAGCTAACTTTTAATGTTAATGACAATGAGCATACTATCTATTTCCCCAAGAAGATTGATAAGACCTATGGCCTAAATTCAATTGAAAATATTGAGGGCATTCAAGTTGGAGAAATATATTGTCCCATACCAAGAGAAAACTCTGAAATTATTATGATTGGGACCATTGCTATCAAGGTTGAGGTAACATAATCATTTAGTGGAATACAAAGTTCTGTTTCATATAAAATTGTTTTGGTAACAAGACCTGATCAACCTTGTTAACAAAGGGATTTTAATGAACAAAACAATGTTTTCACCATGATTATCTTTGCTTACCTTTATTTTACCCATTTTAATTTTTGCTTTCACTTAGTTTACTTTTCTATTGCTAGTTCCTTGCATATTAGAGTGTCTTAGAATGTCTGAAGTTTTAGTTTTGTTTTGTTAGTGCATCACTCCAAAATTATCTTCTTCCAGAAAATTATTCATCAATACCTGAAAATTGCTGAAAAATAAAGTGTCTCGAAAAATTCCAAAAAAATTATATTAAATTTTAACATAAAAAAAAGGGCCAAAGAAGTACCTTGAGTGACCCAGGGGGGGCACCAGCAAGGCACACCACTTGGTGGCGCAGCCACACCAGGGGCGCGCTTGGCCATGGTGTGGGCCGCCCCTGGCCCTCCACTTACTCTCCCTCTTGCCACTACCTTCTCTCTCCCGAGAAAACACTAGTTCATTGCTCAAACCCGTGTTCTTGTTGTTCTTGCTCGCGATTTTCGATCTTCTTGCTCAGCCCATCTTTGCTGCTGAGATTTGGAGCATTTGATCTCCGATATGTGACTCCTTCGCTTGTCCAAGTAGATTTGTGATTAGTGGATTATATCTTGAGTATTTTGCTACTGTAGGTGATAGGTTATGTGATCTTTAAGCTTGTCCATTGCTTATAGAAATTGTTTTGATGCATGTTTAGGCCTCTTACAAGTCCCTATAAGTAGTTCCTTTCATTATGTAATCACTTTGCAATCACTTGTATGATGGTTGTCTAAAATTTCAGAAAAAGGAGAGATGAACAATCATACTTTTGGGGAAGTATTTGAGAGAGACACACCCAGGAGGGCAAGGCCTTCAAGATCAGCATCTCAATTTAGGCTATCATATAATGAAGATCTTATTGCACCATGCTTTGGAAATGAAGGGGATGAGGGAGATGCTCATCCATCCACCTTCCCTTGCTTTGCCTTTTTGCAAGCTGCAGGGATCCTTGATGATTTCCTACTTCTTGTTCAGAGGGTGGGTCTAACCACTTACATGCAGGATGAGAGTGAGCAATATGTTGTGCTCACCAAAACTTTCGTTGAAAGTTTCACTTTCACTAACACCCCTTATAGGTTAACTGTTTTGTTGAAAATTTATAATATGCCTATTACCATGCCATTGGAAAGATTTTGTAGAATTATAGGCATAGGAATGACTGGGATAGTGAAGAAGATCCAAGGTCAACCCGCTGATTTGCTGGAGCTCTACCGAAGTGTGACAAATGATGATGATCGCACAGCTCGGCGTGGGAAAATAAGGAACATTCAACTCCCAGCTCTTAGATATTTTGCTTACTATCTTGCCACTAGCATTCTTAGTAGGGAAAACACTAGTAATATCTCTAATTATTATTTAGCCTTTCTTGCTGCTGCACTTAATAATGATACCAAGTATAATCTTGGTTCCCTCATTACCCGTTGCTTAGCTGCTAGAGGACCCATTTATGGGCGCATTATTGCCACACGCATGGCTGCTACCTTAGAACTTTCTGTTGATCCTAATGACATTGTGTTGACACCACAAAGGCTTGATTTTTCTTCTATGAAAACACATCACTTTGTTACTACTGACTCTAGTACCGAGAATTTAGTTTACAGGATGTTGTTTACTGATGGATACGAGAGGGAAATTCCTTTGCCATAGTCCACTTTGTTCAGTATTTGCAGGATGCCATGGTCGTGTTCCAAGGAGGAGGTTGACGAGCAGCTTCGCTTGCTTGGTTTCCATGGGAAGAACCAGGGGGATGTGCCCTCTTACGACTACTCTGCGTACTACGCTGGGGTGTCCTCGAGTTCATATCAGGATGAAGGCACTTCTTCGCCATATTATGGAGGCGCTCCTTCCTGGTCACCTTGGGATTGATACCCACTTAGGCCAAAAGCCTAAGCTTGGGGGAGGTATACCGACATCACACTCATCTACATATCATGTTCAGTCGGTACTTTGCATATCCATGTTTCGTTTTCTTTTTAGTTTTTGTTCTTGCTTTATTTCTTCTTTCCAAAACACAAAAAGACCAAAAATATTTTCATTATTTCTCTTTGTTTGCTTATTTATCCTTTAGCCCTGGTTTGCTTCTTCCTTTTAGCTTTGTTTTGATTATTCAAAAAAACCCAAAAAGATTTCACTTTGCTTGTTCTTCGCTTCAGTTCTTTCCTTTAAAAATCGAAAAACCCAAAAATATTTCGCTTTGCTTGTTCTTCCCATCGGTTCTTGCCATTAAAAATGGAAAATCCAAAAATATTTGTTGTTCTTCTCTGGTTTTGTAAAGTTCATTGCAGGGTTCAGAGGTCCTCAGTGACTCCTTGGAGATTGGATTTATCTTATTATTCAAGTCACACAAGTAAAAGGCAATAATGATTTATGACAACTCGAGGTGTGGTAAGAGGCTAGTATGAACTCTATTAGTTTTGTACATATACTCATCATTGTGAGCATGCTTAGTCTATTTATGTAAGGTGTATGTTATTTAATGGATACTTAGTGGTCCTTGCCTGCTTATGATCAGTTCCAATCCATTATTAGTTCGTAACATGTCATATAACAGTTTGCTTGCATTGTTTTATTCATAACTTGGTATGACATTGTGGTGTACTCCTCTGAATGTTCTATTTGAATCGACTTGGCACATGCTCACACCTGCATATGACTAAACAAAAAGTCAGTTAAGCCTTGATGATCTGCCTCAGAGTTCTTGTATCACTTTTATATCACTATTAATTTTGTTTTATTGCAAGCATGATTATGACAGTTACTGCTCTCTCGATTGTCGCTCCCCTTCTATTGCTAGACTTCACTTGTGCCGAGTACTTTACTCGTGCATCCAACTCCCTAAAACCAAACTTGTTAAAAAGAGTCCACCATATCTACCTATTAGCATTATTGCTATTCCTTGCATATTTATTATGCTCTGTTTTCTTCCAATAAAAATGTTTGCTTGTTATGTGAAAATTAGTTAGTAAATTTCTCACGAACTTGATGGCACACTTTACTTTCTTGCACTTAATAAACTTGAACCATTGTTGATGGGTTCGTAGCATGGAAAACAAAAAAATTCTACCGCAAGAACGAACAAAACCCAGATCTAATCTAGATAAAAGCCAAGATCTAATCTATTAGACATGTGCAACGAGATAGATATGTACTAACCCTCGTAGATCCGAAAGCGTTACGAGATTGGATCTCGTGGTTGATGTAGTCGACCACTTGCCAATCTCAAGATTGAGTGGACGATCCTTCTGGCACCGTGTTCTGGCACCGCTTCCGCAGTCGGTCACACGTGCGGAGTCGAAGCAGACCTTCCTCTCCTCGTTCCAGCGAGCAGCGGAGGTAGTAGATCTTCTCCTCGGAATCCCAGCAGCATGACGGCGTGGTGGTGGTGGTGGAGTAGAGAATTCTGCAGGGCTTCGCCTATGCCTGTGCACAAGAAAGGAGGAGGAGAGAGGCGGCAGAGATTTGGTGTTATGGAGGAGGGCCTAGAGGTGGCGCCCTTGCCCCTCTAATTAAAGGGGGGAGGGCGCCTTGGGAGGGGGAGTCCTAGTAGGACTCCCCACCTCCTTGGCCGGAGGATTGGGGAGGGGGGAGGAGTCCTCCTCCCCCATGACTCCTAGTCTTGACCCACCAGGACTCCTTGATCCCTTCCTTGGTTTTCAAGCAAACTCCAAGAAACCTTCTAGAACCTTCCGGAACATTCAAAACCTTCTAGAATCCTCATACAAACACTCCGGAACATTTCCTAACTTAGAAAATGATCCCCAATATATGAATCTTATTCTCCGGACAATTCCGGATCTCCTCGTGATGTCCCGGATCCAATCCGAGACTCCGAACAACATTCGGTCTCCAACGCATATTCCATATCTACTTAAAACAACTTCGAACCTTAAGTGTGTCACCCTACGGTTCGTGAATATGTAGACATGACATAGACACATCTCCTATCAATAACCATTAGCGGGACCTGGAGATCCATAATGGCTCCCACATACTCAACGATGACTACGTGATCGATAGAACCATTCACATACGAAACCAATTCCCTTTGTCACGTGATACTATACTTATCCGATGTTTGATCGTCGGTATCTTCATACCTAGTTCTACCTCGTTACTGATAAGTACTCTTTACTCGTTCCAGGTTATGTCATCCCTTGTGACCCAGTCACATGCTTGCAAGCTAATTAGATGACATTCCACCAAGAGGGCCCAAAGCATATTTATCCGTCATATGGATGGACAAATCCCAATCTTGGTCCATGCGCATCAACACATACTTTCAGAATACCCAATGACACCTTTATGACCACCCAGTTACGAAGTGGTGTTTGATGTCATCAAAGTACCCATCCGGTGATGGTGATTAACATAACCTCATGGTCGAAGGATTAGGTTACTATGTATTTTAAAGCTTATAGCAAACGAACTTAATGACTTGATCTTATGTTATGCTTACTACGGGTGTGTGTGTCCATCACATCATTCTCCTAATGATATGATCTTCTTATTAACGACATCCAATGTCCATGATCAAGAAACGATGATCATCCATTAATCAACAAGCTAGTTTAACAAGAGGCTTACTAGGGACTCTATTATGTTTACAAAACACACAAGTATTAATGTTTTCGGTTAATACAATTATAGCATGGGATGTAAACATTTATCATAAACATAAAGATATAATAATAACCACTTTATTATTGCCTCTTGGGCATATCTCCAACAGTCTCCCACTTGCACTAGAGTCAATAATCTAGTTAAAAAACTTGTGCATTCAACACCTATGGCTTTATGGTGGTGTATAGACACTATTGCTAGTGGTAAACATAATCTTCGGATCTGACACTTCCAGGTCCGTGTGTATTTGCATGACCTTGCGTCTCTACGCATTACTCATTCTCCAATGAGATGGCATTGTATAAATCTGGTCCTTTGGTGAGACCTTTAGTTCCTTGGGATTAAATCATGTTGATACAATTGTCGTACAATGTATCTTCATAGTATTATCCCGCTATGAACCACACCTAGTTTGATAACAAACTACTTGACACAAATGCCCTCCTTTGCTGCTACTATAGCAGTTATATACTTAGCCTTTTGTTGTAGTATCCGTCACAATATCTCAACTTTGGAACTCATCCAAATCCATCATGGAACATCCTTTCCATTATATTGTGCTACCCATAGTCTAAATTGAGATAAATTTAATTTGTATCTTGTGACAAAACTAGTATCAATGTAACACTTTACAATGAACTACCTTTAACTATTTGTCACTTATACACGATATATTCTTACTTCTTCCAAAGCTCATAAGAATATCTTTACTATTGTCCAATGATCATCTTATGAATCATTCTGGTATATGCTCATAACATTTAGAGCATAGGACATATCTGGATGTGTACATCTCAAAGAATGATTGATCAAAATATTCTTGTGATTTCACCAAGTGTAAAATCACTTGAATCTCGTGTCAACACACTTGAATCTTGATTTAGTCCTTTTCGTGCGTCAAGGACCTTTCTTGTTGTTTCCATATTGAACTCATTCAACATCTTATCTATGTACATTTGGCAAAACCATATTAGCGCCTCAATCTATCCATATAGACATTGATGCCTAATTCTTGAGTTATGCCTAAGTCTTTCATCGAAATGAAATTCTTAACCTGTGTCAATAAAAGATACATTATTTCTAATCAACAATATGTCTTTCACATAATGAATTAAAAATATGTCTTAGCGCTCCCACTTAATTTCTTGCAAAATGCAAACATCTTCACCGTCACGGTGAAGATTCCAACTCCGCGATGCTCACTTCAACCATTGAAGTTTTGCATACTCTATTAGCATCCTTTGAATTAACAAAACCCTTTGGATCGTGTCATGTACACGTCATAGGTAACCATTCTTTAGAAGAACTTGTTTTGTTTGTTCAACTACCATACACCAAAATATATGTAGTGGTTGCTACATTGATCCGTCCAGACTAAATATCGCTATGAAAGATCAAATCTTATCATAGTCAATTCCTTCAAAATTGTCGTAAACTCTTTCCAACATGTCGACTATTTCATAGATTTGAAACATCCATGTCTATTTCTTTATAGATCCAAACACGACTGATAGGCTTCACGCCTTTCCGGAGGGTCTTCAAGTTCAGAAACTTGATTTCTCGTGTATGGATACTATCACGGATTCCATGACTTCTAGTCATTTTATGGAGTCAGGGCCCATCATCGCTTATTTGCATGTAGTGGGTTCATCATTGTCAAAACAATAATGACTTACTTATCAAATCTTACTATTTGATTCTTACCGACCCACACGGTTCTATAGGAACTCTAATCTCCGAGATCACACCTTTTGTAATCACGAGAGCCATGAGCATTGTGGCCGCCACCGGGATACTTTCCGGTGCTGCGCTACTTAGCACATATAGCTAAGGTTCAACAACCTTATCAAAGTTCTATTGTTCTCCCACATAACTTTTCACGAAAAATTCCTTCTCAAGAAACTTGACGTTCCAGGTGACAAACTCTTTTGTCCTTGGCGTTATGGAGAAATTCCCAACAAATTCTTTGGAATAACCTACAAAGACGTGCTTATCCGACTTTGGTTGTAAACATTTTACTTATGCATAGCATACCAAATTTTTTAAGAAAGGACAACCTGGGTTTTATCCCAAACCATGATTTATATGGTGTCATTTCAATGGATCACGATGGAGCTCTTTTCAGTGTAAAAGCGGTAGTCACTAAAGCTTTAATCTTTAAAATATAATGGCAGTTTTATAAATGACACCTTTGATCTTACCATGTAAAACAAGGTTTCATTACATATCTCGAACACTCCATACTCCTATGGTGTTTTGGGAAATGTAAATCCATGGAACGATTCCTCAAATCTTAGGTGTTTTGCTAAACTTGTAACTCAAACATCTTTCTTTATGATCCAATCATAAACTCTTTTATTTTTCTTGTTACAATGATTTTCCACTTCATCTTGAAAGTCTTTGAACATTTTTCAAATGTTTCATACTTCTTCCATATTTAGTAAGTATATACATATACTCACTCAAATCTTCGGAGAAAGCATATGAAGTTGAAATCCATCGCCCACGACTACACATAATGGACTATATACATCAATATGTACAAATTCCAATCAGTTAGTCATCCGTTCCTCTTTTGGCCTACGAACGGAGTTTTAATTATCTCCAGGAAAGTATCACAAGCGTCATTTGATCCAAATCAAAGACTCCAAAGATCCATCAACATGGAGTTTCTTCATGTATCCCTTTCAATATAATTTAAACGGCGATGTCACTTTGCAAGTGATCTTTCAATCATTTGTCTTGCGACATTTTAGTATTAGTTTTATGGTTGTTATTTCTCCTACCAGACTTGTATATTATCCATCTATTATCGAATACGGTAATTATTTGAACAACCTTTTGTCGTCATAATACCTGATCAAAATAACAATTATTGAAACAAATCTTGAAGGCCAGCTTTGATGTTAACGAGCAACACAACAACCCTTTGTTTGTTTTCGATGAACATCATCACATTTTCTCTTGCTAGTTACTTAGGCCATTGCAGTTCATGAATTGTGTTGTCCTGTATGACACTTCATACCAACCAATTTCGGTATCCAATACCGGAGAACCACATTGTTTAACAAGCAAGGAATACAACCATAACATGTATATCTTCTATATGCCTAAGTTGGACATCTCCAACCTTTTATTTTCTGCCAAATATTTTATAGATTCTCTTTCAGCAATTCCTTTTCTTTTAAAAGAATCTATCAACATCAATAGTGGTGTCATCAACATGACACATGGTACAAAGCGTATATAGTCAACCACTAATACCTTTGGACTTGCACTTTGAGGTGGATCACCATCATCAAATGTTTGGTGTTCTTTCAAAAATCCATTCTTTAGTAATCTTTCAGTGTAGTAAACATTTTACATACATCTCCTATTCATCCTTATCATGACAACTTTCATGATCAAGCTGCTATAGCTTATAAAGGTGAATTGCGAGTATAATGTTTCTTTTTCAAGACCTTTGGAGGATTAGGACGACTAGCGTCTCCAACCTTCACAAATTCTCATCAAATATGAGGACGTATACTCTATCATGTGGTAACCAACACATTGTTTTAGATATCGCAATACCTTTCACATATGATGGTTTCTGAAATATTGCTTTCAGCTCTTAGATAAACTTGATATTAAAAACAATCTTTTGAGTATCAAGAATCATGGAGGCAAACATGATACATTAGATACTAACACTGGAATTGTTACTCTTGATTTAATACTGTTTATTAAACTTCACAGAGTAAACGGAGTTTGCCGAAAGTTTGCAACAGGACTTTTAAACTTTAGATTGACACTCAAAACAATACGATACCAGTTTGTAAAGCAAATATCCCGAATTTCTATAGTTCCACTATCTCAATTATAACTAAGCGTAAGGTGGTGAATGGATGCCAATGACTACAACAAACTATGCAAATTCACTTTGATTGTGTTTATGATAAATTGAGTTCGATTAATCCAAATTACAAATGAACTCCCACTCAAAACAACATCCCTCGAGTTGTTTTAGTGATTACACGAACCAAATCCACTACACCAAGTCTGATCATCACGTGACATGATGTAGCTTTAAAGGCGAACAATCAACATGTTCATCATATCATCCATATGACTCATACTTTACCTTTCGGTATTCCGTGTTCCGAGACCATGTCTGTACATGCTAGGCTCGTCAAGGTTAACCTTAGTTTCCGCATGTGCAAATCTGGCTTGCACCAGTTGTATGCACACGTAGAGTCTATCACATCCGATCATCACGAGATGCTTCGAAACGACGAGTCTTAGCAACGGTGCCAACTAAGGACGAACACCTTATTACTTGATATTTAGTGAGAGGGATCATCTTATAATGCTACCATCGCGACCTAAGCAATACAAGATGCATAAAGGATCAACATCACAGGCAATTCATAATATGTGATATGATATGGCCTTTCTTCTTGTGCCTTTGATCTCCATCTCCAAAGCATGGACATGATCTCCATCATCACCAGCGTGGCGTCAAGGTCCGTGGCGCCGCTTGATGGTTGTCCATCACCAACAGCAACTATTACAACTACTTGGAATAAAGCTATTACATGATGAATAGACACGCAGGTCTTAAACAAAATTTAAAGACAACCATTAGGCTCCTGCCGGTTGCCATATTACAATAAGGATCATTGCATACATCAAATATAATCACAATCACATAATGGCCATATCACATCACAAAACCCCTGCAAAAACGAGTTAGACGCCTCTAATCTTCTTTGCATGTTTTACGTGGCTTGGGGCTTTCGAATAAGAACGGATCTTACCTACGAACATGAACCACAATGTTGATACAAGTGCTATCAAGTGCAAAGTGTAAATTGGATCTATACTATGGTGGGAGAGACAGACACCCGCAAAGCCACTTGTGCAAAGCAAGTTCCACGCCAAGCGTGGAGCAAGTCTCATGTGCGATGACATGTAAGGTTAGCCCGAGCCGCTTCATCCCACCATGCCGCAAGATGCAAAGTACACAAAGCAAAAGACGGCACAAGCACCAACGCCCACAAAACCATTGTGTTCTACTCGTGCAACAGATCTACGCATAGATACGACTCTGATACCACTAATGGGCACGTAGCATGGAAAACAAAAAATTTCTACCGCAAGAACGAACAAAACCCATATCTAATCTAGATAAAAGCCAAGATCTAATCTATTAGACATGTGCAACGAGATAGATATGTACTAACCCTCGTAGATCCGAAAGCGTTACGAGATTGGATCTCGTGGTTGATGTAGTCGATCACTTGCCGATCTCAAGATCAAGTGGACGATCCTTTCGGCAGCGCGTTCCGGCAGCGCTTCCGCAGTCGGTCACACGTGCGGAGTCGAAGCAGACCTTCCTCTCCTCGTTCCAGCGAGCAGCGGAGGTAGTAGATCTTCTCCACGGAATCCCACAAGCATGACGACGTGGTGGTGGTGGTGGAGTAGAGAATTCTGCAGGGCTTCGCCTATGCCTGTGCACAAGAAAGGAGGAGGAGAGAGGCGGCAGAGATTTGGTGTTATGGAGGAGGGCCTAGAGGTGGCGCCCTTGCCCCTCTATTTAAAGGGGGGAGGGCGCCTTGGGAGGGGGAGTCCTAGTAGGACTCCCCACCTCCTTGGCCGGCGGATTGGGGAGGGGGGAGGAGTCCTCCTCCCCCACGACTCCTAGTCTTGACCCACCAGGACTCCTTGATCCCTTCCTTGGTTTTCAAGCAAACTCCAAGAAACCTTCCAGAACATTCCAGAACATTCCGAAACCTTCTAGAATCCTCATACAAACACTCCGGAACATTTCCTAACTTAGAAAATGATCCCCAATATATGAATCTTATTCTCCGGACAATTCCGGATCTCCTCGTGATGTCCCAGATCCAATCCGAGACTCTGAACAACATTCGGTCTCCAACGCATATTCCATATCTACTTAAAACAACTTCGAACCTTAAGTGTGTCACCCTACGGTTCGTGAATATGTAGACATGACAGAGACACATCTCCTGTCAATAACCATTAGCAGGACCTGGAGATCCATAATGGCTCCCACATACTCAACGATGACTTCATGATCGATAGAACCATTTACATACGAAACCAATTCCCTTTGTCACGTGATACTATACTTATCCGATGTTTGATCGTCGGTATCTTCATACCTAGTTCTACCTCGTTACTGATAAGTACTCTTTACTCGTTCCATGTTATGTCATCCCTTGTGACCCAATCACATGCTTGCAAGCTAATTAGATGACATTCCACCAAGAGGGCCCAGAGCATATCTATTCGTCATATGGATGGACAAATCCCAATCTTGGTCCATGCGCATCAACACATACTTTCAGAATACCCAATGACACCTTTATGACCACCCAGTTACGAAGCGGTGTTTGATGTCATCAAAGTACCCATCCGGTGATGGTGATTAACATAACCTCATGGTCGAAGGATTAGGTTACTATGTATTTTAAAGCTTATAGCAAACGAACTTAATGACTTGATCTTATGTTATGCTTACTACGGGTGTGTGTGTCCATCACATCATTCTCCTAATGATATGATCTTGTTATTAACAACATCCAATGTCCATGATCAGGAAACCATGATCATCCATTAATCAACAAGCTAGTTTAACAAGAGGCTTACTAGGGACTCTTTTATGTTTACAAAACACACAAGTATTAATGTTTTCGGTTAATACAATTATAGCATGGGATGTAAACATTTATCATAAACATAAAGATATAATAATAACCACTTTATTATTGCCTCTTGGGCATATCTCCAACAATTGTGCCCATGTATGTTGCGTATATGCTTGCGCTTTGTAAGTTGTGAATTAGCAGAACCATGTTATCATGGGTAACGCTTTCAACATTGCACTTTATTTAGTTGATATCATGTTCTTTTGCTTATGGATCCCGGCGGTGTGAAATGAAAGGGGAGCTTGTAAGGCTCATGGAGATCGTATATGTGTTAGAGAAACGCCTGAGCGGCTGGTCTAAGCCATGCCTAATCATGGTGGAAACCTACATCGTAACCATAGTGAGTAATCTATGAAGCATCCTTTATATAAAAAAAGAAGAAAAAACCTATGCAAATAGGAAAGAAAAAAAGAGAGAAAGAAAAAAAGGAAACAAGAGACCTATGCAAATAGGAAATAAAAGGATTACTAAGATGCCCATTGTCTACTTGCCTTGTCATTTTGATATGGGGAATGTTCCGTATCATCGGGCAAGGGGTACCATGTTGGCGGTTCTCTATGATACACATATACTTACAATAACAAGAACTTACCTGTGACTAAAGTTGAGTAGCATGAGGAACGTTACTCATAAGCAAGGGGCATGAAATTTTCATCTTATAACTTGTCAAGCATATCCTCATATTTGTTCACTTTAACCTTAATCACTTAAATATGCTTATGATAGGGGCAATGAGAGCTCAAAGATAATGAGTACCATACTTTCAACATTTGGAAGCCTTTCAAACTTTTAAATCTTTTTCTTTCCCCTTTATGTTGAGTCACCACTTACTCTTTGAGCACCTTCCCGAGAGCATAGCTGCCATTCTGAGTGTAATGTGCTTGTCCCAAAACACGGTTAATTATGACATAACTTTGACACTTGTATCTTTGATATGTTTATTTCTAGTCTTAACTTAAACCTTAGAGGTGCCTTGGCATTTATGTTTTGCTCCAAAGAAAGGCAAGGGAGACACCCCTTTATCATATTTTTCTATGAGCAGTACAATCCTGCATATGCTTATGTAGCATGTTGCTTATTACTAATGAGTTGGAATCCCTTCATAGCTTGCATGAATAGTGGGTAAAATTATTTGCATACTCTTTATTATGAATTGCCTAAGTATTTTATCATATGCTGAGAATATATACATCTTATGAAGCAAATGTGTTCGTGAAAGTTTCTTTTGTTGCACTAAGATTTCAACTGAATTGCTTGAGGACAAGCAATAAGCTAAGCTTGGGGGGAGTTGATACGTACAAAACGTATCTACTTTCTCGAACACTTTTGCTATTGTTTCTCCTCTAATTTGTGTGATTTGGATACAACTAATGTGGAATGACGCTATTTTTAGCAGAATTGCTTTGGTGTCTCGTTTTTGTGCAGGAAATCAACTTTCAGGAAAAATCTCGGAAAATATCGCAAAACTCCAATTTTACCAGAAGACTCGCGAAGCCAGAAGACGGCACGAAGAGGAGCCACGAGGGGCCCACACCCTTGCTACGCGGGTAGGCCAGGCCGCGCCAGGAGGTGGTGTGGCCACCTCAGACTCTGCCGCGACCTCTCCTTTCGCCTATAAAAGAATTCTGACCTAAAACAGGCAAGGGGTTTTGACATTTTTCCAGATAGAGTTCCGCTGCGCAGCCACCACCAGATACCGTGATTCGGAACCAGAAACTCGGTTCTGGCACCCTGTCGGGACGGGGAATTGGAGATCATCGCCATCATCATCACCATCACTTCTCCATCAATCATCCATGATCACCCCATCCATGAGTGAGTAATTCCCCACTGTAGGCTATGGGGATGGTAGGGATTGGATGAGATCGTTCATGTAATTGCATCAGATTGTTAGGGCATGGTGCCTAGTATCTATTCTTAGTGCTTTTTCACTTTGTTGCAACTTGTTATGCTTAATGCTTGTCACTATGGCCCGTAATTGCATCAGTCGAGGTATGCACGCTGCCATTCGATTTTTTCGTCCGGTTCGAGCACAGCTCAGACATCGAGCGTGTTCTGCATTCTCCCCGTTCTTTCAAGTGCTGCGGGGAGAAAATGAGCTTCATGCGTTGGCATCACGCCTGAAGGTGGGAAGATCGCTTGGGGCAGCTTCGTTTCTTCTCCAAACTCGGCTTTGACAGCCTCCCATTGGATGCTTGGGAGCCAAAGGCCCACAAGAAGGTCGTTTGTAGCGTTGGCAGCGAGCTGGTGGAAATCGTGCCACCGAGCGACAGATGGGTCATCGAGGTAAAGGCGTGGCTGAAATATCCTGACGTTGTTCCTAAGATGTACAAGGTGCAGATTCCAAGCAGGGCAGGGCGACAGCTTTGCTGGAAGCACCCGGTCATCATCCACTTGGATGAGGTTCTGGAATCGGCACATGGCGTTCAGGGCCTCGGAGAGGCTGCCAGAAAGCGTCCTCGTCGCCTGTAGTGTTGGCCTGGAAGGATCGATGGCATATGACCACCACCGTTTCGCGACGGTGCACACAGTTTTGGTGGGGAACTGGGCTTTGACGAGCTGGTGGTTCTGATTTCCCTCGAGTGAAGACAGAGCTCTAGTGAATTGTCGTGGTATGTGTGGCTAATGAATTTGTAGTATGGAGAGCCTAGCAGGAAGTTAGCATCGACTAAAAATGTGTAATAGTTTGAATCGATGTAGTACGCGTGTGTAATAGTTTGAAGTAGTATGTGTGTGTAATAGTTTGAATCGATGTAGTATGTGTGGGTAATGAATTTGATGTAGTGTGTGTGTAATAGTTTGAATCGATGTAGTTAAACACCGTGCTTTATAATTTCTGTGAATAACCAAGGACAACCTCATGAAAAGAGGGTGGTCTGGCAATGAGCAATGTCAATTCTGTGGATGCCAGGAAAATGTAGTCCATCTCCTCTTCAAGTACAAGGTAGCTATATTTGTAACTCGTTGAACTGCAGGACCATTTTGCAGACAACACAAGACAAAGGAAAAATGGTTTATAGCACAGACAGCAGACGCAAAATCTGTAGTCTGGGATAAAAAAATGCCAGTTAACTGGATTTAACCACGACTAGTAATTGAAGGAAATAGATATTTGATAGTATTTGCTTACAATAGTAGTACTTCCATACTCGGGCACCTGCGATGTGAATGTGAATGTGAACCTGCGATGGATGTCCATTAGATTTGTCCTGAAGCAACGACCAGTGGCGAGGTTGAGGAAGGTGAAGTCGCCAATGCCTGGAAGTGTGTGATCTATCATGATCCAGTTGTTGAGATGGAATTCGGGCACCTTTAAAGTGCGGCGCCAATCGGTGCAGACTTCCCGTCAAGCAGCATAGGTGTCGACGTACTCCTCTTTCTCCAGCAAGTAGTCGGTGATCTTGCGAAGTGGGTCGGCCGGGAGATCGGACCAGTTCCTCTTCATCCGGCTACTGGACATGGCTTATGTGCGGGAATGTTTTGATCGAGGAAGAAAGAAGAACTACAACTGCGAGGAGAAGAAGAAGAGGAGAACAGATGAGGGAGACGAAGCGGAACTGCCACTACGAGGAGACGAGGGAGAAGAAGTGGAACTGCCACTTCAAGTTTGGATCAACAGGCTTTTTTTAGAACTAGCGCATGAACCAACCATGCACTGCATGCAAGTTTTGATCAAACAGACTGACATGTGGGACCTGCTAAAAAATTCTGTGAAGTGCTACCGTGCATAGTGCGCTGACAGGTGGCATGTTTTCTGACTGGCGGGCCCGCCTCCTCCAACTTCGACGGCGCGCGTCCTAGGTTCGAGGGCTGGTGCCGCCCACCAACACATTATTGTGCAACTTTCCATGCTTTGTCGCAACCATCTCCACTCCGCTCCGCTCCTCTGCTCCTGTCGCCGCCACTCCGCTCAGTCGTGCACCTCTCTCGTCGTCCCCTTGGGCCGTCGTCCACCTGCCCTCTCCTCCCTGCCATCCCCTCACGTCCCCTCCCCTCCCCTCCCTGCCCTGTCTCCTTGCTGCCGTCCATGGCCCAGGCGGGTCTGGAAACGAAAACCGAGAGTCGGCCGTTGGTTTAGGGGCCCCAACGACGCTGGTGATCTAGATCCCGCTCTGAGATGGATCCTGCGAGGCTTGAGAACACAGAGGTGGGTCCTGCGCGGCTAGAGAGCAGGAAATCTCCTTCAAGTCTGGAGAGAACATAGGACAACGAAACATGGGAAGAGGAAGCGTGGTGTAGAGCTTTGGAGGTATGGAGCCCGGAGAAGGTGTCGTGCGTCCACATTGAACGGTAAGAACTATGATTCCTTTTTTGCATACCCCAATTAGTGTTTCTAGTCTCGTGGTGATGGCAAGGATATGTGTTGGTAACCGCAGGATGTCTGTACAGCTTGTCCTTGAGCATGATGCTTTGTCAAGCAAACATGAAGGCACTAAAATGTGTGGCGATGCGGATGATGATGAGAAAGCATATCCAGATGTGGTTGCTAATCCTGATAGGATGGAGAAGTAGGGAATATTTGGTTGATTCGAACTTTGAGCCTGACTATGGGACTGATGAGGAAGAGGAATGTGAAGATGTGGAAATGGGATGTAGATACGATGACGAAGACGAGGATAGGCCAGTGATACACTTTGACAGGGACAATCCTACAATTGATGAGGGGACTGTCTTTAAGAATATGGAGGACTACAGGTATGTAGTTGCAACCTATGCAATCAGAGTTGGATTCGAATTTATCATTGAAAAGAGCGACCAAAAGAGATTTAGGGTGCACTGTAGGGAAAGTAATGTGTGTAAATGGAGATTACATGCATCTCAATTGTGGGGTGGACACCCATTTCAGCTTGCAATAGCTACATTTAGTTTCAGTCTTTCTCATATTTATTCTGTTGATAACTAGCTCTGAATTATTTGGATTTTTATCAGATCAAAGTAAACACGAAGAAACACAACTGCCCTAACACTTCTTTAAGTGATAAAATTAGACCGGCGACTACCAAGTGGATTGCTGCTAGTGTACTTGACTGGGTGAGGCAGGATCATAACATTGGACCTGCTGAACTCAGAGCAAAGATTAGCAAAAAGTTAAACGTTCTAATTCCTTACCACAAAGTCTTTGATGGGAAGGAGATGGCTCTAGAGTTCATTCAAGGCAAGTGGAATGACAGTTTTCATATGTTGTATAGTTTCAAAGCTCAGGTATAGAAAAAATCACCTGGTAGTGTTGTTGACATCGATTACGAGGTTGTGAAAGGAAGATAAAAGGTCTCGAGGGGGGTCAGGTATAAGAAGGCAGATAAGATATGCTTCAGGAGATGTTTTGTCT
The DNA here is from genome assembly GCA_910589775.1 of Avena eriantha. Taxonomy (NCBI): domain Eukaryota; kingdom Viridiplantae; phylum Streptophyta; class Magnoliopsida; order Poales; family Poaceae; genus Avena; species Avena eriantha. The sequence continues at coordinate 510,881,230 of OU342742.1, forward strand.
ACCTGAAGGCATGCTGGAAGGGGTTCCTAGACGGCTGCAGTCCATACTTGGCAATAGGCACAACTTCTTTAACAAGGAAGTTCAGGGGACATGTTGCTTCTACTTGTGCTTTGGACACGCATAATTGGCTTCTACCCGTAGCTTATGTTGTTCTTGAGGGTGCATCAAATGAAAGCTGGACATGGTTCATGCAGAGACTACGGGCAATAATTGGTCACCCTAAAGGATTCGTGATACACACCGGTGCATGCGAGGGTCTTGAGAATGTTGTTGATGCTATGTTTCCTGGGGTTGAGCATAGGGAATGCATGCGGAACCTCGCTACTAACTTCACGAAGAAGTTCAAAGGAAAGATCTTTCAAGAGGACTTGTGGCGATCAGCATACACATACACCCCAAGCACGCATGCTACTTACTTGCAGAACATGTATATAGTGCCAAAGGTGAAAAAAATACCTTGAAGAACATCACACCAAGCTATGGGCCAGAAGCAAGTTTGGTGAGTTAAGCAAGGTGGATTTTGTTTGCAATAATTTGGCAGAGAGTTTCAATGATAAAATTTCGGGCATGAAGACACTTGGAATTGTTATTTTGTTTGATGCAATAAGACAGTGCATAATGGTGAAGATAGATTTAACGCAAAGAATTTGTGCAAGAAATTTTTTAGGCCATAAATTAGTTCCAATGGTAGTTATGTTACTGAATGCAAGAACCAGGGAAATGAGAACGATAAAGATGAGGATGCTCAGAAGTTCCAGAACATTGGCTAAAGTTTATGTAGAATACAAGTGTGGAAGTGAACGGAAGTACACTGTAGACATTGGAAACAAGACTTGTTTATGCAGGCAGTGGCAGATTACTAGTCTGCCATGTCACCATGCAATTTACTTCATCTTAAAGCTTAGAGGTAGCAGAGCTGAAATAGAGAACTATGTCGACAACTATTTCTCCGTGGACAAGTTTCCTGCAACTTATGCAGAAAATGTACCACCGATGTCCAATGAAAATGATTGGGAGATTGTCGATCCATGGTTCAAACTTCAATCACTAGTTCTTAGGAGGCCACCTGGGAAGCCTGGAAATCTAAGGATCGAAGCCTCCACCAATAAAGGTTCAAGGCTAGGAGCTAGGAAAAGGAAATGCAAACATTGTGGCGGATTTGGCCATATCAAGAGGTTGTGCAAAAACCCAGTTCCACATGATATTGTCGCTGTTCACACCCCGGTGGCAGAAAATGAGGCTTCTCAGCTAGAACTAGAGGAAGAGCAGCACAAAGATGAAGAACTTGAGGAAGTGCAGCAGGTAGAGGAAAACGGTGATGAGAACTTAGAGGAAAACATACGTAAGCAGCCAACTTATGAAGAAGTGGAGGTGCTGGCGAAAAAATGGTGTGAAAAGAAACAAAAGGGTAAGCGGAACACGGGGGAAAGGGCAAATAATGGAGGTGTATTAGAATATGAAGAAGACGTAGGGGTGATTGAGGATGTTCATGAGGATCTTTTGGCTAACTGAAGGAGAAATAATAAATCCCTGCCAATTTTATCTTTGTACGATTCTCTAGATGAAAGGTAAGCTTAATTTTTTTTTGCCATTTTATCATTTTTATCCTTATCAACTGATGCTTAATGCAGCGTGGGCTAGCAGAATAATAAGAGGAGCAGAAAGATGTGGGCACAGTAACATCATATGTTGAAATATTATTACATTGATTTTTTACCTGTGTATGGATGTAGCTACTAGTTCCCATCTCCCTTGGATTCCCATCTCCTCTGGCGCACTCCAGAATTATGGCTGTGCCATCAAGTAGCAGAGTCAGCGTATTGTCCCATCAGATGTGAACGTGATGACTTTGTTTGTTCAGAATTTGAGGACTTTTGATTAGTTCAAAAGACAGAGAAACCTAAAACATGTATCTAGACATGTTTTGGGTATAGACACATTCATTAAATATCTAAAAAAAATTAAGTCAGTTATATCTGGACAGGAGTAGTACACTATTACAACACGCTCGGTCCATTCTCCTCTAGCGCACTCCAAATTATGGTTGTGCCATCAAGTGCTGGGAGAAGAGTCAGCGTATTGTCCCATCAGATATGCCAGGAATGCGCGAACTTTATTTTCAAGATCAGACGAGTTTCGACTAGTTTCAAAGACAAAGACAACTAAAACATGGCCAACATATATAGATTATGACGATAATCGACCATGACTCAAGTAACCCAGATCCAAAGAGGGCATTAAGATATCGTACATAGATTTATTTTATGCTTAAGTGATCCTAACCGACTATGACGCTCTGGCAGTCTCCATCATCGGCGACGTTGTCCGCGTCGCCGCCAGCCTCCTCCGCGTCGGAATCGATGTCGACGTTCCTGGCAGCGTTACTCCTCCTCATGGATTCTTCACGGCGCGCCGCATCGATAATGGTGGAGGTCGTACGCCCAGGCACTGCCTAGAAGCGCTGCCTCCCTTCGGGGTTGCGCAGATCCGGGTGGATCTCCCGTCTGTGGGTTCCGCATAGCTCAATCAACGCAGCCCGCTCCTTCTTGAATAGCTTTCGCCAGTACGCGCTCGTGCGCGAGTACCGTGCAATTGCCCTCTTCCGCTCCGACAGCTGGCGGCAGCACTCCTCGATCTGCCGTACCAACGTGTTGTCACGCAAGAGCGGCGCGACAGGAACCCTGGCGTAGCTGAGCTCGAAGCCGGCCGGAAGCCTCGCGAATGGAGGCGCGAGTATGTCATAGTGGGCGAACATATGAGCCTCGTGCAAGCTGATTTTGGGCCTCTCCCTCTCCATGACGATGAAGGAACACGATCTAAGCTCTGGCCCCGAGGTTAAGGGGATAAGGGCAAGGACGTAGGCCCAGCGTTGTTGCCACTACCAATCAGTTCGCAAAACAGACTTCTCGCGGATCGGCCTCGCGAAGGACATCCTTATCATCCATGCACCCCGATCCAACGACGCCAAACAATCGAGGATTGGATCTTCTAGAAGCCCAGAGTCGTTGATGGTTAGCTCTACGTCCTGATTGTTTGTGGCCAACGGCTGTCGTTGAAAATAATACACATTTCAATGACTCTGGTGGATCCATATGTAGTTTGTGAAAAGAACAGACATGCAATGACTCTAGTTGGGGTTAATGAGAAGAACACACATGCAATGACACTAGTGGATCCATAGGTGGTATGTGAAAAGAACACACATGCAATGATTCTGGTTGTTGTTAGTAAAAAGAACAGTCATGAAATGACTCCAGTTGTGGTTAGTAAAAAGAGTACACATGCAATTACACTAGTGGATTCATATGTGGTCTCTGAAGAGAACAGACCTGCAATGACTCTAGCTATGGTTAATGAGAAGAACACACATGCAATGACACTGGTGGATCCATAGGTGGATTGTGAAAAGAACACACATGCAATGACTCTAGTTGTTGTTAGTAAAAAGAACACACATGCAATGACTCTGGTTGATCCATGTGTGGTCTCTGAAGAAAACACACATTTCAATGACACTAGTGGATCCATATGTGGTATGTGAAAAGAATAGTCATGAAATGAGTCCAGTTGTTAGTAAAAAGAACACACATGCAATGACACTAGTGGATCCATGTGTGGTCTCTGAAGAGAACACACATGTAATGACACTGGTAGATCCATAGGTGGTATGTGAAAAGAACACATATGCAATGACTCTGGTTGTTGTTAGTAAAAAGAACACACATGCAATGACACTGGTAGATCCATGTGTGGTCTCTGAAGAGAAGACACATTGCAATGACACTGGTGGATCCATATGTGGTATGTGAAAAGAATAGTCATGAAATGACTCCAGTTGTTGTTAGGAAAAAGAACACACATGCAATGAAAATGGTGGTTCCATGTGTGGTCTCTAAAGAGCACACACATTTCAATGAAACTGGTGGATCCATATGTGGTATGTGAAAAGAACACACATGCAATGACTCTGGTTGTTGTTAGTAAAAACAACACACATGCAATGACACTAGTGGATCCATGTGTGGTCTCTGAAGAAAACACACATTTCAATGACACTAGTGGATCCATATGTGGTATGTGAAAAGAATAGTCATGAAATGACTCCAATTATTGTTAGTAAAAAGAACACACATGCAATGACACTAGTGGATCCTTGTGTGGTCTCTAAAGAGAACACACACGCAATGACTCTAGCTGTGGTTAATGAGTAGAACACACATACAATGACAATGGTGGATCCATGTGTGGTCTTTGAAGAGAACACACATTTCAATGAGTCTGGTGGTATGTGAAAAGAACACACATGCAATGACACTGGTGGATCCATGTGTGGTCTCTGAAGATAACACACATTTCAATGACATTAGTGGATCCATATGTGGTATGTGAAAAGAACAGTCATGAAATGACTCCAGTTGTGGTTAGTAAAAAGAGCACACATGCAATTACGCTGGTGGTTCCATATGTGGTATGTGAAGAAAACACACATGCAATGACACTGGTTGATCCATAGGTGGATTGTGAAAAGAACACACATGTAATGACTCTGGTTGTTGTTAGTAAAAAGAACACACATGCAATGACAGTTGTGGATCCATGTGTGGTCTCTAAAGACAACACACATTTCAATGACACTGGTTGATCCATGTGTGGTATGCGAAAAGAATAGTCATGAAATGACTCCAATTGTTCTTAGTAAAAAGAACACACATGCCATGACACTGGTGGATCCATGTGGGGTCTGTAAAGAGAACACACATGCAATGAATCTAGTTATGGTTAATGAGAAGAACACACGTGCAATGACACTGGTAGATCCATAGGTGGATTGTGAAAAGAACACACATGCAATGACTCTGGTTCTTGTTAGTAAAAAGAACACACATGTAATGACACTGGTGGATCCGTGTGTGGTCTCTAAAGCGAACACACATTTCAATGACACTGGTGGATCCATATGTGGTATGTGAAAAGAATTGTCATGAAATGACTCCGGTTGTTGTTAGTAAAAAGAGCACACATGCAATTACACTTGCGGATCCATGTGTGGTCTCTGAAGAGAACACACATGCAATGACTCTATTTGTGGTTAATGAGAAGAACACACATGCAATCACACTGGTGGATCCATGTGTGGTCTTTGAATAGAACACACATTTCAATGACTCTGGTGGCATGTGAAAAGAACACACATGCAATGACACTAGTGGATCCATGTGTGGTCTCTGAAGAGGACACACATTTCAATGACACTGGTGGATCCATATGTGGTATGTGAAAAGAAGAGTCATGAACTGACTCTAGTTATGGTTACTAAAAAGAGCACACATGCAATTACACTGGTGGTTCCATATGTGATCTGTGAAGAGAACACACATGCAATCACACTGGTGGATCCATAGGTGGTATGTAAAAAGAACACACATGCAATGACACTGGTGGATCCATAGGTGGTATGTGAAAAGAACACACATGCAATGACTCTGCTTGTTGTTAGTAAAGATAACACTTATGCAATGACACTGGTGGATCCATGTGTGGTCTCTGAAGAGAACACACATTTCAATGACATAGGTGGATTCATATGTGGTATGTGAAAAGAGTAGTCATGAAATGACTCCAGTTGTTGTTAGTAAACCGAACACACATGAATGACACTGGTGGATCCATGTGTGGTCTCTAAAGAGAACACACATGCAATGATTCTAGCTGTGGTTAATGAGAAGAACACACATGCAATGACACCGGTGGATCCATAGGTGGATTGTGAAAAGAACACACATGCAATGACTCTAGTTGTTGTTAGTAAAAATACCACACATGCAATGACACTGGTGGATCCATGTGTGGTCTCTGAAGAGAACACACATTTCAATGACGCAAGTGGATCCATATGTGGTATGTGAAAAGAATAGTCATGAAATGACTCCAGTTGTTGTTAGTAAAAACAACACACATGAAATGACACTGGTGGATCCATGTGTGGTCTCTGAAGAGAACACACATGCAATGACTCTAGCTGTGGTTAATGAGAAGAACACACATGCAATGACACTGGTGGATCCATTGGTGGATTGTGAAAAGAACACACATGCAATGACTCTAGTTGTTGTTAATAAAAAGAACACACATGCAATAACTCTGGTTGATCCATGTGTGGTCTCTGAAGAGAACACACATTTCAATCACACTGGTGGATCCATATGTGGTATATGAAAAGAATAGTCATGAAATGACTCTAGTTGTTGTTAGTAAAAAGAGCACACATGCAATAACACTAGTGGATCCATGTGTGTTATCTGAAGAGAACACACACGCAATGACACTGGTGGATCCATAGGTGTTATGTGAAAATAACACACATGCAATGACTCTGGTTCTTGTTAGTAAAAAGAACACACATGCAATGACACTGGTGGATCCATTTGTGGTCTCTAAAGCGAACACACATTTCAATGACACTGCTGGATCCATATGTGGTATGTGAAAAGAATAGTCATGAAATGACTCCGGTTGTTGTTAGTAAAAAGAGCACACATGCAATTACACTAGTGGATCCATGTGTGGTCTCTGAAGAGAACACACATGCAATGACTCTAGTTGTGGTTAATGAGAAGAACACACATGCAATCACACTAGTGGATCCATGTGTGGTCTTTGAATAGAACACACATTTCAATGACTCTGGTGGCATGTGAAAAGAACATACATGCCATGACACTAGTGGATCCATGTGTGGTCTCTGAAGAGGACACACATTTCAATACATTGGTGGATCCATATGTGGTATGTGAAGTCATGAACTGACTCTAGTTATGGTTAGTAAAAAGAGCACACATGCAATTACACTAGTGGATCCATGTGTGGTCTCTGAAGAGAACACACATGCAATGACTCTAGTTGTGGTTAATGAGAAGAACACACATGCAATCACACTGGTGGATCCATGTGTGGTCTTTGAATAGAACACACATTTCAATGACTCTGGTGGCATGTGAAAAGAACATACATGCAATGCCACTAGTTGATCCATGTGTGGTCTCTGAAGAGGACACACATTTCAATGACATTGGTGGATCCATATGTGGTATGTGAAAAGAAGAGTCATGAACTGACTCTAGTTATGGTTAGTAAAAAGAGCACACATGCAATTACACTGGTGGTTCCATATGTGATCTGTGAATAGAACACACATGAATGACACTGGTGGATCCATAGGTGGTATGTGAAAAGAACACACATGCAATGACACTGGTGCATCCATAGGTGGTATGTGAAAAGAACACACATGCAATGACTCTGGTTGTTGTTAGTAAAGATAACACTTATGCAATGACACTGGTGGATCCATGTTTGGTCTCTGAAGAGAACACACATTTCAATGACACAGGTGGATTCATATGTGGTATGTGAAAAGAGTAGTCATGAAATGACTCCAGTTGTTGTTAGTAAAAAGAACACACATGAAATGACACTGGTGGATCCATGTGTGGTCTCTGAAGATGAACACACATGCAATGACTCTAGCTGTGGTTAATGAGAAGAACACACATGCAATGACACTGGTGGATCCATTGGTGGATTGTGAAAAGAACACACATGCAATGACTCTAGTTGTTGTTAATAAAAAGAATACACATGCAATAACTCTGGTTGATCCATGTGTGGTTTCTGAAGACAACACACATTTCAATCACACTAGTGGATCCATATGTGGTATATGAAAAGAATAGTCATGAAATGACTCTAGTTGTTGTTATTAAAAAGGGCACACATGCAATAACACTGGTAGATCCATGTGTGGTATCTGAAGAGAACACACACGCAATGACACTGGTGGATCCATAGGTGTTATGTGAAAAGAATAGTCATGAAATGACTCCGGTTGTTGTTAGTAAAAAGAGCACACATGCAATTACACTAGTGGATCCATGTGTGGTCTCTGAAGAGAACACACATGCAATGACTCTAGTTGTGGTTAATGAGAAGAACACACATGCAATCACACTGGTGGATCCATGTGTGGTCTTTGAATAGAACACACATTTCAATGACTCTGGTGGCATGTGAAAAGAACATACATGCAATGACACTAGTGGATCCATGTGTGGTCTCTGAAGAGGAAACACATTTCAATGACACTGGTGGATCCATATGTGGTATGTGAAAAGAAGAGTCATGAACTGACTCTAGTTATGGTTAGTAAAAAGAGCACACATGCAATTACACTGGTGGTTCCATATGTGGTCTGTGAAGAGAACACACATGAATGACACTGGTGGATCCATAGGTGCACACATGCAATGACACTGGTGGATCCATAGGTGGTATGTGAAAAGAACGCACATGCAATGACTCTGGTTGTTGTTAGTAAAGATAACACTTATGCAATGACACTGGTGGATCCATGTGTGGTCTCTAAAGAGAACACACATTTCAATGACACAGGTGGATTCATATGTGGTATGTGAAAAGAGTAGTCATGAAATGACTCCAGTTGTTGTTAGTAAAAAGAACACACATGAAATGACACTGGTGGATCCATGTGTGGTCTCTGAAGATGAACACACATGCAATGACTCTAGCTGTGGTTAATGAGAAGAACACACATGCAATGACACTGGTGGATCCATTGGTGGATTGTGAAAAGAACACACATGCAATGACTCTAGTTGTTGTTAATAAAAAGAACACACATGCAATAACTCTGGTTGATCCATGTGTGGTCTCTGAAGAGAACACACATTTCAATCACACTGGTGGATCCATATGTGGTATATGAAAAGAATAGTCATGAAATGACTCTAGTTGTTGTTAGTAAAAAGAGCACACATGCAATAACACTGGTGGATCCATGTGTGGTATCTGAAGAGAACACACACGCAATGACACTGGTGGATCCATAGGTGTTATGTGAAAAAAACACACATGCAATGACTCTGGTTCTTGTTAGTAAAAAGAACACACATGCAATGACACTGGTGGATCCATTTGTGGTCTCTAAAGCGAACACACATTTCAATGACACTGCTGGATCCATATGTGGTATGTGAAAAGAATAGTCATGAAATGACTCCGGTTGTTGTTAGTAAAAAGAGCACACATGCAATTACACTAGTGGATCCATGTGTGGTCTCTGAAGAGAACACACATGCAATGACTCTAGTTGTGGTTAATGAGAAGAACACACATGCAATCACACTGGTGGATCCATGTGTGGTCTTTGAATAGAACACACATTTCAATGACTCTGGTGGCATGTGAAAAGAACATACATGCAATGACACTAGTGGTTCCATGTGTGGTCTCTGAAGAGGACACACATTTCAATGACACTGGTGGATCCATATGTGGTATGTGAAAAGAAGAGTCATGAACTGACTCTAGTTATGGTTAGTAAAAAGAGCACACATGCAATTACACTGGTGGTTCCATATGTGTTATGTGAAGAGAACACACATGCAATCACACTGGTGGATCCAGAGGTGGTATGTGAAAAGAACACACATGCAATGACACTGGTGGATCCATAGGTGATATGTGAAAAGAACACACATGCAATGACTCTGGTTGTTGTTAGTAAAGATAACACTTATGCAATGACACTGGTGGATCCATGTGTGGTCTCTGAAGAGAACACACATTTCAATGACATAGGTGGATTCATATGTGGTATGTGAAAAGAGTAGTCATGAAATGACTCCAGTTGTTGTTAGTAAACCGAACACACATGAATGACACTGGTGGATCCATGTGTGGTCTCTAAAGAGAACACACATGCAATGATTCTAGCTGTGGTTAATGAGAAGAACACACATGCAATGACACCGGTGGATCCATAGGTGGATTGTGAAAAGAACACACATGCAATGACTCTAGTTGTTGTTAGTAAAAATACCACACATGCAATGACACTGGTGGATCCATGTGTGGTCTCTGAAGAGAACACACATTTCAATGACGCAAGTGGATCCATATGTGGTATGTGAAAAGAATAGTCATGAAATGACTCCAGTTGTTGTTAGTAAAAACAACACACATGAAATGACACTGGTGGATCCATGTGTGGTCTCTGAAGAGAACACACATGCAATGACTCTAGCTGTGGTTAATGAGAAGAACACACATGCAATGACACTGGTGGATCCATTGGTGGATTGTGAAAAGAACACACATGCAATGACTCTAGTTGTTGTTAATAAAAAGAAGACACATGCAATAACTCTGGTTGATCCATGTGTGGTCTCTGAAGAGAACACACATTTCAATCACACTGGTGGATCCATATGTGGTATATGAAAAGAATAGTCATGAAATGACTCTAGTTGTTGTTAGTAAAAAGAGCACACATGCAATAACACTAGTGGATCCATGTGTGTTATCTGAAGAGAACACACACGCAATGACACTGGTGGATCCATAGGTGTTATGTGAAAATAACACACATGCAATGACTCTGGTTCTTGTTAGTAAAAAGAACACACATGCAATGACACTGGTGGATCCATTTGTGGTCTCTAAAGCGAACACACATTTCAATGACACTGCTCGATCCATATGTGGTATGTGAAAAGAATAGTCATGAAATGACTCCGGTTGTTGTTAGTAAAAAGAGCACACATGCAATTACACTAGTGGATCCATGTGTGGTCTCTGAAGAGAACACACATGCAATGACTCTAGTTGTGGTTAATGAGAAGAACACACATGCAATCACACTGGTGGATCCATGTGTGGTCTTTGAATAGAACACACATTTCAATGACTCTGGTGGCATGTGAAAAGAACATACATGCCATGACACTAGTGGATCCATGTGTGGTCTCTGAAGAGGACACACATTTCAATACATTGGTGGATCCATATGTGGTATGTGAAGTCATGAACTGACTCTAGTTATGGTTAGTAAAAAGAGCACACATGCAATTACACTAGTGGATCCATGTGTGGTCTCTGAAGAGAACACACATGCAATGACTCTAGTTGTGGTTAATGAGAAGAACACACATGCAATCACACTGGTGGATCCATGTGTGGTCTTTGAATAGAACACACATTTCAATGACTCTGGTGGCATGTGAAAAGAACATACATGCAATGACACTAGTTGATCCATGTGTGGTCTCTGAAGAGGACACACATTTCAATGACATTGGTGGATCCATATGTGGTATGTGAAAAGAAGAGTCATGAACTGACTCTAGTTATGGTTAGTAAAAAGAGCACACATGCAATTACACTGGTGGTTCCATATGTGATCTGTGAATAGAACACACATGAATGACACTGGTGGATCCATAGGTGGTATGTGAAAAGAACACACATGCAATGACACTGGTGGATCCATAGGTGGTATGTGAAAAGAACACACATGCAATGACTCTGGTTGTTGTTAGTAAAGATAACACTTATGCAATGACACTGGTGGATCCATGTGTGGTCTCTGAAGAGAACACACATTTCAATGACACAGGTGGATTCATATGTGGTATGTGAAAAGAGTAGTCATGAAATGACTCCAGTTGTTGTTAGTAAAAAGAACACACATGAAATGACACTGGGGGATCCATGTGTGGTCTCTGAAGATGAACACACATGCAATGACTCTAGCTGTGGTTAATGA